>OZ024856.1:52248834-52258834 GCA_964017155.1 Oasisia sp. SBJ-2009 | reverse complement strand
TATGTATGTATGTATGTATGTATGTATGTATGTATGTATGTATGTATGTATGTATGTATGTATGTATGTATGTATGTATGTATGTATGTATGTATGTATGTATGTAAGTATGTATGTATGTATGTATGTATGTATTTATATATATATATATATATATATATATATATATATATATATATATATATATATATATATATATATATATATATATATATAGCGGATTTGAGGATCACGCTTAGCGCCGACCGTCGGCGCTAGTCGGTTGGTGTGTGTGGCCTGTGTGCGGGCAAAAGTCGGCGCTAGTCGGCGGAAGTAATTGGCGTTTAGCATTAATTGCTGAAGTCGGCATGTTTGGTGTGTGCCTAGTATAATTCATTTGTGTGGCAGAAGAAGTCTGTTTGGATAAGATGATGCAAGATCTGGTTTCTCAAATTACAGGTCAGCTTATAGAGTGGATGTTGTTCAAATATCATACTGCAACATACATACACCTTGTGTAGATAAATAAGTGTTGATATATACTAGTTAAATAAGTGTTGATATATACTCGTTAAATAAATGTTGATATATACTAGTTAATTAGGTGTAGTCAGATTACATCTAGTAATTAGTGGTTGTAGCAAGATTATTCCTGGTAGTTGAAGGTTGCAGTAATGTAGATGACCGACAGACATCATGGATTGTCATTGCATGTGGTGTGGAAATAAAGGACATAAAATCAAGCAGAAGGATGTGGTGTAGTATGTAGATGTTGCAGTAATGTAGGTTAAGGAACGATGGTCGACAGAAGTCACGGATTGTGATTGCACATAAAATCAGGCAGAAGAATATGTGTTTCCGAGATTCGGACGAACATTGATAGTGAAGGGAATTTTAGACTTGATTTTCTTGGACTTAATGTCTGTACGTGTGCTGTTGTAAATTAAACTTCTCTCCCACGCTGTGGGGCCTGAATCTTCTGAGTTGTGTCTATGAGGATTGCACTACGCTGGAGAGCTGAACATGCGTAGATTCGAAGCCGTAGTGCGGTCTAATAGATAAGGCAGATCGATTACAATTACAGCCCAGCATGACCCGATAATGTGTTGACATGGACCTTACAGGGTCCAGGCGGAACCCAAATCCACGGGCCAAGTCTACCCACATCCGCTAAGTGGGCCTCAGTGAATTAATGGGAAGATTGGGTGAGTCATCTACGAACCGGCCCGCTGCTGGGCTGTTCCCGTCCCGCCAGTCCAATGATTAATCTGTTTTCGCAAACAACCCGTCGCCGGAGTTTGAAAATTCGCGCGCTTTTGTAGATGCTTTCATAGTGTTCAAGGATACCCAGCAATATAACAGTGTCGTGCAGCTCGTGATTGGATTTCATACAGAGGCGGCGTTAAACGACACCTGAGGTTAGTGTATATGGCATGCCATATGTGTCTATTTTTGAATGTTTAAAAAGAGGATAATTTGAGGAGCCACGGTATATCTGTATCTGTTTTGCGTCTGTTTTATTAACTGACAAAATGTCCTAAGGATACACCAAACATGACGTTGATATAATGAGTCATCTTAAGATTTTCTAACTCACGGTACTGTTTGTAAATAATGTTTGTTTTATTGTTAAATATTGTAATTAAATAATAGTTTTATGTTCTTCTGTTTAGGCACCGGCTCCAAAGAAACAGATCGCGATACTGCCTGCCTCGACCGACTGTGCTTTCATCTGAAAGTGAATAAGTGAAGTGATGTGAAGTGAATTACTATCAAATTATCATTTGTATTATGTACTAATTACATCGTTAGTCTGTTGTGTTGTTTATTTATTAAAAAATGCCTTATGTTTTATCTCAGGTCAGCATTATGCCGGAAACTGAACAATGGAGATGAAATGCCAAGAGAACGACGAAGATAGTGTCGGTGAAACTCAACCATGTAACCGTGGAGTGCATAACGCAGACGAATACGCCGAGAGTAACTTCGTATCGCGAGGAAAACAGTCATATTGGCGCCACCTAGCGAGTGATGTGTATATTAAATCTTAACTACTTGACAGGTGGCGCTAATGTAGCGAGTTTTCATGGATGACCATGATTGTCATCGTTTCATATACCGATATGAATAAATAGTGTTGTACGTTTTGGGGCTCGATTAATGCGATCAACCCAACGTTAAATACAAGACTGTTTTGTATGATTGTAACGTGTAGTAAACGTGATAATAACGTGATATATCCGTCTCATTTCCACGTGGTAACTACGTAGCTGCGACCCAACAAAATCACGTCGTATCCACGTAGAAAATGCGTCGTTGCGACACCATCAACGTGTTATAAATGTGGTGGAAACGTGATAATAATGTGATATATATGTGAAATTTTCACGTGGTGACCACGTAACTACGACCCTACAAAATCACGTCGTATCCACGTAGAAAATGCGTCGTTGAGACACCATCAACGTGTTATAAATGTGGTGGAAACGTGATAATAATGTGATATATATGTGAAATTTTCACGTGGTGACCACGTAACTGCGACCCTACAAAATCACGTCGTATTCACGTAGAAAATGCCACCTAAAACGTGGTATAAATGTGGTGAAAAACGTGGCGACGACGTAGCCGCGACTCGACAAAATCACGTCGTTTCGACGTAGCTTCTTCCACGTGGTAGAGACGTGATAATAATGTGATATATATGTGAAATTTTCACGTGGTGACCACGTAACTGCGACCTTACAAAATCACGTCGTATCCACGTAGAAAATGCCACCTATAACGTGGTATAAACGTGGTGAAAAACGTGGCGACGACGTAGCCACGACTCGACAAAATCACGTCGTTTCGACGTAACTTCTTCCACGTGGTAGCCACGATAGCGCCACGTGGCTGCCACGTGGTAACCACGAAGATTTGTTAGCTGGGAGGCTTGCTCATACAAACATCCATCAGAGTCTATAACCAGGTATTCATTAATTCAAATGGAGTAATGTTTGAACACAGCAGGACATGAGAAAAGCCAACTTTTACCTCCACAACTGAAGATACTTTGCACGACGAGTCAGATTGTGCAAAAAATCCAGGATTGCTACCGCGTCAGCTGCCAGGAGTAGCCATGCAGTCGTTTGCAGTACAGATCGGCATCAAAACGACACGAAATGGATGGAATCGAACCTGCAAACCACATGAATATGTAATATGTTCCAGTATTTTCACACTGGGTCCTCATATTGTTGACGTATTTATATTTAATTTTTACTCTGTGATATGCTTAGTTTTACTATTTGCAATTTAAAATATGAAACTAATCCATATCAAGCCACTTGTGACTAATCTATTTGAAGACAACCTGTGTAAAGAGTTTTTTAAATTTTAGTGATAGCTGCAAGCATTGAGTTGTAGAAAAAAAGATCAAATTAATTACAATTGAAAGAGCTGCTTACATCTGTACACAACGATTCATCTTGTATGTGATGCTCCCACATCTCTGGATAATATGCCGGAATCACATGCACTGATCCAGGTTTGGCTGTGTTGACATTTCAGCTGACAAGACCAATGTAAGCATGGACCACCTAAAAAGAGCAACTTCCTATAAAAATATTCTAGTAGCATCAACAAGATAGGATATTTTGCAACCACAATTTTAGTGTAGATGTGAGTAAATAAATATATTGACACATAATTTATAATAACCAATATCTAATCCTAAACATGAGCAATCAGCATTCCCAGGTATATGTATCTTTCACAAATATTGCATTTTGAGACCCAAGCAGTGAAGCACAGCGGAGCGCAATTGCCAGCGGTGCACACAGGATGAGCGATAAACAGTTTATTTAGGCCGACCGCGTTGTCTTTTCGATCTCAAAAGTCTACTAAGACGCGCTGTTCATAAAACATAAATATGCGCAAGATGGTGATAAATGATTTAATTAACAAAATCAAGTATTAAATGTTGGCAAAAATACAGTTATAATGGCAAAACTGAGGTGGGTCCAAATGCTGCGTAAGTGCCGGAATGACTATAACGTCACTGTCAGGCAGGCTGTCAGCGACGTTGGCGTTATTGATTCACATTAACAATTAACGCACAAATACAACAACATTGCTCCCACATGGCTATGAGAACATGCTTTTAGTTACTTATTTCTGGTGGCTCATAATGCCACGGCCTTCCTTTCTGGGGTTGCCGATCGAAGTGCTTGCAACCTAGCCTGATGGTCGGACTGGCGTGCTACGGGAGGCGGACAGGACAGCTCGCAATTTGTTTGCGGTGGCGACGGTTCTTGAATTAACGCAGCAAAACTTCACATGGCGATCTGTGGCATACTTGTCTAAATTGATTGCCAGTTGTCAAACGTGGCGCCTACTTCTAAACGAAGCGGCTCCATCTTTTTGAACTATCATTTACAAACGTGCATCGCCTCAGTGAAAGACCGCAACAACGTCTACACATGCGCATAAATTCCTGTGCGGTGATTGGATGAATCCTGCTCTGCGAATAGTGGCTTATATTTCCTTGGCCGCAGAGCTGCTCTGCGGTTAGCCAGTCCGATAATTTAAATAATAAAGTCATTCTATCTTCGAATTCGTAACGTAAATCTATTACAAACTTTTTATTTCTGACAAGATGTTATATGATGTGTGCATCCTTTTAATATAATTAATTAATTTAAAATGCTAATACAATTTGTTTAATTTATGTAAATAATGTTATTTACATATGCATGCTGCCATGCAATTTATAATAGTCTGAATAATAAATATATGTGTAATAAGGACATTGTGCAATTCACATGGGAATATTGAAGTGGAGTTTTAATGTATTGTGTACTATGTATTGTATATGTGCGTGTGTGTATGTTATCAAGACCACATCATGACAATGAATCATAAATTCATGTGTTTGCAAAATGCTGTAACAATTTTATATACAAATCATTTGTTTGTAAAATACTGTGATAATTTTATTAAAGTATTTCACAAACAAATCAACCAATGCGCTGACTTTGTGATGTGATATTGATAAATTACACAGTTTTGCCAATTACTAATACATGGTGTAATTATAAGATAATGATTGTTTACTATAAATCAAATGTCAGAATGTATCGGTTAGCTGCATATCATCACTGCACATGTTCAATGGGATGCTTCCATGCAGGCAGCAGGCATGTTATAACAACCAGGGTGTTTTGCAGGTGCAGAAAAGAGAAATACATTTTTTCTCATTAGTGGCAGAACTGCTTCAGTCATCATCAGTGATATTGCTGTCATCCGCTAACACATATTCTGCATAACTCTTTTCAGTGTTTTCCATCTGTCTGTTCCAGACAGAATGATCTGAAGATGGCGACAGTGAGACTGGGACATCCAAGGTGTCATCCACATTGACATGACTGCCATGGTCAGTCGAAGAAGGCATGCAGGACTGCGACGACAACTTCGCATACCCATGGTCATGATGAATATTCAATGGAACAACAATATTATCTGTAATAATTGCTGCATCGATAAAGTATCGCATTGGCGACATGATCACTGGCTCTGTTTGAGTTTGACACTACGAGTTAATGGCGTTGCAATGTGACACCCGTACTGCCATGAGGGACAATATCATCTGGTGCACTGGATCCTTTGAAAGTTGTGTTCAGTATTTGTGAATCCTTCATCTGAAAGAATGATACATATGTATGAGAGTATGTATCTTCTGTGATATACATATAAATAACAATGTTTTGACATCTTTTGTTTTCTCATTGCAGTACCTATACATCATAAAAATTAAAACTGATTAAATCAACTTATAATTAGCATTTCGGAAAGTGTTCAGGATCTAATTTTGTGTAGATGCATAGATCTGTGGATATTGTAACTATGCATGAGAAATCTAAATTTGATTGAATTATTTCGCAGGCCCCATATGGTCCTCCATGGTCCCCCAGACTATTTTTCCACAATTGTTAAACAAATCTACTTTTGCATGGTTGTTGCATGTGGTGGTGCTGATATACACAAAAAAATCTGTATTTTATTACATCATTCTATGGGCCTCAAAACACAAAGTAATGCTGGTGATTTGGTTTTTGAGAAGGTCCCTTGAAATGACCCCCAGATCAGTTTGATGTATTAGGTATCTGCTTTCTGGCTTGTCTGCTGCTGCTAGCCAAGTTCATTGGTCAGCTCTTGTCTCAATGAAACTAGTAGACAGTGGGCTGAGCAAGGTGTTGTGTTTCAATCAGGGAACATTCATGCAATAAATAGAACATTACCTTTTCAATGGTGCATTCTGTGTAGATTCCATTATATTATGACTAACCTTCCTGGCATATTTTAATATGTGTGTATCCCGAGTCATTCAGACATCATTACAAACAAGCAAACCCACTCCTACATAAGCAACACATAAATTACATGGTAAGCCAATTATACAAGCCTACTTGCACATATAAGAAAATAAAATGTTTAAGTTAGTTACGTGCAATCAGTGTCCTCCTTGGTCCAATCAGAGACAACTACTTGGCCATAGTCAAAGTCATACTTGTATTTTCAAAAAGTACAAATGTCAATTTAAGACTAAATTTGTTTACATTGGGTTTTATACGTAAGTTTCATTTGTGGGTGGGGTTTTGTCCAACCGAGTCTTTCGAGATATGTAAGTTTTTTTTATTGCAATGTATAAGGTTTTCTAAATAGACTTCTTAGCCATTTTCCTAATAAATAATTTTGGGAAGTGATTATGGACACCTTACAGTTATCAAACAGTAACTGCACAAACTGCAACTAACTGAACAATGCTGATGTCTGCGGTACTATTGAAAGCAAAATACATGCCTTATCAAAATATAATTTTCGTACTTTATATTCTTATTTTAGTCTTATTTTGTTATACGCAATAATACTATTCATATCAGATTCAATATACTAGTCGTGTTAGTCGATAATCATTCTACAACAGCCATGAACCCCAAACATTTTGAAGTTTTATTTAAACACTCAATTTAAAGCTGACCTCTGTTGCACTGGTTTGTCTTTTCATCATGCTCTAGCACATGACTGTGAACTGGTAAGAAATGCAAGTGCACTAGAGAGATAGTGGGGCTTTGTCCAGGCAGTGATGTTTGTATTGGGTATGGGTAGTCTTTTCACTCTTGCTGGGAAACACAGGACACTGGTAAGATTGTGATCTTATTGCCTAATTTGCACTAGGCTATTAATGGCAATTAGTAACAGCAGTCCTCTGTTGTACTTTGATCATGATGTTTGCAACCCTTTCCAGTAACAATGGAGGCTATGGGCTAATGTAAGGTTCCAAATGTTTTTTCACCCATGTAACTATTAATTTTAGTCATGGGATCAGTGATCTTACTACCTGCTGTCAGGAGACTATTCAGATCCCCACCTAAAAAATGTGTGCTTGTTTATCACTTGGAAAGCAAAACTGCAGATTCTTAAAGGTGAGATCCACATTTGGGTGCATAATGTTTTGGGCGATAAACAAAACTGTTGTCTTAGATTATTTAGAAATGTATTAATCTGTCAGTGTTTAAATATCGGATACTACCCCTGGAGGGTAGTGACTTATTATGTATGTCAAAACAGTTGCTTAAAAAAAATTGAAATAAGTTCCATGTGTTTTGTGTATTTTGACCACAGTCATGCATTCTACAGCAATAACAGAATGTGCATACATGAAATTATAAAATATTCTACGGATATTTTATGAATTAAAATATTAAATGTGTTCCCAGGTAATATTGCCAACTGACTTGGGTTATGATGGGTAGTGTCATTGGATAGACACATTAACATACTTAATAGTGACACTATGTTAAGTGTGATTGATTCTGTAGCATGTTTTATTGTTGTTATACTAATTATTTTATAGAAAGTTGTGCGATGCACACATGTACATATGTTACCAGAAACAAATACAATGATACCATAATCATAATGATAATAATATTTTACTGACCTGCATGGCTGCCGCTCACCGTTTCCTACTTGTCGTTCTGGTATCTTGCTTTGATGATATAATGCATATAAACAGTACATCCTCAGCTTGCATAATGTCAAAAACAGTGTCCTCGTGTAATGGCCAAGATTAAATTGTACGCAAACTAGTGATCAACAGACAGTATTCATAAGTCAACAGCTATGTCTGCAATTCTTTGCTGTGATGTTAAAAGCTTGAGGATTTTTTTTCACTCTACATTTTTCCAGTTCACTCAGCTGTATAAATGAGTACCTGCATGGCTATAGACAGTGGTGGATATGTGTATGAGTAGCTTTTGCGAATTAATTGTAGCATATTGCTGGATGCTTCCCAGAGAAGTTGAGATGGTATATGATTGAACAGGTCTGTCAGGGAAATAAAGTGTAAAGCGCTTTCAGCAATCCTGAGGATTGGTTACTACGCTCTTTAAGATCTTACCTTTATAAATCAGCAATTAATAAAAAAAAATTCTTTAGTGATTTTAATCAGTTGATTTATGGGGTCAAATATTTTTTATACACACTAGTGTTTTATTGAATGCAGTTAACAGTCTAATTTAAATAATAACATAAATTAGTATTTTGCTGTTTCTGTTAATTCATTATAAATAATGCCTGTTATATATCTGTGTCTGTGATTCGTGACTGTTCAACAGTTGTTGACTAATTATATATAGCGAGTCACCCTAATTTAAGTAATTAGCATATGACGACGCTAACAAACACGTCATACGCCTGATACGGTCGTAGCTGGCATTTCTTTTTATGTCACTATCTTGAAGAAAATTATTCCACCACTGTCTATGTCAAAAACATTTTTTTACTTGTACCTAGAAACTCGAGCTGGTTCTAGCAACCAACGCACCGCTAGATCTGGCGATCTGTTGACCTAAACAAATTCAGTGGATTTTAAACATTTTTATTTCAAATTAAATACTTGTATCTACACATAGATTTATTTTATTACATTCACATTTCTTACTACATTTAAACTTTTCTTAGGTCACATTCGTGTATTATGCAGACAGTGAAATACAACTGTGGGATTAAATTGTAGTCGTAACGATACATGACGGAACTCGTGAGTGCCGAGTCGCCGGCTTGTCACTTCCTACGCGCCGAATCACATTCCAAATAAGGAAATCATGTCCGGTTTTCCTGTCGAGTTCGACGAACTTTACTTCGTCGCTGCGTACTTATATGCAAGCCAATCAATCAAACACGGACCTGTAGCTCTGGTCGAAGCTTATGTTTTGAGGTTCAGCGCCTCGTTGTGCTCGTCACATTCGAAATTAGGCTTACAATCGGCATTCGAAAGTGACCACCGCCGACTCCGCTGAACTCGCCGCCGGCGGACACGCAAACTTCATCATCTCAAACCTGCTTTTTCTACAGGAATCCTTTGTGGAAGTATGTTAACTAATGCTTACTAACAATTATGGTATATCTATTAGGCATACAGTGCATTAATGTGTTTAATTATATTTGGTTTGAGTGCGTTTCGTCCGTTTTTGCGAGAGCTATGCTGCGCCGCCTATCGACACGTGCTTCCGGTGATTGTAAACAAACCCGAGTACAACCAGCAATATGGCCAGGCGGAATGGCGGCGCCCTGTGTCGAAAGTAGCTCACTTTGAAAATTTATTAAAAATATACCGTGACACTGGGCTTGTCAAATTATGGTCACTAGTGCTGTAAATTATATGTTCTTATGTTTGGGCTGTGGTTGTTCGGCCGCTTCAGTCCCCCTTTAAGGCTGTGTAATTCTCCGCCATCAGCCCCACTCTTCACTTACCCCACACGCACTGGCTGGCTCCCATTGACAGTGCAAGTATTCCAGGATAAGCTTCACAAATACTTGCGACAGTTGAATATAAATCCCTCGGATTACTCAGGGCATAGTTTTAGACGAGGGGGGGGGGCATCGTTTGCCTTGGAATGCGGGCTTCCATCAGAAGTCATCAAGGCACAGGGGGACTGGGCTAGTAATGCCTATGAGAATTACATCAATCCCTCAT
>OZ024856.1:52101334-52241334 GCA_964017155.1 Oasisia sp. SBJ-2009 | reverse complement strand
ACCAAACCAAACCAAACCAGGCTAGTCTTCCTATGGCTGGCTGGGATACAGAAATAAACCGTCCCGGAAATAAGCTCCCCTCCCGGAAAAAGCCCCCCAGAAATAAGCCCTCCCGGAAATATGCCCCCCGGAAATAAGCCCTACCGAATAAAAAAAAACTTTTACTTAAGTATTTTTTCGCGAGTACTTTTACTTAAGTAATGTTTTGGGAGGTTACTTTTACTTAGTTACTTTTCTTGTGTACTTTTTATAGCACTGCATGCATTCTTGATGTGACAGTGTGCTGGTTTTATTTGTGCTCAACAATGAATCATCCTTAGATTACTAACTGCAATCTTTGAAGTACATTTTTTCACATTTGAGTGAGGAATGTGGTGGTCTTCCCCGCCTCCATTTCCCGTTCACTATAGGCTGATGTTACACAGGGGCTTTGGGTTCGTGTCGCATTAATAATGTGTCGTTTCTCTCTTTCTTTCTAACTTTGACGCCTCCTGTGAATGGTTTTGCTGAACTGCCAGTTATATTGGACAGTGAACTTGGTTGTCATGTCGGTATTCATATTAAGCGAGTTGGGTTTGAATTATATATATATATATATATATATATATATATATATATATATATATATATATATATATATATATATATATATATATATATATATATATATCATCATCATCATCATCATCATTGTGCAGCCATAGTGTTCCGTGGTTGGGCGAAGGCTTCAGCATGCTCCTTCCACATATGCCTATCTTGCGCTATCCTCTGCCAGATGGGACCAGAGGGAGGGAGGGAGGGAGGGAGGGAGGGAGGGAGGGAGGGAGGGAGGGAGGGAGGGAGGATATTTTACCATCACATCTGAATCCCATTAATTCGATGTTGTCTTCCATAAGGCTGCATGCCTTGTACCACCTCCTCATTTCGACCTTGTTATCAAGCTACAACGACTGGGTTTGCTCTGCAGAAAGGACGGTTGCTCAAGACAGATTGTAACATATGTAGATATATTCCCTCATTATATATACATATGTAATTCGATGAAACATTTCGACTACTGCATGGTTGTATGATAGAAAACGAAAATGAATTACCCCAAAAAGAACATTAACCATTAAATGATTCATGTGTATAAATCATCATCATCATCAACATCATCATGCTGTCGGTCGCGAAGCGACAAAGACTGCTTCCATCACTTGACTGTTGCTCTCCATTTATCTCTCTGCTGTGAGAGTGATGTCCAGGAGTCGATCTTTATGTTTCTCAGCTTCAGGTTTCTCTTGATGGTATCCTTGAACCGGAGACGAGGGCGCCCTCTCTTTCTCTGACCAGAAGACAGTTGGGAGTAGAGAACCTGCTTTGGTAGCCTGTCTGGTGACATCCTCATGAGGTGTCCAGTCCACCGGAGATTCTTTCTGATCAGAAGATCTTCCATAGATGGCAGCCCTGTCCGTTCGAGTATTTCCTTGTTTGTCACTTTGTCCATCCAGGTTATCCTCATGATCGATCGCAGATGTCGCATCATGAAGGCATGCAGCTTTTTCACCTGTCGTCTGTACACTGTCCAGGCCTCGGCTCCGTATAGGAGGGTGGACAGCACGACTTCACGGTATATCTTGCCTTTAACCCGCATGGACACATGGTGGTTGTTCCAGAGTCTCTGGCGTAGTCGGCCGAAAGATGCACTAGCCTTGGCCATCCTCCTCTGTATTTCATTGTCAATGCATCCATCACTTGATGTAGTGCTTCCGAGGTAGGTGAATTCCAGAACAGAGTTCAACTTGTTTCCATCAACCATGATATCCTCCTCTCGGGTTCTTGTAGAGTTGGGTTGGTACAGCACCTCGGTCTTCTTGATGTTAATCTTCAGGCCAAACTTCTTTGACGCATTGGAGAAAGCATCCACTATATTCTGCATCTCTTCAGCAGAGTGTGCAACCAGTGCACTGTCATCTGCGAATAGCAGCTCTCTCATCAGTATCCGAGTAGTCTTGGTCTTCGCTCTGAAGTGTGCGACGTTGAATAGGTCGGCGCTCTGTCTGGACTGTATGTAGACGCCATCCCCCATGTCTCGGAAAGCATCATCGAGCATTGCTGATAGGAAGATGGAGAACAGCGTGGGGGCCAGTACACATCCTTGCATGACCCCATTTGTGACACTGAACGATTCCGAGACTTCCCCTCCAACACTAACATTCGCCATCATTCCGGTATGTAGTGCCTCAATCATTGTTGTGAACTTCTCTGGGCATCCATACTTCCTCAGTAGCTGCCATAGCCCGGTCTTCCCAACTGTATCGAACGCCTTACTGAAGTCGACAAATACCATGTACAGTGGTCGGTCCTGCTCATTGCACTTTTCTTGTAGTTGTCGGAGACAAAATATCATATCCACGGTGCTCCGGTTACCTCTGAAGCCACATTGAGTCTCTGGAACTACCTCTGGTGTTATGTGGGTAGATAGTCTGTTGAGTAGGATCCTGGCGAAGATCTTGCCTGCTATGTAAAGAAGAGAGATTCCTCTATAGTTCCCACAGTCTGTTCGATCACCTTTCTTGTAGATGGTTACAATGCTGGCATCCTTCCATGCTTGTGGTACAGAACCCACCTCCCAGGCATTGGTAATTAGTTGGTGCAGTCTGCTGAACAGATAGTCTCCTCCGTGCTTCCATACTTTTGCAGGAATTCCATCTCCTCCAGGTGCTTTGCCATCTTTCAGGCCGGCGATTGCTTTAGCCATCTCATCCATAGTTGGAATCTCATCTAGGCTTGTCTTGATAATGCGCTGCGGGATGTTGTCCAAAGCTTCGTGATCTATGTCTCCAGGGACGTTGAGTAGCTTCTGGAAGTGTTCACTGCATCTTGCCACAACTCTCTTGCTGTCAGAGAAGGACTCTATTCCATCTGCTGATTTCAGTTGAACAGGTCCCTTCTTTTTGGGTCCCCACACTTCCTTCAGTCCACTGTAGAAGCCCTTCATGTTGTTACTGTCAGCAGCTCTCTGCAGCTCCACTGCCTTCCTTTCCCGCCAGTCTGACTTCAGTGCACGGGTGTGTTTTTGTAGCAGTCTGCATGCGTCTTTATATGCTGCAGTGGTGGATCTAGTGCTCCTGGTTTGCAACACTCTCTGGTGGGCTTGGTCTCTTCTGCTCATAAGAGTTTGTAGCTCCTGGTCGTTGGGGTCGAACGAGTCCTGATGTTTTCGGTCTGGCTTGCCAAGATATGTCTTGGCCGTGTTGTACACGACCTGCTGCAGAGCTGCCCATTTCTCATATGATGTTGAGTTTTCCTTCTCCTCCCATTGAGCGAGAGCACTGTCCATCTCCTGCTCAAAACTCTCCCTATGGCTGGTGGTACTTAGTTTTGCTGCGTTGAGCTTGGTCGGCTTACTTGTTCCTTGCCTGCTGTGCTTTTGTCGTATTCTGAAATCCACTTTTGACCTCAGCATCTGGTGATCGATCCAACAGTTTGCTCCACGCATGGCTCGGGTACTGTGGATGTCCATCTTATCCCGACACATCGTGATGATGAAGTCGATCATATGCCAGTGTCTGGAACGAGGATGCATCCAGGTGGTCTTGCGTTCATCCTTCTGCTTGAACATGTAGTCCAGTTCACTATGTCACGAATAATCGTTTCGTTCAAATATTTGGGAGATTTGCAAAACTATACATTTTTGGAAAGTTTAGAACCTACTGGACCTGAAAAGTAATGTTTACATTTTTTCTAAACACTCTAGGGCGGCCATCTTGGAATTTAAAAATGGCGACTATTTTTTGCTAACATTTTGCAATATCTCGGCTTCTAAGCATCTTAGGTTTTTGATTTTGGTGTCTAAACATACACTTTCGAGACAAGGAAGCTAATGGAACAACTTATAATGAGCTATATATAATGCATGACACTATTTTGGAAATTTTGGAAAAAATACATAAATTCTAAGTAACAACATGAGGTTCAAATGGTAAATATTAGCCAACTTTTCGAGCATTGAAAATAGTCTAATTATTAATATCATTGTTGTCTAGTCTAATGATTACATGTATTATTAAAATCATTGTTGTCTAGAATCCAGTGTCCCATTGTTGTTGTTTCAGGCTCTGAGAGACATGGAGTCGACCACGAATGAGGTCCCCAAACTTACAGGTGGACGGCCGTGCCAAACCACTGACTATAAACTGTGTGTTGTGTGTCAAAAAGAAGCCGAACCTTTAGTGTTGCATCCAAGATTAACGTCATACCACAACCTCCTAGAGACAGTGAAGGAGTGAGCCAGCTTGCATGATACCGATTGTGTTCCGGTGCAGAAACGGCTTAAAGACTGCACAGCAGAAACACTGCAAAGAGAGAATGCTGTTTGGCATCGTACTTGCTACTCCAGGATGACGAACACAGTCCAGACAGAGCGTGCAAGAGACCGACAGCAACACTCCAGGTCTACTGGGTCACACACTCCCAGGGTGAAAGGTCGCAGATCAAGAAGTGCTGATGACGTGAATAACGTGACTGGCTCAGCTGCACCATATATCCGATCATCAACACGACCTTTGAACAAGGACATGTGTTTCTTTTGCCAGATAGACAATGACCAGAAACTCTTCACTGTTAGAACAGGAAATGCCGGACAATCACTAAAGCAAGCAGTGCAAGCGTCTTGAGATCCAGAACTGAAAACTAGATACAGTACTTGCATTGATGATGGTGATGCCCATGCTATGGATATCCAGTATCACAAAGCTTGCTGGACCAAACACGTGTACCACGTTCTGCGGGATGACACCAACCAAGTACTCAAGACAAAACAAAGTCCCACACAAGGATCCAGCTTCGTTGAACTGCTATACATCATAGATACACAGACCAGAGATGGAGCATACCTCTCAATCCAAGATATCGAGAACACATATATCAGCATGCTACATTTGGGTGGAACGGAGGCCCTGGAAAATCATTCACCTGCCTTCACCAGGCAATGGTTGAAAGACAGAATGCTTTCTGAATTACCACACGTAACATCAGTCCGACAGAGAAACATGCGAAGTTTTGTACTGTCCAGAGGCCTGTGATGCAGACATACTCCAGACTGCTATCAGAACTGCAGATGACACTGAAAGCATGAAAAACCTCTACCAATCAGCCAGACTCCTTCGCCAACGAATTGAGCAGTTAACCAAGACAGTGAAGACATCCAGTTCCATAGCAGTAACCAGTACCCTGGAAGATGTACCGGTGGAACTGTATTCCATGATCCGCTGGATAATGGCGGGACCAGCAGACAAACTGCAAACAGAAGTGCGGACAACTATTGTTGACAGGGGTTCACTAACCCTGAGCCAAAACCTGATGTTTAGTTTCAAATCCAAGAGGCAAGTCACGTGCAAACCGAGTTACGAGGGTACTGGATTCCGGTCTCAACAAGCTAGGGAAAACACCCAAGTACTGGGATTGGCCCTGACCATCCATCACGACACAAGAAACAAGAAACTTGTGAATCTCCTCAATGCACAGGGTCACTGTGTGTCCTACAGCGTGCCCTCATCATGGAAACAGCCCTTGCCAATGCTGTAGTGGAGAACACAAAGCAGTGCCAGGGGCTGTATGTGCCACCTTTCTTGAAGAAGGGCACGTTTATGTTCTTTGCCTCAGACAACACAGACTTTGCTGAGGACACTGCTGATGGCAAGGGTACAACACATGGGACAGTCACTGCCATCTACCAGACGGCTGATTCACCTGGTGAACCAATCACACGCCCTCTCTCTCTACGCATTGGTGACACAAAGTCAAAGAGTCTCTTGGTGACTCCATACCATAGAGCCATGCTACCGTGTGAGAAGCCAAAAACAACTGCATCGCGGCAGAGGGCGAGGGAGTTCAGCATCAACAACTCTGGTGTAGCAGATAGCTATCAACTTACACAACTTGGATGGGTTGTCGCCTCAACTCTTTCCAGGATGAAGGATGAAAGGTCAAGCCAAATTCCAGGTTAATTGGGCTGGCTACAACTCCTTAGTGTCAACAACCAAGCCGCTGACCGAGGTTGGTGCCCCGCCCCTACTCCCAGAAGTGGCACACGAGTGGTCAACTCTGCTAACAGTGATGAAGCAGGCACATCAGTTAAAGGAGTTGACACTTGGAGAAGAGTACATCACTGTCATAACTTATGACATGGCCATCTACGCGAAAGCAGTTCAGCTGGTGAATGTTCCTTCACTGCTTCTAGGAGGTTGTGGTATGACGTTAGTCTTGGGTGCAACACTAAAGGTTCGGCTTCTTTTTGACACACAACACACAGTTTATAGTCAGTGGTTTGGCACGGCCGTCCACCTGTAGGTTTGGGGACCTCATTCGTGGTCGACTCCATGTCTCTCTGAAACAACAACAATGGGACACTGGATTATAGACAACAATGATTTTAATAATACATGTAATTATTATACTATACAACAATGATTTTAACAACTAGACTATTTTCAATGCTCGAAAAGTTGGCTAATATTTACCATTTGAGCCTCAGGTACGTTGTTACTTAGAATTTAAGTATTTTTTCCAAAATTTCCAAAATAGTGTCATGCATTATATATATCTCATTATAAGTTGTCCCATTAGATTCCTTGTCTGTGAAAATGTATGTTTAGACACCAAAATCAAAAGCTTAAGATGCTTAGAAGTCGAGATATTGCAAAATGTTAGCAAAAAATTGTCGCCAAGATGGCCGCCATAGAGTGTTTAGAAAACACATTACTTTTCAGGTTCAGTAGGTTCTAAACTTTCCAAAAATATATAGTTTTGCAAATCTCCCAAAAATTTGAACGAAAAGTTTAATCTGTACATAGTGAACTAGACTAGATGTACATTTTGGTCATTTTTTTAGTAAACATTGTGATTTATACTGTCTTGCATTAAATGTAGTGCATTGAAAGTTGTCTCATTAGATTCCTTGTCTCTGAAAATGTATATTTAGACCCCAATACCAAAAACCTAAGATGCTTAGAAGCCGAGATATTGCAAAATGTGAGCAAAAAATAGTCGCCATTTTGAAAATCCAAGATGGCTGCCATAGACTGTTTATAGAAAAAATGTAAACATTACTTTTCAGGTTCAGTAGGTCCTAATCTTTCCAAAAATGTATAGTTTTGCAAATCTCCCAAAAATTTGAACGAAATTACACAAGGAACTGGACTAATGGTGTTCGTCACTATCAGTTCGAACTCAGAGCACAGAGCCAGTAGAAGCTCGCCATTGGAGTTGCATTTCCCAATCCCATGTTTGACCAAGGGCCACTTGTCACTGTCTCTTCCTATCCTCGCATTGAAGTCTCCTATCAGCAGTAGCTTATCTGTACGAGGGATGCCACTGAGCACACTTGCCAGCTGGTTGTAGAAGGCCTCCTTGTTTTCGTCTGGGTTTGTCATTGTCGGAGCATACACGCTGATAATTGTAGCAAAGTTGTCCTTGCTCAGAGGTAGTCTCATCGTCATGATTCTGTCACTTACTGGCCGTGGCATTTCTGTCAGCTTTGTGACGATATCCTTTTTGATAGCAAAGCCCACTCCGGCCTCCCTTCTTTCTCCTTCGGGTTTGCCACTCCAGAAGAAAGAGTATTCCAAGTCGTTGAGACTACCAGACTCTGAGAACCTTGTTTCACATAGGGCGGCGATGTCGGTGTTGTATTTGGCAAGTTCCATTGCTACTAGTGCCGTACGTCTTTCTGGTCGGTTAGCTCCTTCTCGGTCGAGGAGAGTCCTGACGTTCCATTGTCCAGCTGATTTTTCACTGTCGATGGAAGATGAGGTCGAGCAGCGCGGTCCTTGGTAACCCGGGCGACGGCCGATCCGGTATCATGTTTCGTGCAGTTGTACATTTCATGGAAGCTGCTTGCAAAAATTGTTGAAGTGCCGCTGGCTTTTGCAAGTTACTAGCGACATTCTCTCGGGGAACAAATAGAGGTCTCACACCGGCAAGAACATGTCAAGACAGGCGGAAACTATTTGTCCCTGCAGTGGCTGGTCGAGAGATGTTGGGAGTTCCATACATCAACCGCCCTTCATGCTGCCACAGTGACATGGTTTTCTGGTTAGGGTTTGCTCCCTTAGCCTTCGGTTCTGACAAGAACCTGTACCACAAGGCAATGGTTTACAACTCTGCATGGCAGGGGCGTCAAACTCCCTGAGGTATTGCAATACCTGCATTGCAATACCTGCATACCACTGTATGCGTATGTGTATATATAATAGTTATCATATCAATACAATGAAACTAATTAATGATCATGCATAATATATTTCAATATAAGATGGAGGGGATAATGTTTTCAATATTATAGAGGTCTATGCGTTTTTATTGTTCATCAGGCAAGAATAGCAATTTCTTAATAGGCACTTGTTTGCCTAGGCACTTACACATGAGAGAGAGAGAACGTGAACTGTTGGCGATTCATTTCGATTGCAAATGCTATGTACAACCCACAAACACACGACACATTACGTGAAGGACCCCTTACATGAACGCCACGCATCGGCGCGTTGACCTCACGACCACGCGTTCAAGGCGTGTGGGCGGCGCCTAGCGGATAGGTGGTGCACTAGTGACACGTCGTGAGCTGCGATGAGTCGCAGTGAATATTAATATTTATTTAACATTACACGAATATGCCATAACTGTTCGTAATAATTAACAGCTATACAGCGATATAGCGCTTTATTTCGTAGCTTTGTACAGTATGTACAAATACTGAATAGGTTGCACATAGGTTTTATCACAGAATTCGTAAATATATGATGCGGACCTACAGCATTTCCCCCAGCGTAGTTTGGCAGGCGAGCAAAAGGTTCTCGGTAACTTTTTAGAGATTGACCAAGCACGAAAAATGACACTACTGCATATATTGTTTGGGCTGGTAGTAGTACTGCCATTGACGGCTGGTTTCCCAGCACAAGGACACTGGGAGTTCTCAATGCATCAAGTATGTGGCAGTTGTAGCGGCTATCAAACCATGTATGTCGGTACTCGGACGGTGACATGACATGTCACCGAACGTCGTCACGAGCGCTGCCATTCGGTTCATACGAGACGCATGAACATGCGTCATCATCATGATCATTTCTGTCCCGGTTATTTAATCAGTTAGGAATAAAGTTGACTCAGATACCGACTGCCATGGCGACCCTATCCATGTCCTAAATCAATGAATGTTCACTCTTCTAGAACTTGCATGTTTGGCTGGGGCCTGGCCCTGGGCCTGTGGCTGTGGCTTTGAATTGAAGTTTGGAGTGACTTCTTCTGTTTTTGTCCAGCAAACAGGAATATAACTACCCAGTGGACAACGTTATAAAACAGTGCAATCTGTGTGGTCTCTCAAATCTGTGATGGCATAACTGTGTTCTTAAAATGCATCAAGGCTTTTCACACTAACAGTGTCATTGTGTTTAGGAAGATAATTAGAGTCGAAAGGAGACAACATGGAGTATGTGATAAGCTAGACTAGGAACGTTATGACTGGCTTTACATTCTAGTAAGGATGGGACGAATCTGGAATTTCATTTGAATCGAATATCCTCAACATATAGAATAGAATACAAATATTTAGTGGCTTCAAATTCGATTAGAATACTGGACGGTGTCGAGATGTCTTGCCGGGATGCAGCGTCATCCGGTGGACAAGTCTGCCAGAGTCATCTGCATCAGGCCATATATATGCATCAATCTTTTTGTTTACTTTCTTACTTAACCATGAAAACAACTTCTTACAACCGCCAAACTTATCCTCGCATATCTTACGTTCATATGCACACACTAGGTTACAAAATAAAATCATCTACATTCCTGTAAAGAATAAAATTTAAGAAAACAAACTCGCACAAAACTTGACATGATCTTCTGCGATAATTGATCGCAGGTGTCACTAAATATACAATCTTCACAAATTCTGGTTTTATGCTAACCCTAAAGTAACCATAACCCTAACTAAGCCTAAGCTAACTTCAACTCATCCTAAACTTACCCGAAACCCTAACCTTAATCCGACACTGCTAACAAAAGACCCTCAACACAATACTGATATTATGGTACGCTACGCATAACCGCCACGGACGGCGATGACTCCGCATTGTCGGCGACGTTTATGCGAGTTTGTTTGTGAAGTTAATGTTAGTGATTTTATTTTGTAACCTAGTGTATGTATACGATTACATATATGTGTGGAGTAGTTTGGCAGTTGCAGTCTTTTTCATGGGCTGGGACCAATTTTGCAGCAGAGGACATGAAGGAAAAAATTTGAGTTATATTCGTTTATAGCTGCACATTTTTTAATAGCGAATACTGAGAAAACATTCGAATATTCAAAATTTCTAATACGAATCGAATATTTGTCCCATCCTTACATTCTAGCAATACACGAGAACAGCATTGATCATAATGTATAAGCCATTAAGGTCCTCATTACATTGCTCCAATGGCATTGCTAGCTTGAGAAAAACAGCATGCTGGTGCATCATCACTTCCAGAGGAAACCATGATGTACATTATTCTTGTAATATCAGAAGAACCTCTCCATTTTGGCAGTGATTTTGCCAATAGTCACAATTGTGTTACTTTATGTTTTGTTTATTTTACAGAA
Source organism: Oasisia sp. SBJ-2009 (assembly GCA_964017155.1). Lineage (NCBI taxonomy): Eukaryota > Metazoa > Annelida > Polychaeta > Sabellida > Siboglinidae > Oasisia > Oasisia sp. SBJ-2009. The sequence continues at coordinate 52,230,713 of OZ024856.1, read as the reverse complement.
ACATAATGGGACCGCAGTGAAGAAAAGCATGTACAAACACTCGATGATTAAACTCACAAGTATGTAATGCACATTATTATTATACCGTTTAACTGTTTCTAAAGAATTATCATGCATGTACATACCCATGAAAAAATAAAGTTTTTTTATTATTCTGTATGTACAGTGTGTATTAATTCAGGTACTCAAAGATCATGACCCTGTGGATTGCTAAAGATAAAAATATTTGCTTAACGTAATGTCTTTATGTACATGATAGTGTAATCCGTTTAAAATGTTTATGTAGGTGGCATGAAATAAGCTATGTGGGGATTCATTCATAGCAGTCCTCCCAGTAGTTTTGGGCCATATGTCCTATTGACTTATGACATGGCATCACGCTGCCTGCCAGGGCTTTATGCAGGATCAAATTATTGCCAGTCACATGTTTTGGTTTGCCAGCCACATGTTTTGGTGGACACGTTGATGTTAACTGTTAAGCTAGTTTACAAACTTTCAGATGTGCCTGATGACCTGAAATGGGCTACAAACACACATTTGACACCATTTACACTCACTTTCTAGGCATAACTAACAATATCTATGGTTTTGGGAGACTTTTTTTTTTTTCTGTCCATATTTCTGCCCGTCCATACTCGTTTTTACCCGTCCAAATGACGGGTGGACGGGTCTCTAGATAAAGCTATGCTGCCTGCGCCATCCGCCGTTAGCTCTCAGAAACCGTTGAAGATCTGTTTTCAAATGTACGTTTGATAGACACATTTTTAATTTAAGCCTCTTAAAAATTGGTACATTTTAAGTTTTCCTATTTTATTTGAAAACTTTTCTGAAAGGTTTCTTCTAATTTCGCATAGACAATAAACGTATATGAAGGTATCTTCATTGTACACAATAATTTTTTAGTTTACTAGTCTTGTAAGGGCATCTCAGGGCCTCCCCAAATAGCAAAATGTTATAATTTGACCTGTTTTGTCATGGGCTTTTAGCAGATCTCAGGTAAAAAAACTCATGTGGTGACTGGGTATTTGGGCAACTATAATCAGTCCATCCTACAGTGCCAATCTAGCTGCACAAGCCTGGCCTTCTATTGTGTCTGATTGCTATCCAGTGCAGTAGTAGTAGGGGGCTAGGGGCTATATCAGTAACCCATCAAATCCCTGTTAGTGTTAAACTGGACAGTTGCTGCCTGCATGGTTTAAGCTAAAGCGTCAATTAAACTACATATTTTATATGCAAGTTGTGTTTATTTTGATGTTTGTTTAATTTTCTTTAAAATATTGTGACTTTGGTGTCTACTGGTTAAAGATTTAGTATCACCTGTAAGTGGCAATTGACAAAGATAGATTTTTTTATTCTAGACAACTACAAATGTGTAGACTGTCAAGTTCATACACTTTATTGATATTGTCTGCTGCATTGGCAGTGTTTCTAAGCATCGCATATGATGAAATGCCAATTAGGTGATTACAATGAAGAGACTAGACGATGCCTATAATTACCAACTCACTATATAGTTCAAAGGGATTCAGGGCCACTTGGCCCTTTTTTAGAGTGTAGTTTTGTGTATATTAAATGTCAGATGTACGTCTCATATCATTGATATTTCCACACATACAAGTCTGCATGTTTATGAAATAGATTATGGTATTACATTTATAGATGCAAGTTTATATGTGCTTTTTCAGTTCACTGCCAGGGAAATGAAGATGAAGATCTCAATGTGAGATGGAAGCTCTTTTACTTGCAATGCTCCAACATTGCTTTCGAACCTGAACCTGGACTTGTAAGTATTTAGATGTCTTTATCATTATATTTATAAAAATTATAAGTGTGTTATTCTGACTTATGTAAGTTCTAATTGAATTACGATGTAAATTGTAATTGACGTTAACGTCTGAAAATGTACCTGATTTAATTTTGAGTAAACTGACTCATCCATGGTCTTAGTAAAGCTTCAAACCTGTAACAATTCTTATGGTTATTATTGTGAAGAAATGGTTGTTATTATGGAAAAGTTTTGCATAAAATTCTGGTATCAATTGGTATTGGAAAAAGTTGGTATTGAACCAGCAATACATCCAGGACATTTGTTTCAAGTATGGCTACCAGAGCCTATTACAACTCTAACACTGTTGTCTGTTCTGTAGAATATGGCCAATCAACAGGACTACTGGAGGCACGTCTCTAACGCTGTCTACGAGTCTCCACAGGAAACAGTCAACTGTAAAGGAACATCTGTGTACCTGACTGTAAGTACACACTCCATGTGGATGTAGGTTTTTCTGGGTACCTGACTGTAAGTACTCACTCCAAGACCCAAGTGGATGTAGGTCGAGCATGTTCACAACTTTCCTGTCTGTCAAACAAAAGTACAGTGCCAAATAAACATAGGGTGGCTAATTGGTCAGATCTGATCATTGTCTAGTGTCAAATAGTAATGTAGGATGACAACGGGCAACTAAAAAAATCAGAAACCGGTGCCTGTCAGTTGTGACCGAACTTTGACAGAGGATGAATTTGCAGCTGGCATAAGTGCCATTATGTGGCAGTAATGACGTTTTAATTAACTTTTGCATGCATTGGTTATATGAAAGGGTTGGGGTGGTTACATGTGAGGTTCTAACTAATCAGGTGTTTCTTTGTGCAGGACCGAACCAAGGAGGTGCTTGCTGCACTGGTGAGTTCACACTGTCCAGTGCCGTTGACCGAGAGAGAACTACAGTAGTCCCCCTCTTGTAACCATAGACCTACAGCCTACCACACACACTCATCAGGCCCAGTTTGCACTCTTACTTGTGTTACAAATTAGATTATCTGTGACAAATCAACTGTTATCTTTATACATGCAAACACACATGTTAGTATTGTATTAGTGTTTCACTGTTCAAGGCAAAACATTGTAGTGTTTTGTTTTCAGGTGCCACATTCAGTAAAACTATGTTGTAGTTGAGTGAAAACTGTACTCATTCAATGTGTTTTTGTTGAGTGACCATTGTCCACACATCCATATATTGTTGTTGAGTGGCTAATGTACACACACCCGTACATTGTTGAGTGACCACTGTCCACACACCCACACATTGTTGAGTGACCACTGTCCACACACCCACACATTGTTGAGTGACCACTGTCCACACACCCATACATTGTTGAGTCACCACTGTCCACACACCCGTACATTGTTGAGTGACCACTGTCCACACACCCACACATTGTTGAGTGACCACTGTCCACACATCCATACATTGTTGAGTGACCACTGCCCAGTCACCCATACATTGTTGAGTGACCACTGTCCAGTCACTCGTGTCATTTTGAACATGAAGATAATTGTTGTAGAATATGACTTGGACTGCCCCCCTCGCGAGTGCACCCAATCTTAACCCTAATCCTCCTAAGGAGTTGACCACAGCAACTCCTGGTGCGAAGTCTACTTCACCAGTGCCAGCCACTGTGAGTATCAACACTGTTAGATTCCGTGTGTGTGTGTGTGTGTGTGTGTGTGTGTGTGTGTGTGTGTGTGTGTGTGTGTGTGTGTGGGTGTGTGTGTGTGGGTGTGTGTGTGTGGGTGTGTGTGTGTGTGTGTGTGTGTGTGTGTGTGTGTGTGTGTGTGTGTGTGTGTGTGTGTGTGTGTGTGTGTGTGTGTGTGTGTGTGTGTGTGTGTGTGTGTGTGTGTGTGTGTGTGTGTGTGTGTGTGTGTGTGTGTGTGTGTGTGTGTGTGTGTGTGTGTGTGTGTGTGTGTGTGTGTGTGTGTGTGTGTGTGTGTGTGTGTGTGTGTGTGTGTGTGTGTGTGTGTGTGTGTGTGTGTGTGTGTGTGTGTGTGTGTGTGTGTGTGTGTGTGTGTGTGTGTGTGTGTGTGTGTGTGTGTGTGTGTGTGTGTGTGTGTGTGTGTGTGTGTGTGTGTGTGTGTGTGTGTGTGTGTGTGTGTGTGTGTGTGTGTGTGTGTGTGTGTGTGTGTGTGTGTACTTCCGTAGTTGTTTTCTGTATTTTCTTATTAGTATTTCAGTAGTATTGTTTATGTCATCCTCCAGATGTCGCTCCGTATAGACAGATACAGAAGATGCTCCTCAGAACCGTCGGAGTATATCTGTGTTTGATTTATACCTGTCTGACATCTAGTATGAACCCTGGAACTGTTACAACCCTTTACCAACTAAACATGAATATTTAAAAATAAGGTGTTTATCCATGACAGTTTCATGCCCGGTGTGTAAATGGCCTAGCAGGAAATGTTATCATACCAATGCATCTATATACATATTCCATGCGGGATGTCCTAATTAGCGTACATCCCCATCTCAGCACTGGCTGACATTGGTCTGTTAAGTCTGCTATGATAAAAACGTATCATGTCTGATCCATCATTTATTGTAATTACTTCCCTATCAACCACTGAACCAGTGACACAAAGTTCCACCTGCATTGTCAACCTGTGCACTCCTTTGATGACATAATCACACACATCTGAATGAATAAATAATTTCTAGTCAGTTTATATTGCCATGTACAATATTAACTTAAATTTTACTTGGAAATAACAGATTTGCTGTTTCCAACTGGTGGAAACGTAAACTACACAAGTCAAGGTTGCGCCACCATTTTGTCATTCTCAGAGAAGAGTGTTTAATTAAGATTTTTTCTTAATGTAGTAGTATGTTTATTTTGGACAAATAGTCCATATGTATACATAAAATACAATACAATAAAAAAAAAATACTTAAAATACAACTGAAGCAATTATGGTGTACAAGTAAAATAAAAAATTAAAATGGGTAATAAAAATAAATAAATAGGTCATGAAATAAAATTGCTGTACTGTATGCTTAATAGAACGAATACAGTATGCTAGTTTGAATATAGTTAGATAATATGTGTGTGTGTGTTGAACTGTGTTCTGATATGGCACTGTATGCATAGTTGGTCAAAGTGCATTACCTGTCATGCCCTGGCACGCCTGTATTGAGTCACTATTGACCCCCTGGGTCATGTATACACATAACCCTACCCCCTAATTTGAGTGGAAAGGTGTTGTGTACAATCTCCAACACGACAAATATTTATTACACAAGATGATGTAATTGCTTCATGTGCATTTGTTACAACATTGTGACTGGTCATCAGAAATACTTTACCTGTTTCAAATGAGTCATCGTGGATGTAGCAGTAAAATAATCGACTGGACTGGGTCTTTGTGGACAGTGATGTTGTAATGACACATAACGATAATGCAGATGTCAGCTCGCTGACACACAATGAGTTATGTTAACTGTGGACATCTGCTTCTGTTGTAGAAGAAAACAGGAAGACAGAAACGTGCAGCAGTTGCAACAACTGTCAAAACACTGACAGCTGATAAGGTAATACCAATACACATCTGTTTTACAGAAGACTATTTGATTGTGTGTCAGTTACCCTGTATAATTCCCACCCATCTGATGACAACTTTAAGGTGTGACTCTCGAGAATGTAGGCACACAAGAAGTTATCTTGCGTTTTCATTATCAGTATTTTTAGTCATGTCCAATTAGCTAAGTTGGTTTAAACAAATTATTTGTGATTATATCTCCTTGGTTTCTCTCACGGATGAAGTCTGTAAACCAAATACAATAATATGAACATAGAAATTGGATCTTATGATATGATTTTGAGAGATAAGACTAATAGTCATATCGGTACTCCTTACTACCCCTAAGTCATATTCAGGTGAATATATGTGTGCATGGGATGAGAGTGCTTGAACATATGATTGAAAATGTATTTGTTAGTAATAGCATATTGATGCTTTTATTATTTGATTTCAGGTCATTCAAGTAACACACAAAGTAAGTAAGATGATCGAAAAAGTTCTGGAATTCCGGAACACTAGATGTTGTCAGTATAACATTGAATTGTGCCTGTCATTGTCCCATCATCCTGTCACCGTGTGCAAGACAAAGGTGTAAGACATCTGTGGACAGATTGACTGTCATCTGTTAACAGATGGGTGTCATCTGTTGACATATGATTAACTTTAAACCCTCACAAACCTTAAGTCCACACACACCTGCCATATCAAAGAAATCACCTAAGTTGGAAAATTGTGAAATATAGTTTTATGTTGTTTGAATTCACAGATGACGATCTAAAGTATTATAATTCAATTGTTATCTGGGTTTAGAAATGGTGGGTAAATGTGCTATTTGTCAGACAGTACCTCATGACCAACCAGGTAGACAGCTACTGTTGGCCTATGGGTAGACAAAGCCTTCATGACTTGATACCTGCTTCAGTAATGCAGGTCACAAAATAATACATTTAATGAAATTTGTAGTAATATAATGTCGTGACATTGATTCGGTGCTATTACAGAGTGACTTGGGAAGGATTGCAGAAATTCCTGTTGACGGCATCTACATATTCACCTTAGAGATTGAGAGTAAAAACAAGGCTAAACCAGCGTATAATGTGACAGGTAAGTAGGTCACTGTCATATCGCTGTGACATTCTTTCCAGGTGTTCTAGCGATTTATTTATTTAAACACCTAAAATGTAACTGCAATTCTATGCTCGATAATTAGGGAAAACTTGTAGCTGTACCATTTTAAAATAATACAATCCCATTCATTATAAATATGCCATTACAGACATACCATGTTTCTTTTTTCATGTCAGACAACTGCATGCAAAGTTGACTGTCTAATCGTGTGTGCTGTTAGTTAAACTGGAAAACATTACACTTAATGTCTGATTGATAAAGCATACTTGTGGATGAAATGACTGACAAAACTATATTTGTTTACATTCATGGGGATGAAAATCATAATTTTATGACTACCTCTCAGTTATTTACTAAACTGTATGTTTGTTTCTAGTGTCCTTGTGGACGAAAGGACCATATGACTGCCTCTCAGTTATTTACTAAACTGTATGTTTGTTTCTAGCCGAGTTGACGATGATAGGACCATATGGCTACCTCTCAGTTATTGATTGGCCTATGCTTCCGGTAAGTTACAGTGAAAAAACGAAAACTATACTGAACTTTTTTATGCTCTAATGTGAACAACTTCAGCTCACATAAAGGACAGCTGTTTTCATCACAACATTGTTATAATCTTAAACTAATTCCTACTAACCAATTCATTTATGTTGTCACCATGTGCGTTAATGCAGCCAACTTGTGATATCGCGATGCCCACGGGATAATGTAACACCATTTGGTTCATTAACTGAAAACATAAATAAATAACCATCGCTGTGTTTTCTGAAATACAAGCCAGTTGACAGAATGGTCCAAGAAAGCAAATGAATCAAGAAAGAGACCATTGGACCTCGGCCTGTGAGAGGAGATGCACTTACTGCCATCCAGAATTACCGTATTCCGTTGAAGTTTAAGTATGAGTGTGTTTATAATATGAGGTTGTGTGTTGTTTCAGTTCTACGGCACGATGTGTGTCATCTACATCATGTTTGGCTTCATCTGGTTCGTGCTCTGTGCGTGCAACTGGCGCGACCTTCTTCGTATACAGCTCTGGATCGGTGCCATCATCATCCTTGGTAATTTACCTTTAACGCAATTTAATTACAGACATGCTTAGTATTTAGAGCTTGCACCACAGTGCTAATTATAAGTATGATCTCTGCAAAGCTTTCCAAGGCAACCATGTTTTCAAATGTGTACACATCGTTGGAATTGTGGGTATTTGCTATGTCAACCATCCCATGTACTGTTCTTATTTACAAGACTTTGTGGTCTTTAATGTTATTTTCATCCTTCCCTAAACCCTACAGGTTTAGGGAAAAGACCCTGATTCCTAATTTATTTGATCCAAGATATGAAAATATCATGTTTGTCCATTCTATCATCATTGTTAACGTGTTTTCAAAACTATCCCCACTGTTCTGTTTTTAGGGTTGATTTGGTTGATTTGAAGTGTTTGTTGATGGGCTGACTTGAGATCTAAAGGGCTAAACATTTAATGCAGACATTACACAGCATAATGGATGTTTTAATAAAATATCATTTGCAGGCATGTTGGAGAAGGCTGTGTTCTTTGCCGAGTACGAGAGGTTGAACGTCGTGGGTCATTCAGGTAATCCAACTCTTCTACTCTTTCTTGTGTTACACCTGAAATACAAACTGAGCAGGTTTGTTTTATATCGCCAAATGAACATTTGCTTAAAATTATTCATATACATTCTGTTGGGCCTACGTACATTACATAGACACGGATAGAGCAGGCACTGGAGGGGCTGGAGGGACTGGAGGGACTGGAGGGACTGGAGGGACTGGAGGGACTAGAGGGGCTGGAGGGACTAGAGGGGCTAGAGGGACTGGAGGGGCTGCCAACCCAGGATTTCTTCAGTAAATCCAAAGTAACGCTGAGACTGGTGCCAAAATGTGCCAAGAGTGCACACATATATTATACACAAAAGCATCTGAAAACATAACAGACTATGGAGCAAGGTGTTGTTTAAGGAATTTGTTTGGGGTCTACATATGATTGTGCCCGCTCCGCAGTAAAACAGCAACGAGCCAAATGGCAGATGCAATGAGGCGAGAATCCCAATTTGGGGCAATGCGAGAGAGTGGGGGAGGTGGAACGGTGCTGGCAGTTATTTAGAAATTATCACTGCCTATAAGATAACTCTGACACACTTGACACTGACATAGTCAACAATGACACATTTGACACTGACATAGATAACAATGACACACCTGACACAGGTCACCTTGCAGTGACACTCATGACTTGGCACATTTGACACTAATACTCTTGACACTAGCACACTTAACAAAACATGCTTGACACTGACACGCTTGTTTGACTTTGACACACTTGTTACTGAGACACATTTGAGTGATTTGACAGACCCCGTTGACACTGAGTCACTTCCTACCGACACACTTGGCATGTTTGTAGTGCCTGGTGCCGTCGTGTTTGCGGAGCTCGTGTCGTGCGTCAAGAGAGCACTCGCTCGCATGCTGGTGGTCATCATCAGTCTCGGCTTCGGCATCGTCAAGTAGGTGGTGTCAAGTCAAATAGTTTACCAATGATCTCGTTTTTTTAAATTGCGTTGTACTTGTGAAAGAGAAACTAACACTCTTCATTATTTATTTTACAAATTTCCGACTGAGAAAGCTACCAGAGAGTGTACAGAGCTCAGTCAGACCAGTTTGTTAGGTTCTTGATGGGTCCATACTGGTGGCCCAACACCATCAGTTTTCTGGTCAGCTCTTGTAAGGCCATTTCTCACATTGGTCAGAATTACCATTGTGACATCAGCGTGCAAAGCTCTGCATTTCTTTTACAATTCTGTGATGTTATATAAATCTACATCAAATGTCCTCGCATAAACACGAGACTGAATTGTGAGTTCATAGAAGGGTATGACTCAGCCATATTCGTGTTGGGCTGTGGGTAGCCGTACTGCCCGATAAGAAGGCCGTATGAATATGACCGAACAATAATATTATAAGAAAGATATTTTTATTGTTATTTTTACAGACCTCGGCTCGGCCCAATGCTGCACAGGATTGTGGGTATGGGTGTCCTGTACTTCGTGCTTGCTTCGATTGAAGGCTGCATGAGAGCGTTAAAGGCAAGTTTACCTGGTTTCTATTCTATTGCAGCATCAGACTCAATTGAGTGAACTTGGGTTGGAATATTCTGTGCTGCTGTTTCAAACTTTGAGCACATTGTTCACCTGTATAAATGAGTAACTGGCTATAGAAAGTGGTGGATATTTGTAAACGGATAGTCTTCAAACATTATATGCAGCATGGCTGGATATGTCCAAGTGAAGCCGAGACAGTGTTTGATTGAACAAGTCTGTCAGGGAGTAAAGTGTCAAGTGCTGTGAGCAGTCCTCAGGACTAGTTACTAGACACACCACTGAGGTAGTTTGTTATTTACTATACAACATTGGCCAGTTTGTTCTTGTTAAAATTCACTTAGATGTTATAATATGAATGCATACCATGCAGCCTCCATGTGTCTGGCTAACTTCCTGTCCAGTTCGGTTCAAGCGAATGTCATACACGGAAGATGTACAAAGCACTTTTGAGTAGTTCTGGAGACTGTACTATGATGAATAGGACGAAACTGCATTATGTAGTTATAAGAGTATTCCTTACCTGTTAATGACATTTTGCAGGTGAAATCCGATGAAACGAAGAAGGAGCTACTGGCAGCTGTCCCCCTGGCGGTGCTCGATGCAACTATATGCTGGTGGATATCCTTTCACAACGACCTATTAACACTGGCAGTCTGAGGGTGTGGCTTTTAATTGGAACGATAGTGTACTGTCAGTCTAATGAATTATCGTTTTGTTGTCTTGAAGTTTGAGCAGTTCTACATTACCCAGGTTCACTCAGCTGTAGGAATTACTGTTGTGAAATGGGTGGACGGACGGACGGACGGAAGGACGGAAGGACGGATGGACATGTAACATCAGTTTTTTTAATGAAAATATAAATTCCTTAAGTAAAGAGGTCATCTGCATTATTAATATATCAGCTTCAAGTGGATTATCTAGTAATCCAGTGAACGGTGTAAGGAAAATGAGTTGTAAAATATCCATGGTTCAATATGAACGGATTAAGCATGCATATAGAGTTTATTTAGAGATTGTATAAATCACACGTAATGTACTAAATGTTCAGTTAAGCACATGCATTTGGTGATACCAACCACTGATAATGTGTTCATGTGTAAGTAGTAGAGTTTTATTTTATATACACACAAGTAATCTTACAGAAACACAGTTACGTGTTCCCTGACCATGTCCAGATATTCACGAGTCTGGTGCAGGTGATGCGTACACTGCGACTGCGGCGCAACTTGGTGAAACTCTCGCTGTATCGCCACTTCACCAACACGCTCATCTTTGCTGTGCTAGGTGAGAGTCAGCTTGTCTTTGTTAAATACGTTTTTACTAAATACAGCATTCTGAGACCAGTTATAGAGACAGTACCATCTGTCTTGTCTGTTTTACTGTCTCGCTCGGTCGGTCTCTCAGTATTTCTGTTCTGTGTGAACATAGTTTATTTTTTTCGGTAACATGCTGCTGTTCTTACCTGCTAGCTGTCCACTCGTGTCGTCCAATACTATGGAATGGTACTAGAAACTTCAGCAATTATTCCACGACTTACTCCACCCAGAACCCTCCATCTCGACAGCTGCGGATTAATAACCTGCCACGACATTACCAGTTGTGACTCAACAACTTAAAACTTACGCCACGTCATCTCTGAACTATCTGGTTTTCTAGTGACATGTTGTTCTAATGTGCATTTGAATTACGTGAGTTGTCTTGTTTTCAGCCTCCCTTGGTTTTATGATATGGATGATGAAGGTGCACAGACTGCAGTCTTGTATCACAGTAAGTTCATCACTTACGTTGTCAGACACCAGCTCCTAATATCCTCACATAAAACATGAGACCACAGAAAATTGTGAGTTCATAAAATGGTCGTTCATATTCATCTTGGGCTTTGGGTAGTCATACTACCTAATAAGAGGCAGAATGAATATGACCAAACAATAATATTATAAGAAATATATTTTTATTGTTATTTTTACTGTTATTTTTACAGATCTCAAGATTCTCAATGTTTAACTGTAGTATCTTGAAAGCTACTTCTTCAACATTGACTTAATTAAGTGATTTTCACCTTACGTAATGGTGACTTCAGTAACAAAACATCTCTGTGAAGTTCTGATTTGACTCAATTTTTTGAAAGTCTGAAAGTTTAATTGTTACAGCCACTGAACAGTGTTTGTTGTATTGCTGTCTTTCTTGTTATATACAAACAGCAGGTGCAAAATAGTATGACAACTGACTGTAGCGTCTCCTCATGTCACTGGTTGTGTGTAGGACTGGAAGGAGCTATGGGTGGACGACGCCTTCTGGCACCTCCTCTTCTCCGTCATCCTCATGGTCATCATGGTCCTGTGGCGCCCCACCAACACCAACCAGCGGTCAGTGAAAGTCCAGCGTAAACCACCACAGTTTTACCCTATAGACAGTCTTCTTCGTTATTGTTTTCTGACTTCAGTTCAAGGTTAAAAAAAAATTTATTTGTTTTTAACATTACATTAAAAGCAGAGATGTTTCTTTAGTTACATATTAGAATGCCAGTGATAAGGTTGGTGACCCAGGTAAAGTTGGTAAAACATATTTATATGTTTTGTGGATGTTGTGAAATGTGTCGTGGCCCGAGTGTGTGTGGAGTGTGGGTGTGGATATATAAAAAGGTAATTCCTTATTTTATGGCTATCTGTGTGTTTGTTTTTGTGTGTTTGTTATAACTTGTAGTTGTGGATCCATTCGAAACAACCAGAGAGCATTCAATAAAAACTGTTGGGATCTAAAGCGTTAACTTACTTAACCCTTTCCTATCTCAGGTATGCGTTCTCAGCAATCTCAGACTCGATGGACGAGCAGGATGAAGCGCCACTGATGACTGACGCCTTTGGTCAGTACTTACACATGTTGTCTAGACACGGAGGCATCTGAAAGAAAGTAAATACTCAACACTGTTGCCCCTGCTATATGATGGCAGGGGGCCACTTCGCTGTTTTGATTTAAGCCACCTCGCTCAAAATATGCCAGAAATGCCATTTCACAGCTATTCTTTGCTGTTTACATGATTCTTCCTTGTAGTTGTGCATTTGTTTCCTCTATATTTCTCAGGGAATAAATTAAAACACCCTTCAGAATGCACCATTTTGAAGCTAGTTTTAAAAATAGTTCCGGGTAGCCATGCCCCCAAATCAACATAGTGTCGCATCACACATTCGGTACTCGCTCAGCCCATCCTACCACCTCGCCCATCAGTTTACTCTGTGGAAACACTGCTCGAGATGAAAAACAACCATTCAATAAAAGATAAACCGCAATGTATGACGATGTGTAATAATTACCGTAAATGCATTTTTTTGACTTATGTGATAAACTCCATTGGCTGGTGCAGAGTGTTGTGTAATATCCACTGTATGTGTGAGTTGTACTGGTTCTGAAACTACTGGTGTTTGTTTCAGATGGTATGAAAATGAGGGGTGCCAATGACACTTCTGCAGCCAAGCGCTCAGACCCAAAAACAAAGGCTGTGAGTACATTTTGTGGTAGACATAATTGTTTTGAGTCACACATGTTCTTGTGTCTACTCATCATCGGTGAATGTAAGGGTACCTGTGAGGACTTCTGTTGCATCGTGGGAAAGGGAATGTGTAGCCATGCTTCTCACACCAGTCCTTTTAGTTAATTTATGCTTCTGGCCCAGTTTGTGAGTTCAGAATGAATCTTCTGTTGTGCGTCTTCTCCAAGTCATATATTGTATTTACTTTCCAGGAGGACGACTTGAAATGGATTGAGGAAAATATCCCTGCGTCAGTTGCTGATGTGTAAGTGTTCTTATCATACCCTAGAAAACACATTATTTTGTGATTTTTAGTAGTTCTACTTTGTATTCAAAATATTTGTAATACATGTAACTTGTATAATATTTCTATGACTTCGTAAACATATTTGCTATGCACTGCTGTTTGTCAGCAAATTATATACATCTAGCTGTATTGTTTCCTTACAAAAATTTTAGTTAACATATCATTTACGCTTATATGCACTGCAGTTAAATAAACGATGAAATGGATTCACACAGTAACATCATTTCCATCCTGTTTTTTGCAAGGACATTATATAATGACTGCAGTTATGCACATATCTAGTGATCGTGTCTGGTTTCGTGAAAATGTGTGTTATTCTTTTTTAATACTCTACTCATGAGACAAGTAACGTAGACATTACTGTGGTGTATATGCATGATTAGTATATACGTACCCAATAATTTATTCTACATGAAATATTGATTTACAAATGTTTATTTGAATTTTGTATTATATTCTTATTAGATTTTTTTTTAATTATATTATCGTGATTATGGTTTAGTTACCAATGTTAATTTTTTAGTCCCCGTGGACAGGCTTCTACTACCTTTGGTAGTAACCTATGTGTGAATGTTTCAGGGCTCTCCCTGGTAGTAACCTATGTGTGAATGTTTCAGGGCTCTCCCTGGTAGTAACTTATGTGTGAATGTTTCAGGGCTCTCCCTGGTAGTAACCTATGTGTGAATGTTTCAGGGCTCTCCCTGGTAGTAACCTATGTGTGAATGTTTCAGGGCTCTCCCTGGTAGTAACCTATGTGTGAATGTTTCAGGGCTCTCCCTGGTAGTAACCTATGTGTGAATGTTTCAGGGCTCTCCCTGGTAGTAACCTATGTGTGAATGTTTCAGGGCTCTCCCTGGTAGTAACCTATGTAGATATTTCAGGGCTCTCCCTGGTAGTAACCTATGTGTGAATGTTTCAGGGCTCTCCCTGGTAGTAAGCTATGTGTGAATGTTTCAGGGCTCTCCCTGGTAGTAAGCTATGTGTGAATGTTTCAGGGCTCTCTCTGGTAGTAACATATGTGTGAGTGTTTCAGGGCTCTCCCTGGTAGTAACCTGTGTGTGAATGTTTCAGAGCTCTCTCTGGTAGTAACCTATGTATCAATGTTTCAGGGCTCTCTCTGGTAGTAACCTGTGTGTGAATGTTTCAGGGCTCTCCCTGGTAGTAACCTATGTATCAATGTTTCAGGGCTCTCCCTGGTAGTAACCTATGTATCAATGTTTCAGGGCTCTCCCTGGTAGTAATCTATGTATCAATGTTTCAGGGCTCTCCCTGGTAGTAACCTATGTATCAATGTTTCAGGGCTCTCCCTGGTAGTAACCTATGTATCAATGTTTCAGGGCTCTCCCTGGTAGTAATCTATGTATCAATGTTTCAGGGCTCTCCCTGGTAGTAACCTATGTATCAATGTTTCAGGGCTCTCTCTGGTAGTAACCTATGTATCAATGTTTCAGGGCTCTCTGGTAGTAACCTATGTATCAATGTTCCAGGGCTCTCCCTGGTAGTAACCTATGTGTGAATGTTTCAGGGCTCTTGTAGTAACCTATATATGAATGTTTCAGGGCCCTTCCCAGTCTCCTTGACTCCGATGAAGAAGTGATGACAACCAAGTTTGAAATGTCAAAAATGGAATAGTTTTGTTTGGAGCAGCAGCTGATAGGGACAAACTGTCCTTACTGAACCCAGGCACGTGTGTGGGACTAGTTGTAGGATTGTGGTCAGAAAGGATAAAAACAAATTGCGGGTACTAGTTCATCACTGGACAAGTTCCCAGTCACCCACTGGTCAAGCCTCATGTGAGACAGGTCAGTGTGTCTGATGCCAACTAGTTTGACCCCTATTTTGGATGCAGTGCCTGCTTCATGTACGAGCCTAATACTTGCCAGTGGTGAATCAGTACCACTTGACTGCTCTGGTGTGTTGACGGGCAGGTACAGCAACTGACATTGCGGTACACTGTATTTAACTTGTATATTGCTGTGTATTATATTGCAGTATCGCGGGGGAATGTTCTTGTATATGTGGTGCCTGCTAGATGAATATGTCATCTTTCTCGTAATGCCAACTGTATTCCACCCGGTGATATCAGTTGCAAGTCACAAATTGGTGCTTTACGATAGGTGGGACGTTTAGCTGAGGTTGCACTTCCTTTGTGTGAAAGGCTTAGCATATGATATAAACCCATTCCTGTCTTTGGCATGTTCTCCAGGGCTAAGACAGGAAATGTTGATTATCTTATCTCAACACTTGGACGAGTTTAACTCCAATTGGTTGCATGTGTCATATCTATGATGTATCATTGTTCATTTTACATGTTTCTCAGTCGTTAATCTTTTCTCATAAAGTTTATATGCTCACAACGGACTTATTCAAACGATGACTACTAGATGGCGATACTAGTCCTTGTGCAGTTTTGCCACCTGGTGGTCATCTTGAGAACTTTGTCAGTAATTAACGAAACATAGGAGAGAAAAAACAAAATTGTGTGAGAAATATGTAAAGAGAATAATGATTAGAACTATCCACCAGTCTGAGTAACTCCTTCAGACTGGTGGTGTGGTTCAGGTGGTGAAGTCATGCGAGATGGCGCTAGCTATGGCAGACTTACAGTTCCCCTGAACACTTGTAAAATGTGAATTAGACGTTGAGTCGGCAAGCGTGTGATGTTAGTTTTTGTATTAATAATTATTTTGTACAAATTGGCTTACATAAAGTTTACCGGTTGTAAATGTCGCCTGTGCTGTAATGTGAATTAGTTGAGTGTAACGGATTACCACAGTCTTGCAGTTCTAGGCCACCAAAAATAATGTGTTAATCTTTACGATTTCTTTCCAGTGTTGAATTCAAGTACAGTGCACTCTAGATCATTTGAAGTTGATTTTCGCCTAAGACGAACTTTTCCTCAGTCCCAAATCTATGAGGTGCTAAAATATAGGTCCTGATAAATGGAACATCTGATAGCTGGAACTGATGCAATGGAAGTTTCACTTATCCAGAATGCAGTGTCATTTATTCAGGGTATTATTTATTCTGTTCATATGATGTATTCCATCGGTTTGGACTGGAGGATACATTTTGGCAATATGGTGGTAGGCACCCTAAAACCTTTATGAAGCATCTGTATGTATAAGTCCATTATGTGAGAAATTACAGTCGACTGAAATATCCCACTCCAAGGATTCAGGTGTAGAGAAATTTGGGTTTAAGCTTGTCCTCAGTTTTCAAATCACTCTCCAAGAACTGCATCAAACCTAGTTTTTGTGTAAGCAAGTACTTGCAATGACCCTGGTATAAAGGTGGTTGGTGCTTTTCTTTGGTCATTAAACTGCTGTAATATCTCTATAATTTGGAAGGTGGTCGCTGATGTCAATTTGGAATCTTCACTCATACTCCACCTCTGTTCCAATATTCGTCCTTTTGTAGTGCCAATCTATTAGCTAAGACGTGTGTACCATTACATCGATCGTGGCTAGAGAAGTTCATGCCGATGTTTGAAATTAATTAAAATATCTGGTTTAGACAAATTGCAGGAAGCAACTAACCAGAAAGGTATTGGGTATGGTATCAAAATATTTATAATAAAAAATATGAGTAGCAGTTTAGGTGATAATACAATTGCCAAGGTATGGGTATGCCAAGTGCCATCCAAGAAAAGGTGTATAGTAGTTGACATTCTCAAGTGAACGAGAATGCTGGTTGTCTTGATATTGGTTTGTTTTTGTATTTTGTCTTGCTTCACCGGTCCTGTAAAGTTCCTGTCTCTCTCCTTTCAGTGCCCATATTTTAGTTGTAACTTTGGTAGATGAATTGTTTGTGTGTGACACTAAAGTGTTTTCGTGAAGCACCTAGAATAGAAATACACAATTTCCTTGAGGTGGAAATTGAGAGGATATCTGCAAGAGACAAATGTAGATGTTTGTTTTGTTCTGTGCTTTCTCAGTGTAATAAGTTTCGGCTATATTTTGTTGGCTAATGTTATCAAATTTGTTAGTTATATATATATTGAAGAATTATGAGACTTCATGATGCAGAATTTGCTGTGTCAGTAATAATAATTCCTTTATATGTAATGATGACGCTAGATTGACCTTTAGGTGATATCTAACCTTTGACCGATCCAGCTTGGATAACAGCTATCAAAGTTTTACCCTGTCCAGTTCATACGCCAGCCAACCCTATCTCAACTGTTTTATAGTTGTTATAGTCGAAGTATTCGCTTGATTAAATGTTGTTTATTTATGCAGATTTTATATATTGGCCCTCTGGAGAAATGTGTATATAATAAGTTACTGTAAATAGTCAAAGACAGTTAATCGATATCAGTTTAGCAGAAGCAAGTTGGAATTATTCAAGGTTGGTTTAGTTTTCATTCAGGTTCATGGACGGTATCTCCATTGTAGGACGATATCAGATGTTTCCAATGATGTTGTATTTGATGGTGGCATTCTTTTCCGTCGGTTTCTGCCTACACGTTTGGCTGGCCTATTGTTTTTTGCTTAAAACATGCAGATGCCTGTTTTGTATTATTCAAGAATTTAACAAAATGACTGTTAAGGGGATTCTCATAAAGTTTATATGCAGTTGACGTGTACTGTATCAACATATAATAATGTTGCGTAAGTACTTTCTTTGCTACTTTTGTCTTGCAAATAAGTGCATAACATGGATGCTATCTGTGCAGCAAGCCAAGAGTCTGAGAACCACTTTCAACTTTCTGCCACTTGGGTGATTAATTATGCAGCCTAATATAATGAATATTCAATACTGAACCATGCGGTGACCATTGACTTTAAACACAGTGAACTTGTTGGATAAAACCAAAGTTTGGTGAACAAAATGTTTATGACCCTGCCTTACGTGGATAGATACAGACTAGAAACACCACATTTGCGAAGTTGTTCTCTCAATGTGTAGTCGTGGTTATAAACGATTATTAAAACGCATTTGTAACGAAATGTAGGCATAGAATTATAAAATGATTATGTTAACAGGATTAATTTTTTTAATGCTTACAATACAAACAGTTTAACATTTAAATGAATCCTGTAACATTAAGTATATATATTCTTTTGTGGATATTCACACTTGCCAGTTATCCAGTTATGTTTGAATATTCAATATGTTGTGTGCGGCAGCGGCATATATGACATTGGGGGGACATCAAGTGATTGCTCTCTTTCAGTAATTTTTTAATTGAGTTATCTTGTGTAATACATTCCCCTCTCATACGAGGAACGCCGTTGCAGCACAGTGCACTGTTTTTCTCTGATTGTATAACCGAAATGCTTATACATCTGCATAGTGTGTTGGAGATAAATTATCCCAATTCAACGTTACAATCCATAAAACCTGTGAAGTGATAGTTTAGCTTGAATAGCAGTTTTTTTATTTCCTATTTTTGCACTTCTACACTAGATTATGCAATTGCCATGGTGCAACATTGAGTGTTTAGACTTGGTAAAGGAAACCAGAACTGTATTATGTATATGCAGTCAAGCTTTGATTTTGTGGTGTTAAATCATTTAATTACTTCCTCTTTTACCCATAATTATTGCCATCATTGTATTGTTGCATGTATGTTGTAGAAATTATTGTTCATGGAGAAAACAAGAGTGTGCCTTCACAGGGCTAGACGAAGCTTCTACACTTGTAAATATGTGTCACTGTTAAAACTATTAAATGACTCGAAATATTTTCGGGAATAAATATATGGATGAAATGCGTGCATTTGCTGTTTTTATGTCTTATGGGGTGTTTTTAGTAGTTTACCATACTAAAGTGTGATAGTGAGAATAATTTCATAGGATATGTAATTGTTTATTTTTAGTATGTCCTGTTGTTTGAATGTTATTATCATTAAACATTTCCTTGAAGTTTTTAAACCATTTGTGAGCTTCTAAAGTGCAACAATCTTATTTCCATACAATAGACCCATAAGTACACTGGTACATGCAATATACATACAGAGGAGGGTTCTTTTACACATTTACTTGCCTCCATAATAATTATTTGTCCAGAGAAGCGAAAGAAGCTACAGTACTCAGTACATGTAGTAAGTACATTTTATTTTTTTCACTAGTCAAAGTGATTAGAAGTAGAGCAGTGCTATTTAATACGAATACATTTATTTCAGGTAAAAACCCATATACAATTGGTACATACATTAGAACATCTAAATAGCCTGTTAAGATCCAATATGTTAAAAAAATTATTAGATAAAACATAAATAAGGTTATAAGTTAGATAAATGTAAAATTGTAGAAAACCGGATAAAATAACGAGCAATATACAGGATGTGATTGTAAAATAAATATGCAATCAGTTCATGTAAATAAACACCTTTTGAAAAGTAAGTTATATAAACAACTGATTGACTTTAAAAATATATATATATAATAAATAAATAATAAAGTTATATGCTAGACATGATGACTATCTTACAGATTTATTGTATACAATGAATTGGCCCAGCTAATCCACATTGGGCCATTTACTATTTCAAAGCAATTGTACATAACCCTAATTAAGTCATTATTTATGTTAAAAATGCGTCTTTTAAAACCATAAATGTTCTTACGCAATAGGGCGTCAAATGTATCAATACTTTCAATAGCATTATTAGCAAACATGCCACTCGCGCTGTCCCGTCGGCTATATCCCAAAATCCGTCTATGCATATTGTTGTAGGCAACTTTAGCTTTCAAATAAGAGCCCTTATTAAAGTTAACCCATAATTGGCAACAATAAGTTGTACAACAATACGCATGAAACAGATGTAGTTTAACACCCACGGAACAGTGGTGAAATTTTCTGATAATGCTATTTGACCTAGCATAAACATTACGTAGATGTCTTAAAATATCTCCGTCATCTTTCAGGTCATTGCATATTATCACACCTAAATATTTTGCTTCTTTGACATATGCAAGCTTGTTTAGGTTCATATACATATCTGGACATTTCAGGTTAAAACCACGTGGTTTGAAGACCATACATAATGACTTGATAGGGTTATATTCAACATCATTTTCAAAGCCAAACTTTGCACATATGTTCAGCAAACCCTGAAGCCCACTAGGACTGGGAGCAATAACACATATGTCATCGGCATAGAACACATGGTTAGTGCAGCAGTTGTGTATATGACAACCTGTACCAGCACTATTTAGCATATTGCTCAGATCATCAATGTATACGATAAATAAATATGGGGACAAAATCCCACCTTGTCGAACACCATTCGAAACATTAAAAAACTCTGATGTTGTACAACCCCATTTGACACAAAATGTTTGGGTTCTGTACCAGTACAACAGAATTCGTACGTACAAGTATAACAGGCACACCTCGGTTAAGCAATTTTCTAAAAAGCGTCCAATGGTTGACTCTGTCGAATGCTTTTGACGCGTCTAAAAAGCATGAATACACCGGGCTATTGTTACTTTTATAGTATTGAATAACATTTTTTAAAGCAAATATACAGTGGTCAGTAGAGTGTCCCTTCTTAAACCCAAATTGATTGTCGGCGGTATTAAGATATGGTGTCAACATTTCCAGCAATACAATTTCAAATATCTTAGAGGCTACAGTGACTAGCGCAATTGGTCTGTAGTTATTTACGTTGCTCGTATCACCAGACTTATTTTTTATCAATGGAATTATAATAGTTTTCATAAAGTCATCAGGTAGATGACCATGAGAAATCACTCTATTATAAAAAATGGACAACAGTATAGTTATGCGCCTATCTGAATGAATAAAGTGTTCGGCAGATAGTCCATCATTACCACATGCTTTTCCACATTTCAACTTATCGATAGCATGTTTTACCATGCAAGGAGTTATGACTAAGTTATTTCCATAACAGAAATAGTCTGTGTTATGTACACACTCTTTCACATTTTGCATATTTACATCTGTGGTTACATTGTTTAATAAGGATTCAAAATGTGTTTTCCACATGGCGGATATGGCCGTAGGTTCATTAGCACCATTGACATTTGTAGCATTTGGTATACCTTTTTTGTATGTTTTGGATACGTTTTTCCAAAAAGTGACTGCATCTTTAGCTTGCATGGACTTAGCCATGGCATCTGCTCGCGCCATATCTTCACGTTGTTGACACTGTTTAAGCAGATGTTTAAAATGTAACCTAGTTTTCCACATTAGTTCACAGACTGGGCCATGCTTAGGTTTTCCCATATCACACCATAAAATATAGTAATATCTAGCTTCAGTGTGCGCTTCATTAACATAATCATTCCATCCAGGTACAATGTAGTCTTGGCACAATGTTTTTTTGCATGTAGTAATCGTTTCAAGACTAGACACCCGAAGCGCATTACATATATCATCAAATAAATTGTCAATATCAGTTATATGCTGTCTGTTTGAACAGTTAGGATTAGTGCACGTACACGAGTCTGAAGTGTGTATTCTGTCTAGATGAACAGCACTACACTTTCCATATTCTTTGATATTACAATCTTTTGCATTAGACCATCTAAAGATAGGAGGCATTTTGTCAGCATGTTTCTCATTATTAACACCTCTATCTGCAGTTAGAGCAGTAGAGATCACTAGTCCTACAGGGAGGTGATCCGAACTAGGACATTTATCTAATATATATAAATCAGTGATCATCGAGTTTACACTGTGAGAGCAGATAAAGTGATCTAACCACGAGGTAGAGTTGTGAGCATCACTTACATACGTATACGTATTGCTAGCTCGACCAAAAATCTCATAATCTGAGATAACCAAACCAGTATTCTCACACATAGCAATTAATTCAGATTCAAATGGAGTGTTAACAGCAGCATTAAAATCACCAGTGATAACAACATTGCCATTGGTCGTGTCCTTTTCTTCAATTATACACGCAATTTTACCCAAGTAGTTACACAATTCCTCAAAGTTGTCAGATGACTGGTAAGGCAGGTACACATTTAAAATAAACAATTTGCCATCTTTTGTATCAATGTCAATTCCAAGTAATCTGTTATCTTGTAAATCACAAATAGTACAAGCATGTAAAATCGATTTTCTCCATAAAACACCAATACCACCAAATGGGCGTCCAACTTGTATACCGAGTTGGTCATAAGAGTTGGTTTAATAAAACTGCACATTTCATTCAATCATTCATTATATCCAGCATTTATTAGACGTTGTAGATATGCCTTATAGTTATAACATCAGTCCAGAATAACTCGATGTTGAGCAGGCAAAAGAAATTAACAGCACGCGCGTGTAAATAACCCGATTAGGTCTAGGGCCTACGTCCTCGGCCTGAGTTGCGTATACCTCTATATAGCAATCCTGTAATTTCCCCCATAACAAGGGACCGGCAAAACAATTTCAAAATAGCTTTACCACGTTTATCATAAACGTGGTAAAGCTATTTTGAAATTGTCGATTGTATGTATAATATGTAATAAGATACCGTTTACAGAATTTAAATATCTTTAAGCAGTAAAAAGGTATGGCACATTTAAATTTCCAAATATGGTACCAAATCTGTGTCACTGTGACCTCGGTTCTGGCCTGCACAGCGCGCTGTGTAGCACACGTTCACACTGGGGCTAAATCACTCATTTGAAATGCAGTTAAAAACGCTATAACCTTATAGATATTTAGTCAACATTTCAATAGCTGCTCTGTTGGTCAACCTTGACATTTCTCTTGGTGATGTTTCTCTGTAAATAAAATCAAAACACACCACTCACCATAAAGCATTATAATAATTATCATGGGGAAGCTGTCTGTGCCAATATTAGTGATATGATACTCAAATAAACTTATACATTTGGAATATTAACCACATTAGAAAGATTATATTTTTAGATAGTTATTCACACCAAAATATCTTTTTGAAATATTATCGTGTTCAAAGATGCAGTTAGATTAGAATTAGCCTCGGTTACACAGACTCCGTGAAGTGGCAGCACTTTTAAGCCCCTCAACTTCGCCTGGGATAACAGTGGGTCTTATGTTTCTACAAGTTGTCTAAATGTACATAATTATAACACATGTATACGTTTGCCCCAAGCAGGTTGTACTGCGCGAAAATGGCACTTTAATTTTCATTATTAGTCAAGATCGCCAAACACATGTACAAGCTGGCGATGCCATATGGCATGATATGGCAACCACCATAGCAATCGATTAAAATTCATGATTTCCGTGAGCATTGTCATCGGCAAAGTGCTCCACTGCTTCTGCTTGTAATAATCCTTCGGAGAGTATAACTGAAATAGTTAGACTGGAACAGTTCGACTATTACAACCAAAAACAAAACGAAGTCCTATACGTTAACATGGAGAATATTGACTTCCTGCCCCCAACTGTCCCCAGCCTCGTTTTCGCGCGCGAGACCTGCACGCCCTATAATATATGTCATATATTATAGGGCGTGCAGGTGCAGACGCTGTCATATAATATGACAGCGTCTGCACTTTGCACCATAATCATGTGACCTAATCATAGTCTAGCACGTAACCGTAGACCCGTTTGAAACGTGTCGTCTTGGCCTGACATCTGTGTAGTCGGATTGTCCGACTCATCTCGCATTCATACATATCTGATTCGACACCAGACGTACTGAACAAATCACTTTATTACGATTACATGCGGAGAGAGGGATAACACTGATCGACCTCGAGTCTCGTCATCTTCCAAGACTGATCTCTTGGACTGCATATGTCGTTCTATACATTTACATTGGCATACCATCACATCCCTCTTTCTTCAAAACATAAAGACAAAATAACTAACTTACTAATGTCCGTATGTAAGAGAAATCAATCATTATTCTAACTATTAGCCATAATGTTCGTGTAAACTAGAACACAATTACAGGTCCAATCATTGTGGGCGTTTCACTCGTCTTCCGGAGCTAGTGTATTGTTCCGGTTGTGGAAGCTGGAAACGGACTGACTTCTTCTGGGGTAACACGGAGTTACACGGAGGTGGTACGACTTGCATGTCGTCTCTTCGCGTCAAGTCGTCTGTATCGTCCACGTTGTCTTGTTGGAACGTATGTCGCTCAGTCGTCTCACGGAGGTGACGACGGTTACGCCTAAGGACATTGCCTGTCGGAGTCAAGACGTTGTACGACCGCGGCTGTACATCAGTTGATATCACCTTGGCAGGCTGCCAGGTGTTTGTCTGAGTGTCTCTCACACGAACGTCCTGTCCGGGTATTAGCGGTGCAAGTGGTTGCATAGCTCGCTTATCATGGTTAAGACGTTGGATTTCTTGCCTCTCGGCTAGACGACGTCTGATTTCGTCTTTCGACCAGTGTTCATTTCTGATGATCACGGGGAGGTTCGATTTGTACTTGCGGGCATTTAGCATCTCTGCCGGTGACGGTAAGTGGCTGTCGATTGGTGTGGATCTCAACGCGAGCAGTGCTTTCCGCGGGTTGGATCTCGACATCGCTGCCTTCTTCAGGGTATACTTCACCGTCTGAACTTGACGTTCGATGAATCCATTCGATTGTGGGAAGTGTGGGCTGGACGTTACGTGGTCGAAGCACCACTCGGCGGCGAAGTTTCGAAAAGCCTGACTGCTATAGTGTCCACCGTTGTCGCTCACAACCTTGCTTGGCGATCCATTCTCCGCAAACACCTCACTCATCTTCGATATGA
The DNA here is from genome assembly GCA_964017155.1 of Oasisia sp. SBJ-2009. NCBI lineage: Eukaryota > Metazoa > Annelida > Polychaeta > Sabellida > Siboglinidae > Oasisia > Oasisia sp. SBJ-2009. The sequence goes on along the minus strand of OZ024856.1, from coordinate 52,205,638 downwards.
TGCGGTCACTCGTCACCTTCCCCTCGATGCGGTAGACAAAAGGGAATTTCGAGTAGTAGTCACAGATGAGAAGATACGTGTCCTTTCGTATGGCAAACAGGTCTGTGCCGACGATCTGCCACGGACGTGTCGGTAACTCATGCTGCATCAGCGGCTCGTGCGCCTGACGTTTCTGTAACCGTTGACACGCGTCGCACTTCCTCACGATGTCGTCGACGTCCTTGTTGATCGACTTCCAGTAGACACAGGACCTCGCTCGTAGCCGGACCTTCTCTATGCCCTGGTGAGCCTCGTGCAGTTTGCTCAACACTTCCGCCTGTAGACTTAGGGGAATCACCAGACGGTCGCCCTTCATGATAAGACCGTCCTCAACTGCCAACTCGTCTCGGCATGACCAGTAGGGTCGCAACGGTGCAGCTAGGTAGTGTTGGCTATCTGGCCATCCATCCACGATGACGGCTCTCAGCGCACACAGTTCATCGTCGGCCTGTGTCGCCTCTCTGATCGACTGTAGTTTCTGTGTTGAAAACTGTACGAATGACACTTGTATGTCAAGGTCGATCTGCGTCGACTCGCTACTCGGTTGTCTTGACATGGCGTCGGCCAGCATCATTTGCTTTCCTTGCTTGTAGCGTAACACAAAGTCATACGGTTGTACTCGCAGGAACATTCTCTGTAATCTCTGCGGTGCTGCTGCAAGGTTCTTCAAGTTAATCATCTCGAGAGGTTTGTGGTCCGACTCGATAACGAACGATTTTCCGTAGACATACATGTGGAACCTCTCGCAGCCGAAGACGACTGCGAGCATCTCACGTTCAATGTTGGCGTATCTCTGTTCGCAATCACTAAGTGACTTGCTGGCAAACGCGATGGGCTTCCCGTGTTGAATGAGAACGGCGCCGAGTCTTCGGCTGGAGGCGTCGACCTGGATGACACTCTCAGCCTGTGGGTCGAAGTACGCAAGGGTCACTTCACGACAGATGAGAGACTTCGTCGCTTCAAACGCTGCGTTGTGAGATTCCGCCCAGATGAACTCGGCGTCCTTCTTCACTAGATCACGCAGGGTTGCGGTTTGCTGCGACAGGTTTGGAATGAATGGCGACATGTACGTGGCTATGCCCAGAAATACCTGAAGTTGTGCGACGTTTTGCGGTTCTTTCATTCGCTGGATGTCCGCGGCTTTGCCTGGGTCTGGACGTACGCCGTCTGCGCTGAATTCCAACCCGAAGAACTTCATGTTCGCCTGTTTGATGTCGCATTTATCAATGTTGAACACCAGCCCATGCTGCAGTGCTACTCTCATCAAGTTGTGCAGATGTTTGTCGTGTTCGGCTTCTGTCTTCCCGAACACACCCACGTCGTCAGCAATACTTATCGTTCCGGGGCACTTCTCAAGTATGCAGTCCATCCTCTCCTGGAACACGTCTTGGCTGAGGTTCAGGCCAAACGGTAGTCTTCTGAAACAATACCGGCCGGAGGGACTGTTGAACGTGGTCAGACGCTTAGACTCGTCGTCTAACTGCACGGACCAGTATCCGTTACGTGCATCTAGCTTGGAGAAGATCATTGACCCAGCAAGCTTGTGGGTAATTTCCTCCAAGGTCGGTGTTGGGTAGTGCGAACGCTTGATAGCTGTGTTCAAGTCTTTGGGATCCAAGCAGATGCGCAACTTTCCGTTCGACTTCCTGCTGTATACGATGCTAGATACACAATCTGTAGGCTCCTCGACCTTCTCGATCACCCCGAGTTCTACCATCTGGTTGATCTCATTCCTCACGTCGTCTTTGATGTGGATCGGACATCGTCTGGGCGCATGTACGACAGGGGTCACAGCAGGGTCTAGTGTGATGTGGAACGTTTCGCGGAACTTGCCGATGCCCTTAAAACAATCTGGATTCAGCCGCTGGAGATCTTCCTTCGAGTTCAACGGCGGTGGATGTTCGCTGACTGCACAGTTCAAGGTCACCAAGTTGAGCTTGCGGCAGGAAGGTAGTCCCAAGATCACTGGACCTGGCGTGTCAGCAACAAAGAACTCTGCTTCGTGTGTGGTTGTCTCATGCACACACTTCAGTCGCGTAGTACAGTACTGCCGGATCAAGTGTCCGTTGTAGGCAGTTAGGATCGTGTCTCGATGCTCAAGGCTGCCTCGCACAGGTATTCCTTCTGTGTCGATGTTTGACGGGTACATGCGCTGGAACGTCCTCAGCGGCATTACGTTACCCTGCGCACCTGTGTCGACCTTGATACGAAGTGTAGCCGGGGTGTCAGGCCTGTCTTTCAGCGTGATCCTGAGAGTCGCATATACTTCGTCCCTCTCGACGGCATTGATGTTGACGGTATTAAAAGCAATCGGCTCGAAGTTGTCGCTGAGCTGATCGAATCTGGCGTCTTGACTGATGGAGTGAACACCACCTCGTTGGCGCTCATCTTCGGTTGGTCCTTCGTCTTGACCTAGCTCGGGATCTTGGTCGCCCAGAAGAGTGTGGTCTTCCTCCGGCGCCAGACGTCCAACCTGTAGCCTGCCGACATACTCGCTGCCAATGATTGAGTTTCCCACATGCGTTACACCTACTGCCCTCTGCTGGACATCGATCTGTGGGCGCATGATGACGTCCACATTTTGCGCACGTAGGTGCCTCCTCTCGACGTCCGCTTGGCTCATGTGTTCTCCGCGACCGGCTGACGTGACTGATGCTGCTAGCGTCTCCTGAGAACTGCTGCATGTTGGCCAGTGTTGCTTCATGCGTTCTAGCAACGTCCATCGCCGCGTCAAGTGTTAGTGTCTCATCACGGCACAGTAGCTTTTCTTGCACTTTCCCGTGCCGGACACCCACTACTAACTGTTCGATCAACCTCTCCTCGGTTTCTGTAGTATCACGGAACTTGCATTTACGCGCCTGCGTCTTGCAGCGTGTCATAAATTCGTCAACTGTCTCAGAGCTCAACTGCCTGAATTTTTGCAGATGAAAACGGCTCAGCCTGTAATTAGACTTGGGTTCTATCAGAGCCTGGAATTTAGCCAAATGACCTCAAAGTCTTTCTTATCAGTTTCACTGAGGTCCCACGTATTGTACATTCGCCGACCCTCCTGTTCTACCCATAGCAGGATGTAGGTCACTCGTTCACTCTGCCCTTTTTCAGCAAAGGGCCCACTGAAAATCAGTTCGCAATATTGACGGAATGAACGAAACTCCGTGGGTAAATCAGTGGCTAACCAGTTCATGCGGGGCGGCTCTACTATACCTGACAGATCACCCATGGCTGCCTATTAATGGCAATGTCTATCACTTACTCAGTGAGAACAAATCGGAGCTGGCCTGCGTCGACTCGACGGTGCCGCGTGCGTGTTCAACTGTGTGACCGTGTTGACCTATTTACGAATGTCGAAAGCGCCGGATTCAACCGTAGCTGCCACCATGAAACGTGTCGTCTTGGCCTGACATCTGTGTAGTCGGATTGTCCGACTCATCTCGCATTCATACATATCTGATTCGACACCAGAAGTACTGAACAAATCACTTTATTACGATTACATGCGGAGAGAGGGATAACACTGATCGACCTCGAGTCTCGTCATCTTCCAAGACTGATCTCTTGGACTGCATATGTCGTTCTATGCATTTACATTGGCATACCATCACACCGTTGACCTAACCGTAGGCGTAGCCCTAATTCCAAACCAGGCCCTGCTAGTTTGTGTTCGCAGAGAGCATATATAGTTCCTTCGGCACATCTTCCGGTAAAACCAATTTTCTCGGTGAAATAATTACGCAGCACGCGGTAGTGACGTCACAGTCAGTTATTGACGTCACCGGTCGTTGCTGTTTAAATTCTTATGCAGATATTCCGCAGTTGGTATAGTCTTCGCTTCGCTAGAAATGTTTATTTTGGTGACATCCGTGTTGTTGTCAACAGCTCTCGGTGCCCCGATTGGAGGTAATTATATTCGCTACTTAATTGTGTTATTATAAAGCGATGTTGCTAATTACATGAAACAGAATGTTGAAATTAGACCCCCGTGTTTAGCTGACGTTAAAAATGTGGCGAATATTAGTAATAACTATTCACGATATTTTTATTAGTTGACGACTGACAAAAACAATTTCTCTGCGGCAAAACGAAAAATGTATTGTTGTTTAATAATAGTACGGCCGATTTGTTTCGCGAAGAAAAATAAAATGTACTGATAGTCGTTGCAATGAGACCCGTGATATAGACGTTTAGACCAGGGCCCGAGGTTATAAAACCGTACTCGGTGCTCATGCTCAACTCCGTGCTCAGATTCAGATCGCATGCTCAGTTGATAATGCGTGCTCACGGTGGTTATGAAACGTCTCGAGTACGTACTCAACCATAGAAGATATAACATATGTTATATGTTCTCTGACTCAACTGATTACGCCTTGAGCATATGCTCAACGGCGAGCTAAAGAGGGAGCTCGTTTGACGCGATGACTCAGTTTTATTCAAATACGCAGCGGCCAGATGGAACTCTCTGGTTGACGAAGATAACAAACTTGCAACTATTTATAAACAATATCAACTTCCGACTATAAAACGACGATGGACGAAGACCTTCGGCGCTTCGCAGTTGCAACATGTGTTTATTTTTGTGAAAAACGAAGGGAATGTCGACAGAATACCTTTTGCATGGTCACAGAACTTACTTCGCAGTGAACAACGGAACAGCAATTATACACGATCAAAATATTAAATAGTACATAAACCAGGTCCAGAACAAGCCTGCATTTCACCGCCATTTGTCACGTTGACAATCGTACTCGGACTCGCGGTGTATATAATAAATATATAAATAAATATCTAATCTTAGCATCCGTGCTTGTATTACAGCTTATATATTGTATGCAATAAATCAATTTTAATTTTCCAATGCTAAGATTCAAAGATTCAAAAAACTTTATTATCCGTTTAAAAACATATTAAAAACGGAAAAGGTTCTTTAGTCACACATAAAATGACAGTAATAAAAACATTGGTGAATCATATCTACAATTGCCAATACAATATAAAATGATAGTAAATATAGTCATCACTAAAATAGGTAAAGTATCATAATAAATTACGAATAAAAATAGCTACTAAGATAAATAAATAAATAAGCATGTATAATTTCTTAAAATGGGTCTCTGATTGGAGACAATAACATTAGCAATAACAAAGTCATAATACTAAAATTGATAAATAAATAAGATTAAATAAAGAGTTACCATAAGAATATGAGACACATAAAATGTAAAAATTTATTAATGACTCGTTGAAAACAGCATTATAATTTAGCATTTAAAATTAAAATAGCAGAGGGTACAAACGATTTTTTGAAGAGATTTTGTTTGGCTAATGGCACTTTTAGGCGTCTCCCTGATGGCAGTTTCTGAAAGGCTTGATTAAGAGGATGAGCAGGATCATAGAGAAGTTGTGTTGATTTCCTTTTCAGTGCATCTTTATATATGCTGGACAGCTGTTTTTGATTGTTGCCAATTAACTTGCTTGCTGTGTTAACTACGCGAGCAAGCTTTACTTTATTTTTTCCACTGACATTGCCATACCATGTAATTATATTAAAAGAAAGAACGCTCTCTATCAAACTTCTGTAGACAAGTTGGAGAATGTGCTGGCTAACATCAAAGCTGTTCAGCTTTCTCAGTAGAAAAAAAGATAGCGCTAATGTTATTTATACTCCTGAAATATAAATATGTTACACTGTAATAAGTCTCATATTTTGACAAAGTACTTGTAAGGGAGCGGCCGTAATTTATCGGTTGTGCCAGAGGAAATTGGTGCAATGCAATGGTGGGGTCACAGAAATACACATTTCTGATATTAAGCTAACACCACATCCAATCATAGATTTGTAACGTTGCTTCCCCCCAAATTCGTGCTTAAGCAGTTCAGTAGCATTTAATATTATGTCCACAATAGTGTACATAAAGACGAATTATTTAAAATTGTCCTTCGTTCATGTTGTTTATTTCGAGAAGGTCAGAATAGTACATATGTCCCATCGGTATGGCTAAATGTCCACAACTGTATTTCATTACTCGTCCAACGACAACAAACAGTTTTGGGGAAATTTCGTCTGGCAATTGGCCGTGAGCTTGTGTCGCCAAGCAGTAAACGAATGGTCCCATCACCGAAAAACTGCCACCGAAACATAATTATTGCAACACTGTATCGTACTGTCGTCGTCTGCCGCTTAAGGCAATGCCAATGCAATATGGTAAAATGGCTTTTTGTTATTTCTTATGGTAGCTTGCTGACATTTTCAGACAATCTTAATTATATTTCAAAAGGAATGTGAATATTTAAAAAATATTTTTTGAACCCCCTTTAGACCCTTATCGAGGCAGCCATTTTGAATTTCAGTGGCATCAGCTGAAATCCTAGATCTGCATAATGCACAGACCAATTCCACTGTAACGTTGTGTATACATAGCTGACATACACCTTCATGTTATAACGAAGAGATATTTATTATTACTTTCATAATTATTTTTTTCATGATTTTATAATATATTTGTTTCAAAACATTGAATAATATTTGAACATTTTGTCACATAGAATTTTTTTCTTATATTATTTTGAATATTTCTCTCCGTTATGACATGGGGAGCAGTATTATGGAGAAGTCCCGAAAATATAAATGCATTTGGTTGAGAAATAGCCGAGATCTACGAAATAAGCGATGTCAGTTTGGTGAAATAACGGTATTGTAGAAAAACGACGTCAAAGTTTGTGAACATTTCAACAATGAATTGTACGACAACAAATGTATACAGAAACTTGAAACTACACACATATCACCTATAAACTATGTTCTTTCAGATGGTATAAAGTATACCATAATAATATTTTTTGGACCCCCTTTAGACCCTTATCGAGGCAGCCATTTTGAATTGCAGTGGCATCAGCTGAAATCCTAGATCTGCATAATGCACAGGCCAAATCCACTGTAACTTTGTGTATGCATAGCTGACATACACCTGCATGTCATAGCAGAGATTTTTATTGTTATTTTCATAATTTAGTTTTCGTGATTTTATCAAACATTTCTTTCAAAATATTGAATAATATTTGAACAATTTGTCACGTAGAATTTGTTTCTTATATTATTTTGTCAATTTTTCTCTGTTATAACATAGGGAGCAGTATTATGGAGAAGTCCCGGAAATTGTAAATGCATTTGGTTGAGAAATAGCCGATATCTACCTAATAATAAAGGTCATTTTGGTGAAATAACTGTATTATAGAAAAACGACGTCAAAGTTTGTGCGAATATTTCAACAATGAATTGTACGACACCAAATGTACACAGAGTCTTGAAATTACACACATGACCTATACATTATGTTCTTTCAGGTGGTATAAAGTACAACATAATAATTTTTGGACTCCCTTTAGACCCTTATCGGGACAGCCATTTTGAATTGCAGTGGCATCAGCTGAAATCCTAGATCTGCATAATGCACAGGCCAAATCCACTGTAACATTGTGTATACATAGCTGACATACAACCTGCATGTCATAACAGAGAGATTTTTATTATTACTTTAAAAAAAATTCTCATGATTTTATAACATATTTGTTTCAAAACATTGAATACTATTTTGTCAATTTCTCTCTGTTATGATATGGGGAGCAGTATTATGGAGAAGTTCCGAAAAATGTAAGTGCATTTGGTTGATAGTTCATAATCTACGCAATAAGAGAAGTCAGTTTGGTGAAATAACTGTATTTGTGAACATTTCAACAAAGAATTGTACAAACAACAAATGTACACAGAGACTTGAAATTACACACATGACTAAAAAGTAAAAAAATCAAACACATTTTGTGAACCATAAGTAAGTGTATTTTTTTTAAACATTACTATTGTCATACTATTCGTGTTCATCAAGTTGGAAGTATATTATTCAAATAAATTTCATAATTACACAACTAGCAATGTTCTACTCACTTCAACGTTTCAACCACCATCGGCGGCCTTCTTCAGGATCTGAATGGTCACTGCTCGCCACGCCATCTAGCGAGCAGTGACCAATCAGTTCCCGTAGAAGACCGCTGATGGTGGTTGAAACGTTGATGTGAGTAGAACATTGCTAATTGTGTAATTATCAAATCTGTTTGAATGTCATACTATTGTTCATCAGTGTCCTAAAACTCCCCTGCAGCATAGTATGTTGATGTTGCTGCTGCGTGTGCGGGCAACGAAGCGGGCTTGCCTGGCCTCCTTTGAGGCGGCCAATGTCTGACGCTTCGCCTGCTGCAGGCGCCGTCGGTCGGCTTTCTCTGCAGATGCCAACAAGTGAGCACCTGATGGCACCTGCATCACTTCACACAAGTTCTTTGTTGTCACTTTGATGCCACCGTTGAACTGTGATACAGCACTGCAGGTGGCGGAGACAACGCGCTCAAGGCCAACGAAAGTGGTCTTGGGGCACTTGCTCCACACAACAGAATGGAGGCTTTCGTTCGCATTCTGCGTTTTGCCCAGTGTGCACCGCTTCAGGAGGTCGACGTGGGCCAGTCGGGTGTACACCTCCTTCACATGCTCCGCAACATCGGGCGCAAGTGGCGTGCCCACATTCGTCCGGTGTGGGCCTGGTTCCTGCCCAGTGGCGAGTGCTTTCTGATAGAAGCACCAGCTGCGAGCTCCCACCGGGCACCGGTCGTGCTGGGGTTTCTCATCCGTTGACGAGCAGTGGTCGAACGATCCCAAGATCGCATTCTGCATGGCGCTGACATCATGTGGGTGGGCCTGCACAGCCATTCGGTAATATCGGCTTAGTGTCTCGATCTTCTTCCCGGTCAACTTTCCAAACCCATGGCCTCCAAGTGTGACCCCAGCCTTCTTCCCAGATGATGCCAACTTGCGCAAGGCAGTGTTGAGGCGTTTGGCGACGTGGTTCACACACTCCTCCTTCTGCAGCTCCACGTCGCCGTACACTCGCATGTTGGTGAGGTAGGTGAAGGTCCTGGCGTCACCATCGGACAGAATGGTGGTGTATCTGAAGTTGGGGTTGGTGGAGCGGGTCCACAGCTACTCCGCATACTTCACCTCCATGCCACCTGACGCCCCCTCATAGTTCTGGTTGCACTCGGGCTCGTGCGTCACATACCAGTCCTTGAAGGCTGCAGTATGCCTGCCGCCGTGTCGGGTGCTAGCATAAGCACACCGCTGGCATTATAAAGACATCACCTGGATATCGATCATCAGGCCCGTGATCACCTCAACGACACATCCAATCCCATACAACGACTTGTGACCACGTGTCATCCATGACCCATCGTAGCTGACGGTCAAGTCGATGGTGTCATCATGTCCGATTGACGGGTCAATGTCCCGGTAGACACGACGGATAATGGTGGCATCATCATCCAGCATCCGCGTCACGACGATCTTGTTTGCTTCACATATGGCGTGTGAGTGTTTTGTGTACGAGGTGTGTGTCAGAGGCTTTATGTTTATAAATCGACACAGTTTTATCAACCCGGCATGGCCAACCCCCATGTCCATCGAAGCAGCTACTGCCTGGTGTCACACTCTGTGCACACAGTCTCCATTGCAGCGACGAGTCCAAATCTGTGGTTAGCGACACGGATCGCCAAAGATGCAGCGCCACACTCCAGACATCTCAGGCCCTTCCTTGACTAGTGCCGACAGCACGCTGGACCGAGTTATGACAGTCGTGATGTCACCTGCTATCTCTGGCCCATCATCACGGTCACTGCCATCATCCCTCTACTTCCTCTCTATTGCCGAAATGGATGGCTGGGGTTCGGTAACCTGTGAACAAAATGTTATATTATAACAACACAATGGTCAATAAATAAATATATATATATATACAACTGGGGCAAACGTATACATGTGTTATGATTATGTGCATTTAGACAACTTGTCACATATAAGTGCATATCGAAACCACAACGTACAGCAATGAAAAATTCAAATCCCGTAAAAGACACATACGGCCTAAATTCGTGTCTATTATCTGCACTACGTAAATCGTGACCCACTTACACTTACAGGCCCTATTTCTCAAATCATACATAAGCAAGTGTGGTTACCAAAATATTCCTGAATTTTATAACAACCTACATAACTGGAAATTGGTGTGAAATAAAACTAGTACCACTACCAGGCTGTAGCACAATTTACAAAACATAATTCTAGCCTTGTCAGATATAATTGCTTATCGAAACCACAACGTACAGCAATGTAAAATTCAAATCCTGTAAAAGACACATACCGCCTAAAATCGTGTCTATTATCTCCACTACATAAATCGTGACCCACTTACACTTACAGTAATACAGGCCCTATTCCTCAAATCATAATTACACATAAATAAGCAAGAGTGATTTCCAAAATATTCCTGAATTTCATAACAACCTACATAACTGGAAATTGGTGTGAAATAAAACTAGTACCACTACCAGACTGTAGAACAAATTACAAAACATAATTCTAGCCTCGCCCTCGGCAACCTCGCAAGTCCAGGTCCAGGACCAGGGTCATTGCCATGGCCTGGCATTGACACTTGAAATTACAGTATTTTTATTACAAGGTACATAAGCAGCCAAACAGGCATGCTGGTAATCACAAAATACGTGCACACGACTTAGTATCTTATCAGCTAAATGTAAAAGGAATAATACCTGCAAAGTGACAGGCGAGTACTGGCTGTCACTGACACTGTCATTCGCGTCGCTCTCAGACTCAGAGTCGGACCCGACCGGAGGCGTTCACACCGCCACCATCGCCAGTTGTCCAGCCCGTGCCTGCCTAAATTGCAGTCGCCTGCGCTTGCGCCCCTTCCCGAAAGAAGTAACGTGTTTTGTCTTGTCATCTGATATGGTGTCCCGGGTAAAATCACTTTGAGAACAGCGGATAAAAATGGCGTAGTTACGATGTCGATTATAAACAACGGCGTCCTTTCGCGCACTTCAACCTATCAGCGGGCACACAGCAAGTCACGTGAACGTTTTATCCAATCACTGCCGTAGACGGGCGGGGTTAGGCCAGATTATAATTTATTAGGTAGGTCATTCCAACTGGAATATCGCATAAACGGGCGAATATCTACGAAAACCACTGGTACCAAGATGCAGTGAGATAGTGAAGCTGTCTGCTGGTATGCAGCATGTCAACATGTGTTCAAAATAGCAGGAGATACATGCGATTGAAACCAAGGATTTTTCTATCGACGTTGCGTCATTACGTATAAACAAAAGAAACATTGTAGCAGGGCTCATGCTAAATCGTGTTTTATAGCATTTATCGTATTCACACAAAGTATCAACGTACACAGATCGAAAGCTAAATAATTATATTATATGAAATTTGTGAAAGTGAAAATTCGTAGAAAATAAAATAATTCCGTCAAAAATGATAAATCTACGGTGTTGCATCCCCTTAAGTTTGCAAATGTTCAGTAAACACCGCCGTTTAGGCATAACACAGTGCCTGTCAAATCATTCTTGTTACACCACCTCTTCAAATGGATCGACAACACCTCATAAGCGACTCGGACGCTGAAATCGGACTGCACATCTTGCCCAAAACGACGAACTTTGACTACGAAATCGACAAATTTCTACGTGAGCTGCCATCTTTGTTTGTCTGAGTACGGCGTTGAGCATGGTCTTGAGCATACTCAGGATTTGGACGTTCCGTGCTCAAGTCTGAGTACGATACCGTACTCAGAAAGTTTGGTGACCTACGTTGAGTATGAGCACGGTGTGAAATTGAGGCTTGAGCATGGAATTGGAGCACGGAGTACTAGCTGAGTACGGTTTTATAACCTCGGCCCCAGGTCCAAGGGCAAGGTAAATAAGCCCGTAGGCAAAGCAAAGTCTAATCTGTTGCTCAACGCCAATGCCATGGCGTATTATACAAAGACGACACTACAATTTTCTTTATTTCATTATTCTTTACCGTGTCACAGTTTTACATGAACAATTACGTCAATTTATGATGTCGAGTTTGTGGATAAAATTGTGCCATAACCACTTGCTTGTAGTGACAATAATTATTGTATTCATAACTCTATAATATAACTTCTTAAGGCTAAGCCGAGGTAATCTTGCGGTAACTGATGACGTTCGTACATCCCGGTCGAAGATGGCCAGCATGATGATGTGATTCCATCTCGGTCGGTCCGGATATGCTTACTATACAAAACTAATGCAAAATAGCCTTTATGTCCCCCGCGTATATACCAAGCACCACATTACCAGCGACCTTTTAAAATGTGTGACGTCACATTGGCGTCAAGGCGGTAGCGCGCTCTCTTTGCTGGCGAGAGTTCGCAACTGTAAATCCCCGATAAGTGGATAGAGTTTATTTTATTAATGCCATACACTAGGATCAAATAATTTGATTGATTGTATTTTAATAAAAATATATTTTAATTATGTTTATTAAAATATTGTTTTTTCTAATAATCATAATTGTAATACTGGGATCAAGCGGTGAATGTTCTGGGTTGTTTAACGGCGGCAGTGCGATCGCTTCAGTTGCATTCCCTGTCTACGGCAATGGGCTCGTTTGCCGACAAATGATAAACAACAACCGAGAACTGTTACTTACAGTGCAGACTCGTGAAACTGAAAACGCCACAGAACAAGAGTACAGACAGATCTAACACAACTATTCGGCTGGATAAAAGAACAGTTTTACTGCCCAGTGACTTGTTGGTCTAATTTCGTTCGTATCTGTGATATTGTTAGACGCTGTGTCACATTGGTGGCGACCACGCAGACTTGTCTTCTAATCGACCTCGTTCCGTTGTAGGGCCCGATGGGAGCCCCCGCGGTGGAGAAGGTAAATACCTTGTGTCTCTTTATCTAGTGCGTAGAAGTCATGTTCGGCTGTTTGGAAAATCGCGAAACTAATAACAAACACGTCTCTTCTGCCGCCATATCGTTTTTGTGCTATTTTGCCGTTTGTATTCATGATCAGATCCCAACGACTCGAACGAACTATGCATTATTTCGCATACGGACGTAATTGCCACAGCAGAAACCTCCGTTATAAATTGTATAGGCGTCCACCCAACAAAACCTAATCTAGAAGGTGGGAACTATTAAGCAGATATGTTCAAATTGTTTGCATATCGCAGTAATTTTGACTTTGAATACGCTTGCGGGCAACGAGGTGGGGCCCAATTGTGTATGATATCGTTAAATATCGCTCAAAACGAACCGGAAACGATAATCACTTGCATGCTGGGTATTACTAAAACGAACACACACCAAAACGCCCCCGTCGACATAACTTTTGGTCACTGACAGCATCGTTGTCTCTTGCAGAGGCACACGGAGACGGGTCTCTCCCCCAGTTGGCCATTTATATGACCGTAGCCGGCGTTGTTGGCGTCGTCGCGGCCTGTTGCCGCCCCGTGTCCGTGCGGTGGATGCTTCCCGACACCGCCGACACCGCCGACACCGCCGACACCGCCGACACCGCCGACACCGCTCCACTCCAGGAGGTCGTCGTCGTTTCGGACTACGGATCCGCGGCGACATTCGTGCCTGCCGACGAGGAAACGTCGGGGGAAAGCTACTTTACCATCGGTGGCTTCCCCCTCCGCATCGTCCAGCTGATTGCGACCAGCGTGTCATCGGCAGACTCGTCGGCAGTGCCTCGTCCTTTTGATCGTCGGAGTGCTGCGGATTGACAGTGTGCGGGAAACGGGGGCCGCCGCGCATCCCAGCACTCCTGTCTCGTCCATCTCTGTTGTAAAGTCGGGCTACTGCGGATTGCCAGTGTGCGGGAAACGGGGGCCGCCGCTCATCCGCAGTAGTCTCGACCCGTCGTCGCCGTTATGTCAAGGGACCCATGGTAGAAGCGTGCACGTCGCGGGTCCTGCCAGTTACTCAACTGCAATTCTACCACAACCTCCACATACTGACCAACCAACCCACTTACGAACGGCTACGACGTCTGGAGAACACACGAATGACGAGTGTCACAACCGACGGAAGTGACGAACTGATGCGGTCGTACGGGACGATTGCCATGTTACTCGTCCTCGGACTTGCGCTGCGTCGAAACTCGGAACAACGAAAGTACCGGAAGTGGCGTACGTTTCGTAAACGATCGAATTTCAAACTGCGGTAAATCAACCAACCGATAACTGCAATTCTGCTAAACCCTCGAACATTGACCAAAGCACAAACGGTTACAATACCTGGAGACCACGTGAAAGACGAGTGTAACAATTGGTCGTGCTGACGACAGTCGGAGGGTTCGAGCGACTTCTCACTTACCATCGGAAGTGTTTGGCGATGAAACCGGAAGGAAGGAAACAGCGAAAAAATTGGAAATACAGAACAAAACGCAAAGTGAAGAACTGGTACGATGGTAGGCCTACGCAACAAACGGCCTGTAGCTCGCTCTCGGAATTTTTCTGCAACCAAACAAGAAACAGCGGCGCTACCGGAAGTGGCGTATCGTTTAAAAAAACTTCGGAATGTTGGTCTGATTAATCATACAGAACAAGCGACCTGTAGCTGTCGTTCCAATTTCAAACTGCGGTTATTGAACCGAAAACTGAAATTGTACGAGAACTTAACCACTGACAACCTCACAAACGATTGCGATGTCTGGAGACTACCAAAATGACGAATATCACAACCGATCGTGTTGATGGCGGTCGGAGGGGTCGAAAAACTCTCACTTGCTCACGGAAAAGTAAAAGAAAGCGGGAACAACGAGGAACGCGGAAACAACGAGGAAGGCGGGAACAATGAAAACAGCGGAAACAGCGAAGAAGGCGGAAACGACGAGGAAAGCGGGAACAGCGAGGAAAGCGGGAAAGGCGAAGAAAGCGGAAACGGCGAGGAAGGCTGGAACAACGAAGTAACATGCAACATCTAAAATGGTTATGACGCAAAATGCTGAGGGTGAACTGATCCTAGAGAACAAGCGGTCTGTAGTTTCCTTTCTGAAGTGTTCTTCGACGAAACCAGCAACAACAAGTCAACCGGAAGTTGCATGTCGCGGCCAAAACATTCCGATTTCAAACAGTGGACTATTGGTCTGATTCGAACGTCCACAACAAGCGGGCTGTGATTCGTTCTCGGAACTGTTCTGCGACGAAACAGGGAACAACAAAGATACCGGAAGTGGCATGTTGTTTCTAAAGAGTTTGAATTTCAAGTTGCCGAGTGCTGGTCTGATTCGATCGTACAGAAAAACCGGCCTGTAGCTCGCTCTTGGAAGTGTTCAGCGACGAAAGCGGAAACAACGAAGCTACCGGAAAGTGTGTGTCGGTGATGAAACCGGATAGGCGGGGATTGGAACGGTGTGTTGGTCTGACTAATCATACAGAACAAGCGACCTGTAGCTTGTTATCGAAAGTGTTCTGTGTCGAAACTAGGAACAAGAAGGCTACCGGAAAGTGGTGTGTTGTTTACAAAACGTTCGCATTTCAAACTGTGGTTATTCAAAGGACCGATAACTGCAATTGTACGAGAACTTACACCACTGACAAACTCAAGAATGGCTGCGATATCGGGAGACTACCTAAATGACGAATATCACAACCGTTCGTGCTGATGGTAGTTGGAGGGGTCGAATAACCTCTCACTTGCTCTCGGAAGAGTAAAAGAAAGCGGAAATTGTGAGGAAATCGGGAACAACGAGGAAAGCGGAAATGGCGAAAAAAGCGGCAACGGCGAGGAAAACGTGAACAACGAGGGAACCGGAAATGGTGAGAAAAGCGGAAACGGCGAGGAAAGCGAAAACGGCGAGGAAAGCGGAAACGGCGAACAAAGCGGAAACGGCGAATAAAGCGGAAAAAACGAGGACACGTGATAACACGCAACTTCCAACGTAGTTATGGTGCAAAACGCTGTGTGTTGAACTGATCGTGCAGCACAAGTTTTCGTTCTCGAAACTGTTCTGCGACGAAACCGGGAACAACAAAGCTACCAAAATTGGCGTGTCGCTTCCAAAGCATTCGAATTTCAAACAGTGAAGTGTTCGTCTGATTCGATCATACAGAAAAACCGGCCTGTAGCTGAACCTCTTGGAAGTGTTCTGTAACGAAACCGGAAACAACGAAGCTGCCGGAAATTGTGTGTCAGTTCCAAAGTGTGCGATATTCAAACTGCAATGTGTTGATACGATTCTATTGTACGAAAA
This sequence comes from Oasisia sp. SBJ-2009, assembly GCA_964017155.1. Taxonomy (NCBI): domain Eukaryota; kingdom Metazoa; phylum Annelida; class Polychaeta; order Sabellida; family Siboglinidae; genus Oasisia; species Oasisia sp. SBJ-2009. The sequence goes on along the minus strand of OZ024856.1, from coordinate 52,189,464 downwards.
AAAGGGTCTCCAGCTCGCTCTATGAAGTGTACTGCGACGAAACCGAAAGGAATAAATATACCGGAAGTGGTGTGCTGCTAGCAAAGTGTTTGAAATTCATACAAGTTTGCGATTGTTGGTCTGATTCGATGATGCGGAATAAGCTGTCTGTAATTCGTTCTCCGAAATGTTCTGCGATTAAACCGGAAGCAGTGAAACAACCGGAAGTGATGTGTTGCTTCCCTAATGGAAGTGGTGTTTCGCTTCCATACCGGAAGTGGTGTGTCGCTTTCCTACCGGAAGTGATGTCGTTTCCATACCAGAAGTGGTGTGTCGCTTCCCTATCGGAAGTGGTGTCTCGTTTCCATACCGGAAGTGATGTGTCGCTTCCCTACCGGAAGTGGTGTGTCGTTTTCATACCGGAAGTGTGTCGCTTCCGCAGCACTTGTATTTCAAACTGCGGCGTGTTGATCTGATTCGATCGTGCGGAACAAGAGGTCTCTAGCTGAACTATTTCGCGACGAAACATGGAATGACGAATCGTGTAGCCAGCTGTTTTGCTGAATGAGCGGTTTCTTGCTAACCCTCGGAATTATTATGCAAGGAAATGGGGAACAACATGGCTGCTGGAGCAAATCTACAGTACTCGGCTTCCAAGGTGATTGAAGTAGAAACTACCGAGTTGAATGCTTGAACGGAACGAGCCGCACCTCGCTCGCGGTTGGAAGTGTCCAGCGAGGACATCGGGAACAGCGTGGCCACCGGAACTAGTCTACAGCGTCCAAAGCGACAGCAGCAGAGTAGAGCAAAGTGTGCGATAATCTCATTATACCTGTCCACTAGACGGGCACTGTCTGTCCCGTCGGAAGTGGTCGTTCGTGAAACCACCGAAGGAAGGTTCATAACGAAGGTGCCAACTACAGTGCTACCAGAACAGAATGTCTACGTCAGTGTGGATCGTCGGAAGTGATCGTTGGTGAACACGAAACCGCTCAAAATAAGCGTTGCTTCTGGAAAGCAGCAGTTTGTATTGGCGAGTAGTGTTAGTGTCGTAACTATGATGACTTGCCAATTTCAAAGACATTTGTTATAGTATGGTGTTGCATCGTGTCTGCCAGAACATTCCTATGTATGATGTGCTGTGAACAGACAACAATAGCCCTGATAGTGCGTGCCATTTGCATGTGTAGCCCTCCACGCTTTATACCTTGTTACTTAGTATTTTTGTCAGCGGATAATTTCCCCCGACAAATGATCCGAAAGCACTCATTCATTGCTAATTCCTGTAATAAAACCTAGCCAGCTACGATCACCTATCTCTGATTTACTTTTTGTCCGTTGCCCAAACATATTGCTCAGTTCCGATGTCATCAAAAACGTACATTTACAACCTGATTTATTCACCATAGGCCTTCAGTCATTCAGTGACAACTGAAATGATGATCGACTCCGAGGTTGATTAACCCTTTTGTCTCGATGCGCCTCTGAGCTAGGCTTCCAAGGATTTAGGAGTAATAGACGTTATATATGTTTAAAACAAGCTGTGCTATGGCATCGGCATTGCTTTTTCAAATTGTCCAATCTTTTAAGTTAACAGACGTGTATTTAAACTGCGACCATTACAGCCGCCGGATATACAGTGACCTCGTCCGGAAGTAGAATAATGTATAGTTTCTGCTAATAATGCAGCTCCTTTAACATGAACTATAACATTATAATAAAGTTATTGAATCTTAAATCTAGACATTACACCTGTTACAAGAGGATGAATAGAATATATATGCCAACATTTATGAATTCACTAATCTACATTATCAACTATTATTTCAATATCACAATAATGAACCGAATTATTAAGTATTTTATAATATAAAATACGTGTCATGTTTTTTACGTACTTTAGATCCTATTGTACATCACATGCTATTGAGGTGGGTTTAATTCACAATAAAAGTGAAACATTTCCCTACTGCTGCTGCTTATATCTGTCTAAAGTAATAGTAGTTTACATAATTATCCAGTGTGAGATTAAAGTGAGAGTGACAGTAGGTCACTCAACTGTTCTCCTGTACGTCACATGCTGTCTTTAGTTTACAACACTACCTTTACCACCCGCACGCTGCGTCACGTAGTCCCTGTGCCCCTGCCCTGCCCTGCCCTGCCCTGCCCTGCCCTGCCCTGCCCTGCCCTGCCCTGCCCTGCCCTGCCCTGCCCTGCCCTGCCCTGCCCTGCCCTGCCCTGCCCTGCCCTGCCCTGCCCTGCCCTGCCCTGCCCTGCCCTGCCCTGCCCTGCCCTGCCTTGTCTCTCTGTGGGTCTCTCATTTCCTCTCCAACTCTCAATATCTTTTTTGTTTACTTGTCTATTTATTTGTTTGTCTGTTTCTGTTTGACTTCATCTCTCTCTTTGTATGTTCCGTCCGTCCGTCCGTCCGTCCGTCCGTCCGTCCGTCCGTCCGTCCGTCCGTCCGTCCGTCCGTCCGTCCGTCCGTCCGTCCGTCCGTCCGTCCGTCCGTCCGTCCGTCCGTCCGTCCGTCCGTCCGTCCGTCCGTCCGTCCGTCCGTCCGTCCGTCCGTCCGTCCGTCCGTCCGTCCGTCCGTCCGTCCGTCCGTCCGTCCGTCCGTCCGTCCGTCCGTCCAACTCTACAAGAACCCGAGAGGAGGATATCATGGTTGATGGAAACAAGCTGAACAGAATAGCATGGTTGATGGAAACAAGCTGAACTCTGTTCTGGAATTCACCTACCTCGGAAGCACTATATCAAATAATGGATGCATTGATAATACAAAAATACAGAGGAGGTTGGCCAAGGCTAGTGCATCTTTCGGCCGACTACGTCAGAGACTCTGGAGCAACCACCATGTGTCCACGCGGGTTAAAGCCAAGATATACCGTGCAATCGTGCTGTCCACCCTCCTATATGGAGCCGAGGCCTGGACAATGTACAGACGACAGGTGAAAAAGCTGCATGCCTTCATGACGCGACATCTGCGTTCGATCATGAGGATAACCTGGATGGACAAAGTGACAAACAAGGAAATACTCGAACGGACAGGGCTGCCATCTATGGAAGATCTTTATATCAGAAAGAATCGCCGGTGGACTGGACACCTCATGAGGATGTCACCAGACAGGCTACCAAAGCAGGTTCTCTACTCTCAACTGTCTTCTGGTCACAGAAAGAGAGAACTGCAATAAAATACTTGGTGACAAATAAATTCATCAATTGCACTGAATTATTTAAAATTAATAACAGTACTTCACCCCAGCTGTTTGTAAATACAGTAGTCCCTCTCTTCAGCAGACACTCCTGTATCCAAGCAAAAGTGTCCCTACATTGCAGGGGTCCCCTCATCGGAGGAACATAATTTTTGAGTAACTCTTTTTGGCTCTAGACGCTAAATGTGCGCAACATTTATGACAGAGAAGTTTTTAACCGTAAATGTGAATGATGTTAAAAAAAAGAAAAAAAGACATTAATCATTTTTTTTATTTACCAGTCTTAATACCCCAAATATAAAAATATCCATGTTAATCTCATATAAAAATGTATGTTCCAGTTTGTTGTTTTATAAAGAAGACATGGTTATAGATCAATAAATACTTTTCAGTAGTTTACTTGTGTTCTAGGTATAACATTAGCATAGTAATTTTTTCAACTTCTGATATGAATCATACGTTGCAAAGAATACCTTGCATAAAAATTAAGCAGCAGCATCTATATGATATTTTATTACACAACTAACATAATCTCTACATGTAAAACTTGAACATGGCATTTATTTTTGGTGAGCCAAACTAAGCCATGGTGACAGAGGCATGATGGGAGATATTTAAATCACCATGCTTTCGTCTGTTGATAATAACAAGAATATGTTTTTAATTTACATGCTCAATCATCTAAGTAAGAAGTGATTTAAATAACTGCAATTCAGGGGCATTGTTCATGCAGTTTGTTGTCTGCGCCACCGGTGTCTGAGGATGAGCTCAGCCTCAGACTCGATTGCAATTAGTTGACAGGCATTCCCATTTCCCATTGTCCGGTGGCACAGAAAAACACGCAAGACAATAGCAAGCCAGAAGTAAAACCACTCCCAGTTGGGTAAATTAGGGAGAATTTGTTTGCGTTTGGTTCATTGGAAACGGGGTGATTTGCTGCTCTGTCCGCCACCATTTTGTAAATAAAATATTTCGCGGTAAAATTCAGCGCCATTTTGAAATATTTCATGGAGATCGCAAAAAAATATTTGTTTCAGCAAAATCATAAATATCCGTAAGGATTGTATCGTACGCCCGTAAGCCAGTGGAAATCGCAAAAATCCGTAAGGCTTACGGGAAAGCCGTACAAGTTGACACCTCTGCCTGAGTACCGATTTAACCTAAGCTCACTACACAGAGTGAATAATTTTCATGTTATGTGGTAGTTAGTTATTATAATTGCGTTATCTCGTTAAATTGAGGGTAAATACAGCGTTTGTATAAACATTACATCATTTGGGGAAGCTATTTTGGTCCGCGCCTGTGTGGCTGCACCCATTGACGCTCTCCATAACTACAGCTGATTCTGCTACTGTTACCCAGTCTACAGCTCTCAAGTTTGTATATGTGCTTTATGAATACACAAGGAGAACGCTAGTGTGAATGATTTGATCAAGTGTTTGTGCCTTTCTACTATTTTATCCGACTTACATTTGTGATTGCACCTGTGTGACACTGACAATTTGGCGATCAGTCATGTGTTACCGTCCAGTGGACATTGTTTACACACCCACCTTGACCAGAGACCACCTGTATCGGTTACGGCCCAGCGGTCACAGACACTCTAGACTTAACAGTGCTGCCTGGAGAGCTGCTTGTGAAGCGGGGGTGGCACTTCACCGGCCCACCCATCGAGGTTGTCGTGGGGGTGCACGTAAACAACGACCGATACGTGTAATTGTATCTGCAGGAACAACAGCACCTGCTAAGCCCGTACCTCGAGTTCGTCACCTAACAAGGACAAACAACTACAATATACAAGTCCCATGTGGAAAGTGGGACCTGCCTGTGCTTATAAACACTAACACAAGATCAGTGGTACCCAAAATAACAGAACTCAGAAATACTGAAACTAAACCGTGCTGATATAGCAACAATAACAGAGACATGGTCTAGGGACCACATACCAGACGAATCCATTAGTGTACCTGGGTATTTCCACATCAGAAAAGATCGTGCCGACAGACGTGGCGGAGGGGTCATGTGCTTTGTAAAACACGGCATCCCATTCAAGGAATGGACAGAACTACGTAATAACGACATGGAAACTCTGTGGATTTCGCTTCGCCCACACAAATTACCACGACAGTTCACCCACATAAACGTTGGAGTGATATATCATCCACCTAACGAGGATAACAACATCATGGTAAACCACATCTGCCATTGCCTGGATTATATATTACAACGCCACCCTCACACTGGCATCATCTTATCTGGTGATTTCAACCATCTTCCGGAACGATACTTAAAAACCCACTACAGGCTGAAGCAGATTGTGACTGTTCGTACACGAGGTGATGCCACTTTGGTTAAGATTTATACCAATATGGACAAACTTTATAGACAGCCACACACCAGTTGTCCTGTCGGAAATGCAGATCACAACGTCGTCATTTGTAAACCGCTCGTTGATCTAAAATTCATCTCTGGACATCGACAAATTGTGACAACAAAGGTAATGGCGCAAAATGAGCGAGTCATGTTTGCATCAGACTTAAAGAAAATCAAATGGGAAGACCTTTACCGTCTACCATCATGCGAAGAACAATTGCAAATGTTTACGTCCAACATAAATGAACGGATGGATAAACATGTCCCAACAAAGACAGTGGTAAGACACACAACGGGCAAACCATGGGTGTCGGACAGATTCCGAGACCTAATTCGTCGGCGTCAACATGCATGGAAGGCAGGTGACCAAGCGTTGTACCATCTTTACAGAAACAAGGTAAACCGTCTAAGCAAATCATTGAAAACAAATTACTATGATAAACGCATCAACGGATTAAAGACATCCAATCCCCGCAATTGGTGGAAGGGTATGAAAGAACTGCTTGGATGTCAACAAACTAGCAGTGACCCCCCTTTGCTTCACCTCGCCAATCAAGTGTGTGACGGTAATCTTCTGGAACTCAGCCAACGAATAAACAATTTCTTTAAATCAGTGAGTGATCACCTACCTGCCCTGAGTGCTGACAATGACTACCTTCAGCTTGAAATACCATGTGTGCCATCTAAATATGTTATCCCAGTAGAGAAATTGGAAAAGCAATTACGCAAACTAGACACGAGTAAAGCTCCTGGCCCGGACTCTATACCAAGCTGGGTCCTTAAAGAGTTCTCTGAATTGCTTGCCGGCCCAGTTGCCGCAATCTACAACAGCTCACTTCGAGAGCGGCATGTTCCACGTATCTGGCGTGCTGCATACGTCAGCCCCCTTCCGAAAAAGAAACCGCCAGAACATATCGAAACGGACCTTAGACCAATCTCTTTGACTGCTGTGCTCTGTAAACAAATGGAAGAGTTCGTTGTTAAATGGGTCTGGGACATCGTTCAAGACACAGTTGACCCAAACCAATACGGCTCAGTAAAGACGTCATCCACTACTCATGCCCTTGTTGACCTGTTACATCAGTGTTATACAAGCACAGATGCATCGAAACAGTATGCCAGGATACTACTGCTTGACTTCTCTAAGGCATTTGACCTAATTAATCATGACATTCTTCTTCAAAAACTTGCAAGTTTTGGCCTCCCGAATATTTTAATGAAGTGGATCGCCAGTTTCCTTACCGAAAGAACCCAACAAGTTAAGCTGTGCAACACACAATCCGACTGTAATTACATCCATGGAGGAGTGCCACAAGGCACAAAGCCAGGCCCGGTACTTTTCGTCCTCATGATAAATAATCTACAAACAAACTGCGACTCCTACAAATATGTTGATGACACGTGCATTGTCTATACTGGATCAGACTCCCAAGCGCCAAATCTCCAGGAAGCAGCCGATGCGGCATATCTGTGGACAATCCAAAACGATATGAAAATCAACAAAAGTAAGACAAAAGAGCTTAATTGTTATTGATTTCTCTAAAACAAGGACAAACTTCCCAACCATATACGTATCGACGGAACAGACACTCAGCGAGTAACCGAGGCGAAGATACTTGGCATTACCATCTGTTGTATATTCAGACATCAAAGTAAAACACACACGTGGTTCTTGGGGATAGCGCTCAACTGAACTTTATTTGCATATCCGTGTATCACTACTCACAACTACGTCACGGCTATAACGTGTATTACTACGCATGACTACTGGCGTATAGTCCACAACATAGACACACATATTTAACAGTTCCCTCCCGGACCAATTATGAAACAGTCTACCTTTTTATTCGTTATAGCCTGTTTATCTCAAATACTCTAACTGATTAATATAGTAACATAGTTATGTGCTGGCAATGTAATTCAGCCATACATTAGCGTTTAACCATGTTATTTGACTAAACTAATGAAGCATCGAGTCCTTGTGACTCATGTAGTTCTGTGTATCTACATATCTAGTCTGTCTGGTGCCTTTTTCACACGAGAAGACCGTCTCAGCGGTGTGTCCTGCTCAACCTGAGTCGGTGGCACCACTTCTGTCTGAGTTCTAGTCTGAACTGTCTGCTGGTGGGACGCATCATATGTCACCTCGTCATTGGTCTGATTAAGTGGTGGCATAGCGCCCATCAAGTAGTCATGGTCAGTCGCAGTCAGTGGTAACGCTGTCAAGGGCATGTTACTCAAATTGACTCGTGAACTTAACTGATCAATGTGGCGTTTCCATAATTCCTTGGAAACAATGACTTGATAAGTCAATGGACCACACTTTGCACTTATCGTTCCTCGTACCCACTTTTCTTTTCCATGGTAATCTCGGACCCAAACCATGTCACCCTCTCTGAACTGTCTCAAATTTTGGGAACTCCTTTCCGTCTGTTTGTCTCGTCGTTGGGTTTCTCGTCTGTTACCTGGTTTTACACTGTCTAGTCGTGTCCGTAACTGTCTACCCATGAAACGTACTGTTGGAGTCTCTCCTGTGAAAGCATGGGGAGCATTTCGATATGCCAGGAGGAATTTATCCAGTCGGACCTGGAGTGACTCTCCTGCTGCTGCCATTGCTTTCATACCTTGTTTCACCGTCTGAACAAATCGCTCTGCCAATCCGTTCGAACTCGGATGGTAGGGTGGGGTAGGTTTATGCAACACCCCCAACCTATCCAGGAAGTCCTTGAACTCCTGTGATTTGAACTGTGGTGCATTGTCCGAGACCAAAGTCTGTGGAACACCCACTCTACTGAACATGGTCCTCAGAGCATTCACTGTCGCTTCACTTGTTGTACTATTGACAATGACAACTTCTGGCCACTTTGAAAATGAGTCGACTACAATGAGGAGCATTTTCCCCTCCACAGGACCTGCATAATCAATATGTATGCGTTCACCTGGCCGTGATGCCGGGACCCATGGATGTAATGGAGCATTGGTAGGATTCCTCCGTACCAACTGGCAAGACTCGCAAGCTTTGGTACAAGCTTCAATGTCTTCCATCACCAGCAACCTGACATGGGACGTACACGTTGATGAAATAACACGAAAAGCAGGCAAGAGGCTGTTTCTACTGCTACAACTCAAACGATCAGGCATTCCCGTCGAAGACCTTCTGACGGTATATACAACGGTGGTCCGGCCTACTCTGGAATACGCATGTCCAGCATGGTCGACCTCACTCACATTGGGTCTCCAAAGTGATATGAAGCGAGTACAAAGACGTGCCATGAACATCATATACCCGAACACTACCTATACCGAAGCATTAGCGAATGCACAGCTGACTTCTCTGAAACAAAGACGTGCGCCGTTATGTGAACATTTCTTCACACAAATTGAAGAGCCGCAGCACAAACTGCATAAACTTATACCAACACCAAGAACTGCAACATACAATACAATATGCCGTACTCGATATCCTTATATCCCAGAGTCAAAACCAACAGGACCAAGAACTGCTTCATTAACTGGTGCCTTTTCAACCAAAAGAACTCAAAGTGACACTTTGCAAACTTTCGTGAATGCTGATATAGATGGAAATGTGTAAAATATTGTAAAACCTTAATTTATTCTTTAGATCTATTTATTTTAATGTTTTAAAGTATTTATTAAAATATTTTATTAAAGTATTTTTATAAGTTTAGTGAAATAATCACAGAACATATGTTTTAATGTCTTAACCTATTTAAATTACCTTTATAGATGCATTTCAAATAAATTATTCTCTACTTTTTTAATTAATTTTATATTTATGCTAATGTTTTAAATTATATATTATTTCAATCTATTTTAACAAATATATTTTGCATGTTTTATGTACCTATTTCAATCTGTATTGATTGCCCAGAGAATGAAATAAACCATTATTATTATTATTATATCATAACGCAGGCAGGTCGCTAAGTTATATTTTACGGTAGATGAGCTCTCCAGTGCCGGAGTTAAACTCCGGCACATCGCAGAGTCACATGACAATATGTAGACGGTGACGGATTGGCTGCGGAAGTCGTTGATAAATATCCTGTTGTCGCCCGGTCAACTTGTAAAACTGTGCGAAGTGAAGGACTCATGCGGGTGCTTCACCCCCTCGTCAAACCCCGGCAGTTGTCTCAGCTTGGTGTCCGGTAGCGCGTCCGGTATGCACGAGGCCTATGAAGCGGCACCGATTCTCGAGAAGCTGCCGCTGCACATTGAGTCTGTCGCCTGCTACAGTGAGTCGCCACTCGATCTGACTCGGGGGCGGGGGAGGGGGGCTGCCGCGGCGTCCCACCTGCCGTTTCGTATTAACCCTGTCACCGCCCCTCCCTGATTGAATCCTGTCGAGCCGACCAAAGTACAATTAATCTCCCTGCCGATTTAGGTTTCGGCAGTAACTTATATGGCATAAACGGATGCATTAACTACCGAATCCGTTACTGCTCTAATTCTAAATACGGGATGGAATAACACATGACAGTCTCCGAGTCAAATATCAGCTATACTTAGTATCGTCAATAATCGTGCATATCTTGTAACATTTTAAACCAGGTGCCAGATAATGCTTAGACTGATTTATAGCATATGATATCAGATGTGTTGCATATAATATGTAATATTGACACATGTTGAATTCGGATCCACCTTGCTCTTGTGGTTCTAACAGATGTTTGTCTAAATTTGACACCACATGCTCAGTCTCATGCAGATTTACTGCATGCTGTTGGTTTGGAACTTCGGGATATGGTTGGCATCAGTCACAATCCACCTACTGCTTAGTCGCAATGTTCCAACCGCTTGGTCGCAGTGCCCCAACAATTTTAGTTGCAATTGATGCACCACAAGGGTAGAACAGCGTGATTCCAATGCTCCAGTTTTGGTTGGATTGTGTCGCATCACACCTTTCTGAGAGCGCAGTGGCTCAGGGGTAGAGCTTCGGACTCTCGACTACGAGAACCTGGGTTCGAATCCTGGCTTCAGTGTTAAAACCTCGGACAAGATTTTTTAATCTACATTGCTCCAGTTCACTCAGCTGAATAAATGAGTACCTGGCTATTGACAGTGGTGGAGATGTGTACGAGCAGCCTTCGCGCATTAATTGTAGCATATGGCTGGATGCTTCCCAGAGAAGCCGAGATGGTGTCTGAGTGAACAGGTCTGTCAGGGAAGTAAAGTGTAAAGCACTTTGAGCAGCCCTAAAAAAACTGGATACTGCGCTATATAAGAACAGCTGCTTACTTTTTTACCTTCGGTGCTCGCTTAGCCCATCCTACCATCTCACATGTCATTTTACTCCTGAAGGGGAAACACTGTATTTACATATATGTGCATATACACCCAGGTACCCATTTGTGGAAGCTATCGTTTGTTTTGCTACATGAATTTCTGTTTTCACACAACAATTTTTTTTCGAACAATGTAAAATTTCAAGGAACAAATTCTTATTTCAGAGTATTTGTGCAAAGTAATTTTATAGAAGTTGTTTTGGGTAAAGTACTTATTATTACAATGTACAACAGAGTAAACGGCACTGCAAATCAGTGTAGACCTACATGTGCTTGCATAAAGTGGTTTGTTTATTACATTACTACACTGCTAATGTATGTCACTTGGCCCATCCACATAAGAGGAAACACTGTTTAAAATAGCCTAATGGTTTCCTACAAATCAAGTAGAATTGTGCAGCTTGGAAACTCTAGTACCATAATATTTTACCTAACATAGTTTTGAATTTGACAGTGCTTCAGTTCAGTTAATTGCCATATGTGCCACTATTAGGAGCATGGGTGTTTGCAAGAAACTGGATAAATGTATACTTCTTCACATAAAATATTTAACGTTTAAAAATTAATACATTGGTCATTACAAAGGTTAATTGGCAGTGTACTTAATGGCACTATCTGGTGTTTAATTATGACACCACTCAACCTTTAGCTCAGTAGTGTTCAGGCAGTGAGATTAATGTGTTTGATTTGTCCAGTGTTTATGTAATTAGATCGCTCTTTCATGCCAAAGGTTGATGCACAAGGCCATGTCTTAATCATCTTCCCCACCCTTATCAGGAGACACTGTCCCATGTCAACCCAGCAACCTGGATTTTAATGCTTCAGCTCCAACTGTTGGCTTGGAGATCTATATATTATTTGGCACTTTTGAAGATGTTAATCACTAATAATTGCCGTATAATAATTACCCAAGGCGATGTAATAATAACACTTGTATTCAGCACTGACTGCAGGGCTTTATGCAGGATAAAATTATTGCCAGTCACACATGTTTTGGTGGACACATGGATGTTAACTGTTAAGCTAGTTGACGAACTTTCAAGTGTGCCTGATGACCTGAAATGGGCTACAAACACACATATGACACCATTTACACTCACTTTCAAGGCATAACTGACAATATCTATGGTTTTGGAAGACCTTTTTTTTTTGCTCCTTCATTTTTTACCCCGTCCATAACCCGTCCACCCATATTTCTGCCCGTCCATATTCGTTTTTACCCGTCCTAATGACGGGTGGACGGGTCTCTAGATAAAGCTATGACTGACTGTGACTTTGTACACAGTGTATGTGTAATTGTGCATGTTATGCTGCAAACACATGCTATGTTCCCAGAATTATGTTAGTCTGAGACAAATGAATTAGCCACCAGACTAGTGAGTTTGCTCCTACTGAATGCCCGGGTGACTGTTGGATGCCCAGGGGACCACTGGATGCCCAGGGGACCAGTGGATGCCCAGGGGACCACTGGATGCCCGGGTGACTATTGGATGCCCAGGTGACCACTGGATGCCCGGGTGACCACTGGACTATTCCCAGCCCAAACAGCTAAGACATGACACATTAGGACAAGTAACCATTGACAGTCATATCTCCGAAGGATGGATGATCACAGTGAACCTTCACTTGTGACCTTCTCATCTGTTTTACAAGTAAAACAATTTACAGATGTTCAGCCGACCCGTTTGTGGTTTCAGACAACACGCTACTTGTGGGCACGAAGCAGGGCCAGCTGCTGGTGTACACAGTGCAGCCCACGGGCAGTCATGAGCCGCGCTTCAACGTGCTGCTGGAACGCGCCAACAAGGCCTTCTCCAAGAAACCCATCACACAACTCGCCGTCGTCCCAGAGTACCACATACTCATCAGTCTGTCAGGTCAGGCCAGTGGCAGTCTTGCCCAAGTACCACATACTCTGTCAGGCTAGGTCAGCAACAGTATGATCGTTTTGTTAAGAAACTCTTGCACACATATTCTTTAAGGAAATCAACCACTCTGATTGATTGTTTAATAAAAATATGTATTTATTTATAAGTTACAGTGGTGATTGTGAGTCTTGACACATGTTAGAGTAGTATCTGTGTCACTGGAGATAGTAGCGCAATGTCTTGTGTTTGCAGACTCTGTCGTCAGTGTACACGACCTGACAGTCTTTGCTCAGATAACATGTTTGACAAAGAGTCGGGGAGCAACGCTGTTTGCAGTCGACCTCCAGCAGGTTAGTGTTCCATCTCAGAAGTGTCGGCGTCAGAACCATGTCTCTAAAGGTCTTATGCTGTCACATTATAGTCATTGAGTACAAGTCTAGTGACTCAACTCTGAGTTGAGTCACTAGACGTCTCTGCGTCGTGTTTTGGTGCAGTCACAGTAACTGACTATTCCAGACCAACGGATGTTTCCACAAACAAGACAACAGATACAGCAAAGGAGATGAAATGTAGATTGTTCAGAAAACTTCCATAACTTGTGAGGGTATCCCCCAGGGGTGGTGGTGTACAGACTACCGTTGCCATCCCTGCACTCCAACAATAAATTGAACCGGTTTTGGTTAAAGTTGAAATCAAGTTATTATATTTTCAACTTTCGGAAATTGTTGTATCCCATTGTATTACAAATACCCTGTCTCCTGGCCTGTGTCATGTTATTGTGTCAAAGCTGTAGCATAGGTTTATTCGTCCCAAGTTCAAAACGTTGTTGTAAGTTGTAACATTCCTGTCTGTATGTTGCTGGATGTGTTGGTCTGTGCATGTACTGAGTAGCACTTAGTAAAGAAGTCTCGAACTGTTGTAGAAACAGCAGTTGATTGGTGGAGACATACAGTACAGTCTGAGAATGTGTGTCGCTGTCAAACGCAAGCTACAGGTACAACATTGTTGTCATTTTAATACAACATCCATATTATGGTTACAATATTTGGTGACAACATGCACCAAGGTAATAAGGGTTGGATGAGAAAAGTAGGGTTTGAATTTTGCGGGGGCTCACTGGCCCCCACAGTTCCTGTTCGGTCCCCAAAATGTCCAACTGGCCCCCATATTTTTCACAGAATGATGCAGTGTTGTGTTTCATAATATACTACCCATACCATACCATCCTATCCTAATTCCCATCAATGCTGTTTTCACCAGGAGGGATTTTTGTGCACTGGTGACAAATTAAGAACTAGCACAGCTATAACGACACAGCGGATTTCGATAGATTAACTTCATGATACGTGATAGTCAAACATATCCGACTACAGATAATTATGCACATTAAAGAACTGTAATATTTATAAATAATGACCTGACAACTTTGTATCCCAGAGGCCATGGCAAAAATAATTCATTATTCACTTGCTCAGTAAATGTACGTTGGCTGCTGGCACTGCTGGGCACAGTTGGGTGCCTTGTCAGTATTAAAACTGACTAACAAGGGGTTGCAAGGTGGACAAACCTGTTGACTAGGCCAGGGGAAAAGAATGCCATTATTCATTTGAAACAATTCGTAAATGCATTAATGACCTAGGATTGTGTTACTAGAAGTAGACAGGCCTTAGACATAATCCACTATGAAGTCCTGAAATCCGTAGACTCTATGCACGCCAACCGTCATTTGAACAATTATGGCCAGTACTATTTTAAAGTATATGACTGGCGGTGGTAACAAGTTAAAAAAGAAGTATATATGTACCTATTCATGATGACGCCTAATATAGATTCGGATATGAATGTAGTGATTAACCGTAAATCTGACAAACTGTTGATGTGGTTAGGATGTCTATGCATGCAGCCTGTAGATCTAATAGCGGTCATCTGAAGGCCATGGATGGACTGACAGATGATCTTATTTCACACGTTCCTACTTGTCTCCTGTTGCAGTTGTACCACTGGAAGAACAGGGACTTCCACGAACTCGTGGTGGGTATTGCTGGATAAGCAACGTTAAAAAGTTGGTAGATTAACATTTTATATAAAATTACATTAAAAGTGTGCTACATATTTGTCAATTTATTAATTACTTTTATGCTGTTCAGTATAAATACTACAGTACAGTATGTGGAGGATCTAATGACGGAGTTTGATTATGCCCTCTCAATTGTTCTTAGTAGAGTACTGAGGCTTTCTCATATTTATCAAATCAACAAACCCTTTTAGCAAGGATGATCTTTCTAGGAACTGTTGGTGTCACTGGTTGTGCATTCATAAATGACGTCTCAGACAATCTTTGCCTGGCACAGCTTCCCACATGAGAACATGTAACACGAAAATGTCTCCTAACTTTGACTGCCATTTATCTATACTATTGTGTACTTGTGACCTGCCCTGAGACGTGACAGTTGTGGTGTTGACAGACAGACCTGAGTGTGCCGGACATACCCAAGGCCATGGCATGGTGCAGGGACTCTCTGTGTGTCGGCTTCAAACGCGACTACTTTCTCATCCAGGTAACACTGTCATACAGGTAACACTGTCATACAGGTAACACTGTCGTACAGGTAACACTGTCATACAGGTAACACTGTCGTACAGGTAACACTGTCGTACAGGTAACACTGTCATACAGGTAACACTGTCATACAGGTAACACTGTCATACAGGTAACACTGTCGTCCAGGTAACACTGTCATACAGGTAACACTGTCATCCAGGTAACACTGTCATACAGGTAACACTGTCATACAGGTAACACTGTCGTACAGGTAACACTGTCGTACAGGTAACACTGTCGTACAGGTAACACTGTCGTACAGGTAACACTGTCGTACAGGTAACACTGTCCTACAGGTAACACTGTCATACAGGTAACACTGTCGTACAGGTAACACTGTCGTCCAGGTAACACTGTCGTACAGGTAACACTGTCGTACAGGTAACACTGTCGTACAGGTAACACTGTCGTACAGGTAACACTGTCGTACAGGTGACACTGTCATCCAGGTGACACTGTCATACAGGTGACACTGTCATACAGGTGACACTGTCATACAGGTAACACTGTCATACAGGTAACACTGTCGTACAGGTAACACTGTCGTACAGGTAACACTGTCGTACAGGTAACACTGTCATCCAGGTGACACTGTCATACAGGTGACACTGTCGTACAGGTGACACTGTCGTACAGGTGACACTGTCGTACAGGTGACACTGTCGTACAGGTGACACTGTCATACAGGTAACACTGTCGTACAGGTAACACTGTCATACAGGTAACACAATTATACAGGTACCACAGTCATACAAGTAACACAGTCATCCAGGTAACGCAGTCATACAAGTAACACAGTCATCCAGGTGACACAGTCATCCAGATAACACTGTTGTACAGGTAACACTTTCATACAGGTAACACTTTCATACAGGTAACCCAGTCATCCAGGCAAAAAAATATACAGGTAACACAGTCATACAGGTAAGATTCTCATGCAGGTAACATTCACACGGAACACACTCATGCACATGATATTTTCACCTAGATAACACTCATCCGAGTAACAGTGTCTCTTGTCGTTGACAGGCTGATGCTTGCCTAAGTGGCCGTAAAACTGTGGCTAGGAGGTGAAATGTTACAAATAATTTCTCATGGAAGTTGTTTGCTAATACTTTACCAACAATTGTATAAAAGGTAACAGGTTACTGCCCAATTTTTCCATGACTGTTTGAACTTCTGGTGAACTGTAAGCATGATTACTGCAACAAGATGTGTGTTTAATTGAGCTTCAGGTGAATGTGATTTCACCACAGTGGATGATTGGCTCCTTCAGGTGAACTGTAGAACACATTACAAATGATGGTTGAACCTCAGATGAATTCTTGTTCAAATAATTGCAATATGCCATCTGATTGGTTGACCTTCAGGTGAACTCTGGCACACTGAAGGATCTCTTCCCTTGTGGCTCCAACATGGAGCCAATGGTCACCAGACTACAGGATGACCGGCTGGCCCTCGGACGCGACCAGATGACCATCTTCATAGACTCGGAGGGAATGCCCACCCAGAAATACGCCCTCACTTGGAACGACATTCCATCGATCATGTGTACGAAATCATACAAATTCGAGCAGTGCTTGCTTCAGATAAATAAGCAGTTTTGAAGGGACCAGTCTCCCATGAATTATTTTTACATATCAACTCATTTCCGTTTGACAAATTATGGTTTTAAAGATTTTTTCACAGTACAAAAATTACTGTTTTGTGTATATTTTTATTTTATGTATATTATATAATTATTTCATGGAATATAGACAATTCCTTCATTTGCCAGACTTTTTGGGCACAGTTTTACTTGCACAATATTAGTAATATTAACATTTGTTGTGTCACTTAAGAAACAACGTGTTTAATTAAACTTTCCGTTATTGTTTCATCAATATACAAATTATATAGCATGTTCACCTTTTGGTATTATAACAAATAAAAATTTCTAATAATAATTAATAATGTCGTTCTATTCCATTTTAGCATATCAGCAACCCTACATTATTTCTGTACTGCCCAAGTACGTAGAGGTTCGGACGATAGACCCTCGACTGTTGATCCAGAGCATAGAACTAGTGAAGCCTCGACTGATCTGTCAGTGCAGGTAGGAACATGTATTTGTAATTTTCAGAATGCTCTTGTTTATCCGCTGGGACTGCCACAGGTGGAAAGAATCCACCATGTGAAAAATACCACAAACTATTCATCCATTCTCTGCCATAAACTCTAAACTAATTTTTTCCTATTTCAAGTCTATTTGGATTGCATTACAAACGTGAACTTGGTGTTTGTGTAGTATGACAATTAAGTATGGGATATTATAAAAAAAGGCAACTTCTTATATAGCGCAGTATCCAGTCCCCAGGACCGCTCAAAGCACTTTTACACTTTACTTCCCTGACAGACCTGTTCACTCAGACACCATCTCGGCTTCTCTAGGAAGCATCCAGCCATATGCTGCAATCAATGCGCGAAGGCTGATCATACACATATCCAACACTGTCAGGTACTCATTTTATTCAGCTGAGTGAACTAGAGCAATGTAGAGTGAAAAAACTTGCCCAAGGTTTTAACGCCACAGCCAGGATTGGAACTCGGGTTCTCGTAGTCGAGAGTCCGAAGCTCTACCCCTGAGCCACTTCGCTCTAGATGTTTACATGGGTCTCTGTGTCTGTTACATTGGTTTTCATCTGAATCCTTGAATCTTGACTGAAAGGCATGTACAGTGTACAGTCACGAGAATGTGTACATAGTCTCTGTTATAAAAATAAACACTAACCCTTAAGCCATTTTTTATGTAAAATTTATGCCTCTGGTTCCTCAGAAAACTAGATCAAATGCAAAAAAATGACAGCAATGTCCATCTTTTGGGCATAGTTCTTTTATTATTGAATTTGCAATATTGCAAGTTAACATTATTTTAAAAGTTAACAAATGCGCCAGTATATAAATATTTTACTATAACATGACATATTACGTGAGGTAACCTTTTAGGCTTCATTTCTTACTGCTACAGATTGTATTTATTTTAAAGACTGATTGATGATTTTGCATTATGTATATGTAACACTGCAAGTATTTTGTTGTGTCTTTCGCAGTGGTCAGGTGTACATTGCGTCGACCAATCACGTGTGGAGACTGGCCCCAGTACCAATCACAACGCAAATCAAAGATCTGCTCCAGAACAAGGAGTTTGAGTTGGCACTTCAGTTAGCAGTAAGTGCGTGCATTATTGCAAGTTCTGTGAATGTAGTTGAGTTGGCACTTCAGTTAGGAAAAATTGCATGCCTTGTTGGAAGTTCTGTGAATGTATTTGAGTTGGCACTTCAGTTAGCAGAAAGCGCATGCCTTGTTGCAAGTTCTGTGAAAGTATTTGAGTTGGCACTTCAGTCAGCAGAAAGTGCATGCGTTTTCACAAGTTCTGTGAATGTAGTTGAGTTGGCACTTCAGTTAGAATGTGTGTGCATTGTCGCAAGTTCATTGTCGTAAGTTTGCAGAATGTGACTGAGTTGGCACTTTGGTTTGACAGTAAGTATTGAGTGTCACTTGCATATTCCAACACCGACTGAACTGTTCATTAGGCAGTAAATGTAACAATTAATGCATATATTAATTACTTCAGTGTAACAGGTATATATATGCTTACATTTGATAACACAGATATATGTTTTAATGCGCATTATCAAGTCTTCACACATCAGTGTTCGTGGAAGCATTCAGCCACACAGCACACATACCATTACACTTCTCATTCCTGTATTCACAGAACATGACGGAAGAAGCCACGGAGGAGAAACAAAGACGCATACAACACATTCGCAACCTGTTTGCCTTCGACCTTTTCCTGCAACATCGCTTCGATGAGTCACTCAAGATATTTGCTGAACTAGGGACAGGTATGTGGTCTAACCATTCAGTCACTGGAACACTAGGCTCAATCAAGAAAACATGGGTTCGAATCCTGGGCTGTTGTGTCAAGTCTTGGGCTCGTTTGTTTACTATCCGCTGTACCAGTTCAGTCAGCTGTATGAATGAGTACCTGGCTATAGACAGTGGTGGATATTTATATATGGGTAATCTGTGTGCATTAATTGTAGCATGGCTGAATATTTCACAGAGAATTCAAAATAGTGTTCAATTGAATAAAATTGGGAATAAAATGCTTTGAAGATTCCTAAATGGTTAGATATTGCATTATATCGCACAAGTGTTTACCTTTTCTTCTTAAATGTGATGAGTTTGTGAAATGAAATTTGTTCTTCCATATAACACACCTGATACAGTCCATGTGTAGATTATTTCATGATATGGCAGCATACGTAATTTTGCAGTCAGATATTGTTTGAGATTTTCTTTGACTATTTTGACAGTACTGATGCACTTACCTGTTGTCTGTTTCTCACAGACCCGTCCCATGTGATTGGTCTCTACCCCAACCTACTGCCCCAGGACTTCCGCAAGCAGCTGGAGTACCCAGACAGACTCCCAGACCTGCAGGGAGTGGAGCTGGAGAAGGGGTTGATGGCCCTCATAGAGTACCTCACTCAGGTGGGAACAACCCCACCCAAAGTCACAATTTTTTATTCATTTTATTTAATACCAATATAGATACCTAGAAAAATGCAGCATAAACTGAGAGGTGTGATGATAACTACGTAGCTAATATCGACACCAGTCTGTTTTATATCTGGCTGAATATTTTATTATTAATTTATTATGGTAAGTCAGTTTTAATACCATACCTATATGTGTGTAGTTTTGCATTGTTATACTTTACAGACACTAACTAAAGCACTGATCTCCCAAATAGCGCAAAATACATACATGTGCAGAAGACAGTTTTGCTAAGTATGTATAATAATAAAAACAAATTAGGTATGCAAATTTAGAAACAAAACATTCGCAGCTGGTTGGATTGTGCCCAGAACAATTACCAAAAATACTGATTTATGTCTGACTAACGTACAAATATGTTTACCTTGCACAGCCAGAACCAGCTGTGCCATCTTCTCGTGTGTCTTTTACAGAAACAAATGAGAAATGTGGTTATATATCAGGTATTGTTTGTTTAATACAGGCCTGTTTTATTGCTTGTAAAGTATCTTGTTATATAGAATTAACTATATTAATTGTGTTATAATATTAAACTAATCCAATTTTTATAATAAATACAAAAATAATAAAACATCTGTAATTACTGTATCATTTAAACAGCAGCACTCACCGAGTTTACTGTTGTTTTCAGAAGCGTAATGACTTCAACAAGAACATGAGTAAAGATGCAATTGTATCAGCAATTGTTGAAGGAAGTAGCAACCACCCGTCTAAACGACAACTCAGTCAGATCATAGACACAACACTGCTGAAGTGTTACCTACAGGTACGTTTGGTCACAGGGACACATGTTTGTGACACATGTGCATGAGTAACACATGTCCATGCACACATGTGCATGAGTAACATGTATGTGCACACATGTGCATGAGTAACATGTATGTGCACACGTGTGTGCATGAGTAACACATGTATGTGCACACATGTGCATGAGTAACATGTATGTGCACACATGTGCGTGAGTAACATGTATGTTCACACATGTGCATGAGTAACATGTATGTGCACACATGTGCATGAGTGTCATGTATGTGCACACATGTGCATGAGTAACATGTATGTGCACACATGTGTGCATGAGTAACACATGTATGTGCACACATGTGCATGAGTAACATGTATGTGCACACATGTGCGTGAGTAACATGTATGTGCACACATGTGCGTGAGTAACATGTATGTGCACACATATGTGTGAGTAACATGTATGTGCACACATGTGCGTGAGTAACATGTATGTGCACACATGTGCGTGAGTAACATGTATGTGCACACATGTGCATGAGTAACATATGTATGTGCACACATGTGCGTACAATTTGAGAAATGATGCTCTTGGATAATTTTAAACACAATTGAGTATTCAAAACATTTTCATTTAACAGGAGCTGAAAAAACATTTGCCCAAATAATATAAGACCCTACAATTTAGATGATATGATGAGCACAGAGCCACAGTGTTTTAAATAATTTAAAAAAATTGAATATCTTTGACTGATACTGGTGCCACCATATTACGCTCTAGCCGCATTTGGTTTGAGTCCTCCTAACTGCTCAATGTACAGGTTTTGATTTTTTTTCAATTTAATTCATCAATAGACATTTCTGCAAATCTTCATCAGCACATATTTGTACGATTTTACTTTTTATAGGCTATTTATGTGTAAATGTATTCGTGCTGTATTTCTCACAGACCAATGACGCCTTGGTGGCGCCACTGCTGCGGCTGAAAGACAACCGCTGCCACCTGGAGGAGAGCGAGAGAGTGCTGAAAGAACGACACAAGTTTAGCGAACTTATCATATTGTATGAGAAAAAGGGACTACACCGAAAAGGTAAAGATTGGATGGTAGTGAGTTTGTATGAGTACAAGTCTTAGATGGATGTTGTGTGATAACTCACATATTGTTCTTAAGACTGGACTAAATATGTTGACAGTAAAATACTCCCACCGAATTGCATTAATAGCCATAAAAGATAAGGGTGCTCGGCTTAGCTGGAAAGCTCATACTTTGCTGTGGCCATGTTATTCCTACGCTCAAACAATTCATTGAACTTGTGAAAAAGTTCAACACATGGGAAGAATGATTAAACAATGTAACTTTTCTATGACGCAACTAATATTAGCAGAGGAAGAACACAATCATTTGTTGATGAAGTCTGTCAAAAAGCATTGACATAAGTGAGATTGTTTCAAGAATGTCATAATAAGAAATTTTCGTTGTTTAATTCACTGCGATATCAATAATTATCATGCAGACCGAGTCTGTGCCATAGAGAGACAACCAGCTGTTAGATCTAGACAGTGACTGTAGCCTGTAGGGTGATCTGTGTGTTTGTCAGCCCTGGACCTGTTGCTGCGAGAATCCCAGAAAGTACATTCACCTCTGAAGGGACACGACACCACGGTGCAGTACCTACAGCGACTGGGTGAGACACTACATCTTGGTGACATCTTATAATTGTCGTACATTTAATGTGATACAGCCACAGATTCTGGGTTGTTCATGGCTTACTAAACATTAGTCACACTCTCTAGAATGAATTTATTGAACCATATTACAAATCATTCCTTATACAGCACACATAATCAAAATTGACATTAATGTACTGGTAAATAAAAGACGCATTATCCTGTCTCCTGCCTCCTCTCTGTCTCTGTCTCTCTCTCTCACTCTCAAACACCCTCTCACACTCTCTCACACATTCTCAATCTCTCATACACACACCCTCTCTCTCAAACACACTCACTCTCTCTCATGCTCACTCTCTGTCTAACACACTCTATCTCACTCTTACACACTCTCTCACTCTCTCACACACACTCTCACGCTCTCTCTCTTTCTCTCATGTACACTCTCTCTCACACACACACACACGCACATGCACAAACACTCTCACACACACACACACACACACACACACACACACACACACACACACACACACACACACACACACACACACAGACACTCTCACACACTCACACACTCTCACTCACACACACACACACACACACACACACACACACACACACACACACATACACTTTGTACACATACTATGATGTTGTGCAGGAGTGGAGAATCTCCAGCTGATATTTGAGTATGCTGAATGGGTGATCCGAGAGAATCCTGACGACGGACTCAAGGTGTGTTATCCTAGTTTCTCACAGTCATCTGGACCACACATTCTGTCTTCACTGTCTGTCAACTCCACTCAGTACATCTGCATTTCTGGATGAAAAACAAACATCACCATTATGCATTTGATTTGATGTAATTATTTCTAAATGGCAAGAGAGGTTACCTCCATAAAACAATGCAGATGCTAAAATGAGTCCAGTTGGATATGGATTGGTCAGATTCTAAAATTTATTGAGGGCACCAGCTGCACAACTGTTCCTGCTTGATAGCTCACTACAAAAGGTTTATAGCCGATAGGAAAGGGCTGATTTGTGTTTACAAGATGTAAAAAATGTTTCATATCGATTCAACTTTCTTATCCACAGTGTGCAACTTACGACATTTAAAATCCAAGACTGATTACCATCAATTTGCCCTAATATTTCTCCTATTGCCAGTAGGTAGCACCACTGTATAATTTTGTTTCCCTGCATCATGACCAAACCACCCCGATCCCCCTACCCAATGCATTGTGTGCCTTGTATGAGTTATTCACTAAATGCTGCGTATTCGATTCAGTTATCACTCGCCGTATTTCGCTTGCGGTTGTAGATCTTCACAGAGGACATGACAGAGGTAGAGACGTTGCCCCGGGACCTGGTGCTGGACTACCTGGAGCGGACAGCTCCGGCCCTCATCATACCTTATTTGGTCAGTGCACCCCGGGTGATAAAAAACAGTTAGTTGAAGAACTCTCATAACATCAGTTTTATTTTGGATTACTGACATAGGCTTCTTATGAAATATATAGATTTTTTTTAAATGTCTTCTGAACATATTTTCTTCTACATATTTTCTTGACTAGCAATATGCCCATCCTTCCAGGTTTTTTTATTAAAATATTGTTTTCAAATTACTTGTGAGAAAGTTTGTAGGTATCAGTAACTTAGTCCTGATCATAACTAAAACTGGTCCCAGTTATATGATTCTGTACAAGGGACAATAAAGGGTTACTAATAAAAATATATTTTTTAATAAAATCAGATTCACTTTTAACAAGAACACACATATTTAATTGTATGTTTCATTAAAATTTTGATTTTGGATATTTTTTGTATCACAGGGCATAAGGGGAAGTTTTTGAAGTGATAAACTGCGACATACTAGACATACTGGATACATTAATGATCACTACCCGGGAAAGGTAATGAACAAAACTCTCTGGGTTCCTCTGAAACAATGACATTTTCATTTGACCTTTGACCCGACAGGAACACGTGGTGTGGCAGTGGAGTGACGAGAGTCCTTCGTTCCACAACGTCCTGTCCATCAAGTACAAGGACGCCGTGTCTGTCCTGATGGAGGAAGACGGGTGTCAGACTGACGGTGAGTCCACAGTCCAGTCTACGTCTCCAGTCTCTGTCTCACAGTCTCCGTCTCCAGTCTCTGTCTCACAGTCTCCGTCTCCAGTCTCTGTCTCACAGTCTCTGTCTCCAGTCTCTGTCTCCAGTCTCTGTCTCACAGTCTCCGTCTCCAGTCTCTGTCTCACAGTCTCCGTCTCCAGTCTCTGTCTCACAGTCTCCGTCTCCAGTCTCCGTCTCACAGTCTCCGTCTCCCAGTCTCCGTCTCACAGTCTCCGTCTCCCAGTCTCTGTCTCACAGTCTCTGTCTCACAGTCTCTGTCTCACAGTCTCTGTCTCACAGTCTCTGTCTCACAGTCTCTGTCTCCCAGTCTCTGTCTCACAGTCTCTGTCTCACAGTCTCTGTCTCACAGTCTCTGTCTCACAGTCTCCGTCTCCAGTCTCTGTCTCACAGTCTCCGTCTCACAGTCTCTGTCTCACAGTCTCCGTCTCACAGTCTCCGTCTCACAGTCTCCGTCTCACAGTCTCCGTCTCCCAGTCTCTGTCTCACAGTCTCCGTCTCCCAGTCTCCGTCTCCCAGTCTCCGTCTCACAGTCTCCGTCTCACAGTCTCTGTCTCACAGTCTCCGTCTCCAGTCTCTGTCTCACAGTCTCCGTCTCACAGTCTCTGTCTCACAGTCTCCGTCTCCCAGTCTCCGTCTCCCAGTCTCTGTCTCACAGTCTCTGTCTCCCAGTCTCCGTCTCCAGTCTCCGTCTCCCAGTCTCCGTCTCACAGTCTCCGTCTCACAGTCTCCGTCTCACAGTCTCCGTCTCACAGTCTCCGTCTCACAGTCTCCGTCTCCCAGTCTCTGTCTCACAGTCTCTGTCTCCCAGTCTCCGTCTCCAGTCTCCGTCTCCCAGTCTCCGTCTCACAGTCTCCGTCTCACAGTCTCTGTCTCACAGTCTCCGTCTCCCAGTCTCTGTCTCACAGTCTCTGTCTCACAGTCTCTGTCTCCCAGTCTCCGTCTCCAGTCTCCGTCTCCCAGTCTCCGTCTCACAGTCTCCGTCTCACAGTCTCCGTCTCACAGTCTCCGTCTCCCAGTCTCCGTCTCACAGTCTCCGTCTCCCAGTCTCCGTCTCACAGTCTCCGTCTCACAGTCTCCGTCTCACAGTCTCCGTCTCACAGTCTCCGTCTCCCAGTCTCCGTCTCCCAGTCTCCGTCTCCCAGTCTCCGTCTCCCAGTCTCTGTCTCACAGTCTCTGAGTATTGACATCATTGTCAGCTGTCCCTGCAGGAGTCTGGTAACACCAGCTATTTTCTGCGTGACAAATTTGTTTACCCTGAATCTGGGTCATTACAAAAGAGTCTTCAGTTGTTGGTGTTATAATTACTCTTTAACGCTGCCTGTTCTCCTTAGCTTCCTGGCGCCTTCAGCCATCCGTTGACAACTCAATTGTTTACAATTGTTTACGATTACAAGATTGCTTAATCCCTTGGATTTTTTGCGCCACTGAGCTTGATCTTTGAGTATATTAGCGTATAAGTAGTCATTATTATTGTTATTATTAGAACTGGAATTCATAAAATGCATTCACATTGGATTTAAGTGCATAAATGGATTGTCTATGTATATATATATATTAGGAAAAGTAAATTATGTTATGTTATCTATTTAATGCGTTTTTAGATTTTAAACATAAAATACCTGCTCAGGTAGGAGCATCTACAGTGTGGGGCAAATCAGTATTATACACATGATGTCCAGCAAGCGTTGCTATTGTCAACAATGTCGATTGTGATATCAGCAAACCCCAGTGTCGTGGGTCAGTGACCGAGGCTGTCTGTTTCAGGGCTGCCGCTGGTGAAGGCGGGCGAGGAGCCCGGGGGGGTGGGGGTGATGAGGGCCAAACTCATCGCCTTCCTCAGTGCCTCCCTCTACTACCAGCCCGACAGACTCCTTGCACACTTCCCCCTCGATGGTGAGTCTCTTACCCTCTACCCCACAGACTCCTCGCACACTTCCCCCTCGACGGTGAGTCTCTTACCCTCTACCTCATAGACTCCTCGCACACTTCCCCCTTGACGGTGAGTCTCTTACCCTCTACCATAGACTCCTCGCACACTTCCCCCTCGATGGTGAGTCTCTTACCCTCTACCCCACATATTCCTCGCACACTTCCCCCTCGACGGTGAGTCTCTTACGCTCTACCCCACATATTCCTCGCACACTTCCCCCTCGACGGTGAGTCTCTTACCCTCTACCTCATAGACTCCTCACACACTTCCCCCTCGACGGTGAGTATCTTACCCTCTACCATAGACTCCTCGCACACTTCCCCCTCGATGGTGAGTGTCTTACCCTCTACCTCATAGACTCCTCGCACACTTCCCCCTCGAGGGTGAGTCTCTTACCCTCTACCCCACAGACTCCTCGCACACTTCCCCCTCGACGGTGAGTCTCTTACCCTCTACCTCATAGACTCCTCGCACACTTCCCCCTCAACGGTGAGTCTCTTACCCTCTACCTCATAGACTCCTCGCACACTTCCCCCTCGACAGTGAGTCTCTTACCCTCTACCTCATAGATTCCTCGCACACTTCCCCCTCGACGGTGAGTCTCTTACCCTCTACCTCATAGATTCCTCGCACACTTCCCCCTCGATGGTGAGTCTCTTACCCTCTACCTCATAGACTCCTCGCACACTTCCCCCTCGACGGTGAGTCTCTTACCCTCTACCTCATAGACTCCTCGCACACTTCCCCCTCGACGGTGAGTCTCTTACCCTCTACCTCATAGACTCCTCGCACACTTCCCCCTCGACGGTGAGTCTCTTACCCTCTACCTCATAGACTCCTCGCACACTTCCCCCTCGATGGTGAGTCTCTTACCCTCTACCTCATAGACTCCTCGCACACTTCCCCCTCGACGGTGAGTCTCTTACCCTCTACCTCATAGACTCCTCGCACACTTCCCCCTCGATGGTGAGTCTCTTACCCTCTACCTCATAGACTCCTCGCACACTTCCCCCTCGACGGTGAGTCTCTTACCCTCTACCTCATAGACTCCTCGCATACTTCCCCCTCGATGGTGAGTCTCTTACCCTCTACCTCATAGATTCCTCGCACACTTCCCCCTCGATGGTGAGTCTCTTACCCTCTACCTCATAGACTCCTCGCACACTTCCCCCTCGATGGTGAGTCTCTTACCCTCTACCTCACAGACTCCTCGCACACTTCCCCCTCGATGGTGAGTCTCTTACCCTCTACCTCATAGACTCCTTGCACACTTCCGCCTCAACGGTGAGTCTCTTACCCTCTACCTCATAGACTCCTCGCACCCTTCCCCCTCGAAGGTGAGTCTCTTACCCTCTACCTCATAGATTCCTCGCACACTTCCCCCTCGATGGTGAGTCTCTTACCCTCTACCTCATAGACTCCTCGCACACTTCCCCCTCGATGGTGAGTCTCTTACCCTCTACCTCATAGACTCCTCGCACACTTCCCCCTCGATGGTGAGTCTCTTACCCTCTACCTCATAGACTCCTCGCACCCTTCCCCCTCGATGGTGAGTCTCTTACCCTCTACCTCATAGACTCCTCGCACCCTTCCCCCTCGATGGTGAGTCTCTTACCCTCTACCTCATAGACTCCTCGCACACTTCCCCCTCGATGGTGAGTCTCTTACCCTCTACCTCATAGACTCCTCGCACACTTCCGCCTCAACGGTGAGTCTCTTGCCCTCTACCTCATAGACTCCTCACACACTTCCCCCTCGATGGTGAGTCTCTTACCCTCTACCTCATAGACTCCTCGCACACTTCCGCCTCAACGGTGAGTCTCTTACCCTCTACCTCATAGACTCCTCGCACACTTCCCCCTCGAAGGGGAGTCTCTTACCCTCTACCTCATAGACTCCTCGCACACTTCCGCCTCAACGGTGAGTCTCTTACCCTCTACCTCATAGACTCCTCGCACACTTCCCCCTCGAGGGTGAGTCTCTAACCCTCTACCCAAGGTATTCCTTCTAGATGAGAAGTCTCTTATACTATCAAGATGAGTCGTATTTAACTAGGTTTTTTACAGACAATTCCTATTTATGGATGGTTCTTCCTATGTTTTGCCTCAGACATTTTCCAAACATCTCATATGAATTTGAAGAATACCAGTTTCATTTGATGATTAACTGATCATTTTATTTTCACTCAGTAACGTGCTTAGTTTACACCATTCTCAGTATCCGAGCCATTCTTGCATCATTTACATCAGGCATAGAACACATGTTTATATATGTATTACATACAAAGCATAAAAACATTAAAATAATTACACCATAGTATATATGCTACACTAGAATGCAGTCTCAACAGACATGGTCTGTTTAGCTGTAGCACTGTATTAGACGAGAACAAAATAACACTTCATCGACATTAGTATAAACATTTTGTGCTATTTTGTGGACTGGCTATAGATTTATCAAAGTTTTGAACATGTACTGGACATTTAAAAAAACAAATTTTATTTTATTTTTAATAATGTTAATAATTTAATTATTTATTTGCCTAATTATTTATTTAGTTATATACTTATTTACTACTATTTTACTCACCATAGTGATCAAGATATGGGATGCCACAAGTTAAACAAATGTGATTTAGTTATTTGCGTCTGCAGTAAACTGTTACACTCTCTCTCTTTTAGGGTTCTTTGAGGAGCGGGCCATTCTGCTGGGCCACCTGGGCCGCCACGAGCAGGCTCTGGCCATCTACGTACACGTGCTCCAAGACCGACACCTCGCTCTACAGTCAGTGTCTTCTTCTTCCATATACTGGACTGGGCCCTTTCTGGGTGTTAAAAGTCCAACCGAAGCTTGTGCGCTTGGGGTGGGGGTGGGGGTGGTGTGTGCTCCCTTAAAACAGTTAATTTAAAAACAAAATTTATATTAAGACGTTGATAAAGTTATTCTACGAACCTCTGGTGATTTAAAAATAAATAATTATTATGATGTACGTAGTATCATGAAGAAATTAAAGCAGATGTTAAGGCCCGAAGGCCAGTTCTGATAGCCTTTGGGCATGTGGTGGCTGATAGGCTTGTCGGGAGCCTATTCCACTGTCTAAGGGTTGCATAAACCATTCATTCTCTCTTCCTGACCTCATTGTAGATATCAGTCTCCACTGACACGTTCTGAGACTGAAATACCATGAACTCATCAAACAAATCCATCATCAAACTGTTGACATTTTAATCCATTGTTAAATTTAAGGAGCTTTTTCACAATGCTGAAGCTGCTGCCACATTACTGAGGAAACTATTCCGTGACACACAGGTGTAACTGTACCAGTGGCGGGTCCTGGTGTTAGCAGTTCTCAGAGGGCAGACACTATTTAGGAGGGAAATTAATTTTACAGAGCAAAATAAATCTTATCGTTACCCTCGTGAGTTCAAAAGATTGTTAGTGAAATGTTTCACAGATTGTTTACCACTGGGATTATATATATATATATATATATATATATATATATATATATATATATATATATATATACTTATATATTGAAGTGTTTTTTTCTTATTTGGGAAATATAATAAAATTAAGTCAGTTCATGACCAGTATATATATATATATTCATTGCAGTATATATTTATTCATACAGATAACAACAAATCTGTCAAATTACATTTTTCAAAGTTCTGCAGTTGTGCATAAATGCAGTGAAACTCTTGCATTATTTTATTTATCTGCCAATGAGTTTACAGTGACAAACTTAGAAAATTAAGAATTTTTTGTTAATTTCACAGACATGTTGATGTTAATTGCTCACTAAACATACATTTTCTGCCAGGTACTGCTCAATGCATTACGATGCGGAAAAGGAGGGAAGCAAAGACGTAAGTTGATCCACCTGCATGGTGTTCTCGTATACAATTCTTATAGTAGTTGTCTGTTGTGTCATACTTGTGGGAAAACTTGAGGAAAGTTGGGTTTTGTATTTAATTGATGTGGTCAAATATATTAAGTAGGCAACACTAATCTGTGGTATATTTTTCAGTTGTTATTACGGCTTATTTTGCCACAGATTACAGTCGTATGAGAGACAATTTGTACAAAATGTCCTTCACAGTGATGCACGCTAGAACACATGCACAGACAGCACGGTGATGCCTTCACTAGTCCACATAACTAATTTTAAATATATAATATATTTTATACACACCATTTTGCAGTTTTTTTTATGAGATGTTGTAATTAAGATTATAGTTTATAGTTAACATTATTGTTCATAATAACCATGGAAACACTTCCTTGCTTTTGTGAATTCAAGTTACACACATTTTAAGTATGTGATATATGATTTTGTAGGTATTTTACACATGCTGAAGGTGTGTTAAATAAAACTGTAATGACCATTAAGCTGAAAGTGCATGCTTGCTTTCAAAAATTCATGAATAGTTCTGATGTATCTTTGATGTGATTTTGCAGGTATTTTTGCACCTGCTGAAGATGTACCTGCGACCTCCTGACCCCAAGGCCATGGGTCTTCTCTCCTCCACCTCCTCCATCCCCCTCGACACGGAGCCCAACATGGAGGCCGCCCTACAGCTCCTGGGGGAACACGCTAACAAACTCAACACCACAAAGGTGGGAGTTAGGGTAGGGCGGGGAAGTTGAGACATTGGTACAGCACTGGGAGTTAGGGTACACTTAGGGTAGGGAGGGGAAGTTGAGACATTGGTACAGCACTGGGAGTTAGGGTAGACTTAGGGTAGGGGGGGGGGGGGAAGTTGAGACATTGGTACAGCACTGGGACTTAGGGTAGGGAGGGGAAGTTGAGACATCATTGTTACAGCACTGGGAGTTAGGGTAGGGTAGGGCGGGGAAGTTGACACATCATTGGTACAGGACCAGGGGTGTAACAACACTTCCAGTAAAAGATGACAGCAGTACACTGCTGATAGTAAACTGAGCTACTGACAGTTATTGCTGATAATAATATAGATATAGACAAATTACATTTATTATTAACGAATCAGACATCAATTTATTGTCACCTATGCAAGACTTAATTTTTTTTTATTATAATAACATTTTCTTTTCAGATTTGTCAGTTACTATTGGACTTTGTTTACTCAAATTTGGTTTATAGTTACTGTACACAATCACAATTAAAGTGGTCAACTTACTTTTCAGTAAAACATTAGAATCACTGGCATATTATTTATTTACTGTGAGATTGACTAACTGTTTTGTTTTGACATGTCTTTGAGCTTGGTTTCCAAGGACTTAGGCACAACAGTAGTCACTTTGGTATCATAATTAACAGGAATGTTTAAACATAAGATGACATGTGTCTTCAGGTCCTTGAGGTGTTGCCGGCGGACACAAGGGTGAGTGACATCGCAGTCTTCCTCGAGAGTGTCATGGCCGAGCGAGCCGCACAGAAACGACGCTGTCAGGTGCTGAAGAGTTTACTCTACGCAGAACACCTGCAGGTGAGGACTGAGGAGTGAGAACTGAGGAGTGAGAACTGAGGACTGAGGAGTGAGAACTGAGGAGTGAGGCCAAACTAAGCTATTTTGGGAGCTTTGTGTCCTAAAAGTTCACACTTGACAGAATTAAGAATAATAAAAGCACTTACATACTAAATATTTACATAGCAGCCAATCAATTGAAATTGTTCCTAGGTGTATACATACATACATACGCACGCACGCACGCACGCATGCACGCACGCACACTTTAGCAGAAATTCATTCTTTATTGTCTAATCTGTGAATGTGCACTTTTTGTGACAAACAATCCAAACTCGATAAAAAGCATGAATTTCAAACCAACATAAGACGCAACAGACAGCAATTCAGAATTACCGCATTTCTCAAAACATCTGTTAAAACTATTTTAGTGTTAGCAATAAATTGAAATATTGATCTGAAGAAAATTCCACAAATGAGGTATTATTTTAAAGCCCATGACTAGTAGAATCCGAAATGATACAGAACTCTATTTCACCACTTTGTGACTTTGACCCCCCCCCCCTTCTTTGAGGCAGGTCATGTGTGTGTGTTTCTGCCATTATACATGTGACAGTTTTTAGCTGTGCTTCTCTGCGATGATGCCTGTGTATGCTTGTGAGTTACCCATGTGTTCATGTTCGACAACGCACATGTTGCAGGTCCAGGAACAGCAGATGTTCTACCATCGCATGAAATGTACAATCACAGACGAGAAGTTATGTCAAGTATGTCGGAAGAGAATAGGCAACAGGTATGATATCTGTCCCGGTCTGCAATGTACACCATCTCAAATCTTACAGCTATGACACTAATACAGTATTCAATATACACCATCTCAAGTCTCACAGCTAAGACACTGTAATACAGTACACAATGTAACCATCTCAAATCATACAGCCAAGACATTGTAATATAATGCAGTTAACCTGTCCATTACATGGCTTTCCAAAACATCTATGAAGCTACACAAAATTTAATGACCAATGGAATATTTGTATATTTTTTGAAATTCTGGCCCAGCACGCATTTTCTTGATAACAAAAAGATGGGGCACAGTGACAATTGTATGCAGGAATGTTTCTGTTGTGAGATGTCGTGTAGCATTGGTAATGTAATTCACATATACACCTGACCCCAGATGGTTAATTCATAGTTTTGTTTCGTTATTATATTTGGTGTACTATTATTATTGTTTTTTAACTGTGCACATATCTATGTTATTTTTCATGTTATATTATAATATGCATATTGTAATATGCCTTTGTACTGTATTTCGAGTATTTTAACGAAATTGAGCCGTATGAAAAGAAGTTAAAATTATAAAAATAAATATTGTTTTCCAGTGCTTTCGCTCGCTACCCTAATGGCGTGGTCGTCCACTATTACTGCTGCAAGAACCCGAAGGTGTGTCCACTGGAATGACTGCTGGACTTCAGAAATGACCAGTGGTTACACCTCAAACAATCTGACCTGGATCAGACGCCATGACAGTGTGTCAGCAGTAATAATAAAGGATGTTAAAATCTCTCATTGATATCTCATGGTGAGGAATCAGAATGCCTTTGACGTTGTTAGTGTTTGGCCGTGTATATTTCCGTGGCAACACCAACATGTAGAGGCATGGTTTTATATTTCAACTGTAGAAACACACAGAATTATGTATTTGCGCCACTAGACGATATTGGCATTTGACATCCAGGATGAAAATACAGTAATCACTTGTGTTAAATTGAACAGTGAGTATATGAAAAAGCAGCAGAAAACATCGTTATTTGCTGCCTGGGAAAATAAAATTTATTCCAGCTGAAAATGTTCACGTGTACATAAATACGTTCAGTGGTCACTAGACAGAAAATCACCAAATGTAGTGTGCAAGATGTACCCATGATAACCGACTTACAAAGTCAGTCTGATCAATGTGCTTGGTGAATGTTTTCTTGCAGCAACTGTTCATGACATCGGTGCTTGCTACGATTTTTTGAGAATTATTTAATGTTTTTAATAATTGTTAACTAATTCAGTTGCATCAATTTATGAGTCAATACAAGGAGGTTCCACGTTGATCTTTTTGTCTGATGTATGGATAATTTATCGCTTTTAATGTTCCTATTGTTTAGCAGCATGTGAGCAACTTTAAATTATGTGTACAGTCACAGTTTGTATATATTTATGCAACATTATTATTGTAAACAAAGCTAGGTTTTCATTGAACTTATATTTAGCTGTCTGTACATTTCCATTTATAAAATATGATTGATACCAGATTGTTTGTTTTGCTGTTAGGTATTGTTTTTGTTTTACAGTAGAACATTAGAAATATATGTAGAATGTAACATTTTAAAATGATAATATGTATAAACACATGTATATATATATATATAATGTATAGGTTGTCTCTTCTATTAATAGGTACAACTTTAGAGTAGAAGCTGTTATCAATTTGCCTGCAAACATAGGAACAGGCCAATTACGGAGGAACAGTAATTGCAAATTAATTTTTATAGATTTAATGCATTTACACTGAAAGTTTCACCAGTCAGAGATTTTTTTAACTTTAGTGTTTTCTCATTTCACGTATGTTATTGTTAAAATACATAAACATCATAAGAAGACCCTACGAAAAGTAACAACGCACGTAAACATGAAGCATATTCGGCAACACCCTTTGGTAAGCGGTCCGCCTATTAGTGTGGGCCCTGAATTTGTTTGTTATAGTGGCACACGGCGGCGCCACTGATACTATGCTCACCAACTGTTAAATTTGATAGTATCCGTAACATAGCTTATTAATTAATGATTATATATATATGCATATTAAGATTATCTTCGTGGAAATTATTTTATTCTGGCATGCGTATATTTTATAACGGATATACATTTTCTGCGAAACTGTTATTTGATGTGGCAAGATGGCGGCGCCCGGCAACGATAAATAAGGAACTTCAACTCAAGTTATCGTCTTCGTCTTTTCGAGAAGCTTCCATTACTTCCTTGTTTAGCAACATGGCGCAACATATAAAATGCGCACCGTTTATTCTAATTTCTATTTTAGTATCTATTGAAGCCAGTTATAATCCATTCTCTGACAACATTTTGTTCAGCATCAGTTGGCCTGGACCTATAAATTTAGACACCCCGGATACAGCTGTAAGTCTTCTTTCGCTAACCCACTTACGTCATTATATAATATGGCGATTTCATGAATGGTGCTGTATGCATATCGTGTGTACTCTGCTCCCAAAAAATTAAAGTAAAAACTAAGAATTGTGTAGTGTATCCGTAGGTTTAATCAGACACAACTTCTACGTTTTATCATCACACAAAAAACTTATAAGTTATATTGCAAATAAAAAATTGTCCACAAAGAAGTCAACACAGTTTAATACCCCACCTGAAGAGTTGAACAAGGGCTCCGCCTCGTTCCAAACAAGTCAGACTAATTAAATACATGGTTATGTGTACATATGTCAACATTGATTGTGTGTGCTGAAATATCAAATCAGTGACCATTGTTAGGATAAGAATAAAGATTGTTTGACCCGATATTCCACTGAACTCCTAGTTCACTCCTTTGTCATATTGCAACTTTATGGTATAACTGATCAGCCACTGGACAATATGTAGTGAGTCCAGAATGTGGCAGTTTTTGTTACAATCAAAGTCAGCCTACATCACACCCATCCCAGAGACATTTTCCTTGGCTTTCCGTCCGGTACAAGGTTCTGTATCAAAGTGCCAAACTACATCACAGGCCTGCTCCAATTCTGCAAAACTAGCAGAACATTGCAATCTTAATCATATTCTTCTGACTGCACACTGTACATCATTGGTTCAGTTGTACACACCTTCAAGACTCATGAAAATTTGATCAAACAAGTGTATTACTCTTGATCTGGCACGTATTAAATGTCTTCCTTATACTGCATTTCCTAATGATAACTTAATTGAACTTTTAAAGTAGTTTTTATGTGCTAAGTTTTCATGTTCTTGGATTTTTAGTGGTATGTTTTATAATCTTAAATTCTTAACTCTTGTGTCAGCATCTATGAATACGCTCACCTGGAACCAGGCCAGTTCAAAAGTGCTCTGTTTATTATTATGAGTGAACAGAGGCACCTGGGAAGAAATGCACTTACAGTGCCTCTCCAAGTTAGCACATTATACAGACACTGGTCTATGTTGCAGCCTCTTGGTACCAGCACTGTCGTCATGATTACTCCTGACCAGGAACAGTACAAGTGTTTTATCCCCCCGGAAGTGAATGATTCAGACAAGGTGAGATTAATTAATAGCTAAATTTTATTTGTTGCGCCTCTGAGGTTAAATATTTTAAAGGATTTAGACACTATAGAAGTTTTATAATTATTAATTTTATTATTATTATTTTAATATTTGAAATAAACACATTAGTGTAATAAAAATTACTTTTCTCTATGTAACATATTTTAGTGGTGGAAATTACGGTTTGTTTCAGAATGAGGAATCTACATATGAAGGCCCTGATGAGAAAGAACTGTTGACGCCTCTTCTGCTTCAGACCAGCTGTTCCTACAGGGTCAGTGTCCTTCTCCCACTGCCCTCACCTGTTGTCATAGCAACTACTGTGAAGCCAGTGCCATATGTGAAAACATACTTGGTTATCACATTGATCACAAAGAAATATTTTTATATCTGTATATATGCTGTAGTACGTTTGTGTATTAGACATATATTTTATGGAATAATTCTTGTTTTACTGGTGTACCTTGAAGGTGTGATATGATTTAAAAAAAAGACAACATGACTTAGTCAGAATTACGGTGATGTTCACTATGCATGTATATACCCTGAAGACAGTTGTTTTCTGTCAGTTAGAATCTGTGCAAAAAGTTTTCCAACTACTTATACTGTGTGATCTTCATCAATGGTTATGAGTGTTTATGTCTATCTCCAGATTGATAATTACTGGACATATGAGCTGTGTCACGGCAGATTCCTTCGGCAATATCACGAGGAAAAGGAAGCAGGCAAAGTGAGTAGTGTCA
This sequence comes from Oasisia sp. SBJ-2009, assembly GCA_964017155.1. Lineage (NCBI taxonomy): Eukaryota > Metazoa > Annelida > Polychaeta > Sabellida > Siboglinidae > Oasisia > Oasisia sp. SBJ-2009. Next base: position 52,152,518 of record OZ024856.1, on the reverse strand, counting down.
GTCTCTGGTGGAGGTGGCAGGCACGGTGTAGGCACGGTGTAGGCACGGTGTAGGCACGGTGTAGGCACGGTGTAGGCACGGTGTAGGCACGGTGTAGGCACGGTGTAGGCACGGTGTAGGCACGGTGTAGGCACTGTGTAGGCACGGTGTAGGCACGGTGTAGGCACTGTGTAGGCACTGTGTAGGCACGGTGTAGGCACTGTGTAGGCACTGTGTAGGCACGGTGTAGGCACTGTGTAGGCACGGTGTAGGCACTGTGTAGGCACTGTGTAGGCACGGTGTAGGCACTGTGTAGGCACTGTGTAGGCACGGTGTAGGCACGGTGTAGGCACGGTGTAGGCACGGTGTAGGCACGGTGTAGGCACGGTGTAGGCACGGTGTAGGCACGGTGTAGGCACGGTGTAGGCACGGTGTAGGCACGGTGTAGGCACTGTGTAGGCACTGTGTAGGCACGGTGTAGGCACTGTGTAGGCACTGTGTAGGCACGGTGTAGGCACTGTGTAGGCACTGTGTAGGCACTGTGTAGGCACGGTGTAGGCACGGTGTAGGCACGGTGTAGGCACGGTGTAGGCACGGTGTAGGCACTGTGTAGGCACGGTGTAGGCACGGTGTAGGCACGGTGTAGGCACGGTGTAGGCACTGTGTAGGCACGGTGTAGGCACTGTGTAGGCACTGTGTAGGCACTGTGTAGGCACTGTGTAGGCACTGTGTAGGCACTGTGTAGGCACTGTGTAGGCACGGTGTAGGCACGGTGTAGGCACTGTGTAGGCACTGTGTAGGCACTGTGTAGGCACGGTGTAGGCACTGTGTAGGCACTGTGTAGGCACGGTGTAGGCACGGTGTAGGCACGGTGTAGGCACGGTGTAGGCACGGTGCAGCAGAAGTAAATCATATTCTCTCGAGGTGAGTACGCCAGACAGCTAGCAACCACACCCAAAACTCCACAAAGATCTTGGATGGGAATCAACTCAAAGTATTAGGAAAATAAAACAGAAGAATAATAAGAATACTTTATTAATCCCCGCAGCGAAATTACAATTCTGGTTGTGTGCCACATACAAATGTAAACATGCAAAGGTAAATGTCATGCATAAAATAAAATAAATCACAAAATCACAAAAACACAGATATAAGCATTAGAAAACATTAATGAAACATTAAAATCATACAAAAGTATAAATATAAACTATTAGAATCACCCCTATACATCATCCATTCATTAAATATCGTTTCTAGTTCTACCTATCCTTGTGTTACATCCTTTGATCGCCAAAGGTACAAATGACCCAAATGTTGCACATCGTATAAAATAACACACACACCCCCCACTTGACTAATTCATCAAATACAACACTAAATTTTCATGTAAAATGATAATCAGTTCCAACAAGTTAGATATCAAATATGTTTGAAAATACTTTCATCTGAAGGGCAATAGAAAAGAGGAATTTTGTGTGTCGTACTGTTATAATAATAATTTATATAATTTATTTTGATAGCGCCCAAATCAATGTTATTGCTCTCGGGTACTACATGTTATAGTTGTGTAAATCGCTGAACTAATTCCAGACCACTTTCACTCAACATCTAGATCAGTGGCCGGGGATTTGATGAATGAAATAAATAGAGAAAGACGTGAGGGAACCTTGGCACCTGGGAAAGATTCACTTACTATAGTCCAAAGTGAGCATATCACTGGACTGGTAATATTATGTAGTTGATTGTACCATCTGCCACACTTACCTGATGTCACACATTTATCTATACTGAGACAATCAACATCCTGAAAATACCAACACGTATAAGTTTGTTTGCAGAAACTGAAAGTTCAGCAGTATTTCCTTGGATATGGGGACATCAGCACAGCTAAAGGTAACTAGTGTCATTATCTACAGTCATTTGATAAATTAAACAACAATGACCTAAGAAGTTTGAGAGTCGTAGTTTAAATATTTCAATGTTTTAAATATGATGCCTGTATTTATTCTATGTCTCAGTGCTTTCACCACTAGCCACCTGTGTGTGCATAATTAATTTTATTAATTGTTTAATTCTAGAAAAGACAACAGAACCTACAGACACCGAGTCGGACACAAAGAAATATCGAAAGAAAAAGGTACTAAAGCTGCATGTTTCGGTCAGAAGAAGAAAAAATGACAGACAAAGTATTGTTGATGAATTGGTCCTGGTCACATGGCTGGCTGGATGTGTTATTTTGTTTTGATGCAATACATGGATCATTGCATTAGACAGAAGGATTCAATTTGTTAATAGTTATTAAAATCACGCAATTCAATACATTAACAGTTATTCATATGACACCATTTTTCATATCGTTTTGGTGTCTCGGGTCTCAGGTTATTTACTCCAAACAGCCCACTCTTGGGCTAACGCAGGAGTCACTGAGGATGGTCACTGCCAGGGTGCTTGTCGTCTTCAGTGGTTATTTTACGTCCCAAATTGTGTATTTACAGTTGTGTACATGTATATGTTGACATAAGATGAATGAGTGGTATCTAAAAGCTTTTAAAATGTTACCTGCTAGGTTTACTCATTACACATGAGAGATGTCCTTCACCCCACAGGTTCCCCTGCAGAAGGTGGAGGGGCTGGAGATCCCGTACTATGCCATAGACTTCAAGGGGGGCACGACCTGTGACCTAACAGGCCAGCCACGACGCGTGTCCATCCACTACGTGTGTCAGCCCGACGGCAAGGGGGAGATCTACGAGCTGAAGGAGACGTCCACCTGTGAATACGAGATGGTCGTCCTTACGTCCCTGTTGTGTTCTCATCCAGCCTACCAGTGAGTGTTCAGCATTTGTTACTACCCTGCTCTTTCTGTGAAAAACCGTAACAGGGTTCTGAAAATCTCACACGTTTCTGCCAAGATCATTGGTTTACCTACTCCAGTGCTCTGCGAAATAATCGACCATGCAATTTTTAAGAAACTGAGTCTGATCACCCGCTCTCTACATTCTTCCATGTACTTCCGTCTCAAAGGAGATACCTTTGTATAAAATGTAAAACATCTCGCTATAGCAGGAGTTTTGTGCCTGTGGCCATTCGAATGTAGAATGCTAAATAAGTCAAATTGCTGTCAATGGGTTGAATTGTTCTTGTAGTGGATACATCTGGAATTCACTTGCATTTTGTTGTGACCATCCCATATATTTTAGATGTGATCATGAGTTGTACAATGCATATCCTTTTGAAGGACAATAAAGTGAAATTGATTGATTCACTGTCAGTGCTGGTTCGCCTCGATACTGGTTGTCAATTTTTGTTTCTTATTATCTCCTGCTGATTGCAAACTCCACCTGTCTCTTCTCCCCTCAAACTCCACCTGTCTCTTCTCCCCTCACACTGCACCTGTCTCTTCTCCCCTCACACTGCACCTGTCTCTTCTCCCCTCACACTGCACCTGTCTCTTCTCCCCTCACACTGCACCTGTCTCTTCTCCCCTCACACTGCACCTGTCTCTTCTCCCCTCACACTGCACCTGTCTCTTCTCCCCTCACACTGCACCTGTCTCTTCTCCCCTCACACTGCACCTGTCTCTTCTCCCCTCACACTGCACCTGTCTCTTCTCCCCTCACAATCCACCTGCCAAATGTTACTAAAGTGTCCTTCCATCCCACTCCCACTGCCACTGCCATCCCTCCTACCTCCTTACACTCTGGTCACATCTAGCTATTATATTCTGCCTACATCAGTCATTCCATGTCAAACTTTCAACCCACAACACCCAGGTGCTTCCCCATGTTTCTCCCATCATGCTACGTAATTATGCCATTTTATGGGCATGAACTTTATATAAATTACCAATTATTCCATATAGACTCTAAATAATATACAATACATTGTACATATACATTGCAAGATCAGACAGACAATATGTAGGAATACTCAATAGTTGACATATTATTTGACGATAACTCCCATGGTGATATAGACCGTTGTTAACTTTTGTCACCGGCCATTTTCAATGATCCTCCTTTCTGTTTGCGTAGATCCAAGAAGGATCCGGTCAGTCGGATCCAGTGTCACGCCCTGCCTGGGTCACCAAAGCGTCCGCGCAGTCTGGATAACTTGGAGACGGAAACGGTACAAGCGCGCTACAACCCACACGTCAGTCTACACATACTCTCCCTCTGTCTCTGTCTTGTTCACTGTTAGTTAAGTTATCCCTGTGTGGACTGGCGAGCAAACACCTGTTACCCCCCGGGGTAGTTAGATTACTAAACATTCTCTAGGGTAGTTCTTCTTAGTTCTAAATATTTACTTTTCACATATTAAAAATAAAGGTTACCTGATGAGGCTTTCATCATGGTTGCATGCCATCATCTTCCGTACCTAATGGCATAGCGAATATTGGATAAGGCAGATGAAAACACCAATAAGTGTAGCTTAGGAAATCACGACCTATCTCATGTGTACTAGTTGTGTAAATATTTTTGTCATATGTCTATGTATCACATGTTTTTGAACGAACACACACAGAGACAGCATGTCACATTTTTCTCCACAAAGTAAAGGTTGCCTAGTATATTTATAATTGAATTATGTTATCTTTGAAATAAACACAACTAGATATGTAGTAAAAAATATATATATAACGAATAAGCACACCCACATATTATGATAATAGTTGTTCTTCTAACATGCGATCTCTAACTGAATGTTAATTGATGCTCTAACAAATTAGGTATAAATAAACAATTATAAAACAAGACTTAATGGTGATATTTTCCATGCACTGCAGTGGTTCAGTAACAAATAATTCCTACATTATGTGGGGCCTAAAGGGTTAACACTGGCCTGTGCTTGTAGGAGGTGCGAGGAGTACCCAAGAAGGCCACCACCACGTACACAGTGGACGGAGATGTCGCCAAGAGAGTCTCGGTCGATGTGACCACCAACAAACTACTCATACAGGAGTTCCTCAATGGCGACTATTGCGTCCGCGGGGTATGTCTTCATTTTTAGGATGTTCACGATGTAATTATTAGACAGTCATTTTGGTGAAAACATGTGACATGTAGAAATTTTATTTTATTGTATGGATGCAGTTTGATTGAAAAAAGGTAAATTCTTATATAGCCCCGTAACCAGTCCTCAGGACCATTCAAAGGACTTGACACTTTACTTCCCTGACAGACCTGTTCAATCAGATACCATCTCAACTTCTCGGGGAAGCATCCAGCCATATGCTACAATTAATGCACAAAAGCTGCTCGTACACATATCCATCACTGTCTATAGCCAGGTACTCATTTATACAGCTAAGTGAACTGGAGCAATGTAGAGTAAAAAAAACTAGCCCACGGTTTTTACACTGCAGGACAGGATTTGGACCCGGGTTCTCTTAGTCGAGAGTCCGAAGCTCTACCCCTGAGCCACTGCGCTCTCTCTTGATGTGGCTGAACATACCACACCAAAACACATTCCAGATTTACATATATTTCATTTATTTCTGCTGATCGTGGCAATAAATTACCTGTATCTGCTGCATAGATTGTTTATATGAACTGTGACTTGTTTGTGTTAACTGTGACTTGTTTGTGTGTGAACAGTGACTTGTTTGTGTTAACTGTGACTTGTTTGTGTCAACTGTGACTTGTTTGTGTGAAATGTGACTTGTTTGTGTGAACAGTGACTGGTTTGTGTGAACTGTAACTTGTTTGTGTGAACAGTGACTGGTTTGTGTCAACTGTGACTTGTCTGTGTCAACTGTGACTTGTTTGTGTCAACTGTGACTTGTGTTGTCTTCAGGGAGTTGGTTGGTGGAAACACGAATTGTGTCTAGGCAAGAAAGTGATCCAGTTTCATAAGGTATGACTACAATATTTCATGTGTTTAAATTGTTATATGAACAGTATTAGCCAAAGGTCATACCAAATTTGCCAACATCGAACTTTAAAACACACCCACTCATGTATTTCTATGCATACTGCCAAACACGATAATCTGTGATGCTTAAAAAAGATTAAAAATACTAAGTAATACAATCAATGTGTGTCCAGCTATGACCCATCACGTCTGTTTTATATGCATGCAAAATTTTAACCTTATACCAAATGTTGTATGGGTTCAATTTGGATATATTCGGGCTTGATTCTATGTAGTTGTTGTCATTTATTTTTTACTTATTTTATCATAATTTATTTAACCATTCACCACAAATTAACTGTTCAAAACCATGAGTCGCCAGGCAAGTCCAACAGCTGGAATTAAGGTTGTAGCCAAATAGGTTTAAGAACCAATGGAATAAACCATATGAATCCATGGTGAATGGTGGGTAGGTTACTAGTGCTTGTTCCTTGTCTCTCAGGAGCAAGGCACAAAAGTGAACAACATAGTTCTTGGGACGTGGAATGTGCAGACACATCTCGACTGGCTGGAGAAACACCCCAGTAAGAAACCAAAACCTTTGTCCCAGAGAAGGTGTGTATTGCTTCTTTTTACATATAAAATGCAGGTTCCTTAGTAGTGAGTAGTAGTAGCAGCAGCAGCAGCAAAAGCTTTATTTCATGATGGTAACTATGTCACATGGTATATTGCGATTTTAAATGGGCCATCATCACTCACACTTACATATAATAAAAGTTAAGATAAAATTGTTCACAATAATACTTATGAATACATAATAATTAATAATAAAAATGTAATATTTGTATATTTTATATATATATATATATATATATATGTATATAATATATATATATATATATATAATGTACTTTTACGTCTTCATATATTGGGGCACAAAAAGTGGAATAGTGATTCTCCCTTTCAAGATATTCTACATTAATGGGGTCTGTTGATGTGGTGATACTGGCAATGGCTTTAGCCAGTCTCTGTCCAGTAAGTGATTTCTGACCTACATATGTCACTGACTGACCGACCGACTGGTTGCTGAAAACATATAGCAACTAATTCATGCCAAAGACCTGTCCATGTGTATATGTTGTCTATAAATTCATTGTGCTTCATTTCAGAACAATATCTCACTTTTATGGCAATGGGGATACATGCGATGTAACTGGGCAGCCACGGCAGGTGGAGGTCAGACTCAAGTAAGTACTGCCTTGGTTCTCGATACTCAAACTACTGCAAACACGATGGTAGTGGTGGAGGCAGTGTAAAGACAAACAAATAACTACTATTCCCGGTAGTCTTTCTTATCAACCATTTAAGTGCAAAATAGTTCAACCATAGTAGACCCTCGATCCTGTTAAATGTGGCCTATGAAACAATCACATATTGAGACAGCAGTAAATTGTTTATACATTCTTGTCTTATTTGTATGATGGTCAGAATGGTCCCAAATGAAGGAAGATACTTATGACTACACTTGATAATTTCCATCAGATGTTTGCTCCAATTGTGTTGATATGAAGTGAATTTGTGTAATTGCAGATGCAAAGATGGTCAAAAATCATCAGATGCAGTCGGCATTTACCTGGTAGAATCAAGTACCTGTGTTTATTTACTGGTGGTGAGTGTGTTCCTAGTGCAATCCTGTTTGTGTGATAACTGATAACCTACTTGTAAGTTGATTTACTAAGCAGATGGCTATGCTAATGGATTCAGAACAACGGTATGAATTAAAAAAAGTTCCTTTCAAAAACACACGTTCACTTATTTCCATATAACCTGATAAATTGAACTAATCAAGTGAAAACAATGTTCCTTTGTTACACATTTATTCTCATACACACTATTGCTACTACTGATTGTTACTTTTATTTATTGCTAAAATGGTTTGCAGTGAGCTGTGCATTATAAAAGGATAAATGAGTGGATACGTTGAGAATCCGTTCCCAACAGTAAAAAGGGAATCGGAATTGTTGCAAGAAGGAGATAGAACATAATTTATCATCAATGTCGTCATCAATAAAGAAGGTACCTGCAATATTTACAGCGCTATTTCTTTTCTCACACCAGGTGGAGTCATCCATTCTATGCCCAATCATCGCGAAGGCGGACGATAACGGACTCGTAAGTCACATCAAGTTGTGAAGGACTTTAAGCAATTGGCTACCTTGCGATTTACTTCATCTACATCACACCAGTGGACCTTCTACTGACTCTGGTCAGCTCACCTGGTCACCATTCTACTGACCGGTCAGCTCACATGGGACACAACTCTGTTGACCATGGGTGGTTCAACTGGACACCATTCTACTGATTGGGCTCTGATTCAACGCATCAGGGCCCACTGTTCTGTTTGACAAATTCTGGCAAAAATTTTCCTACAGAAATATATGCATTAATTTGTCATTGTTCTAAATATTAAATCTGTGTATTTGCTTCTTTTCAAGATTTGATAATACTTCACCAAATGCTCGTTTACAAATCATCTGAATAAATTGTTGTATGACCTTTTAATATTATATGGTTATTGAAGCACTGCTGACAATTTGGGTACTGGAAGTAGTAAAGAAAAACATGAATGTGACTGAAATTATTTGAAGCACACAAATTCAGGCACTTTGCTTGTGTTCTGCATGGCTTAACTTACGATTTACAAAATGTCAAGTGACTAAAAATAACATTCTAATGATCCAAAAATTACAAAGACAATTTGGATACAGACTGAGTAACCCTATCTATACATCCCAATAAAACATGAACAGTGTTGCTACAGTACTTACACAGGATATGTAGGAAGTAGAAATTCTATTATGGAACATTTAGTTGTGCCTTTGACTCGCATCCAATTTGTTATATTTATATTTACCTCCCCAACAAACTGGATTGTCTTCAGTTCAATGACCTTCTTTGATGGTCCTTCCAATTTGCGATGATAGTTTTTACAATTGTTTATTTGTATGAAAGGATACTATTAAAAATATTACCCTTTCTCAAGATGTGTACAAATGTGTTTGCAAATGTAACATCTGTGACATGTGAACATCACATTTTTCAAATCTTCCAGGTAAAGTTGTAGGTTGACTAATTTCATGTTTCCGTTGTATTGAAGATTTAGGTTTCTTTGTGCATGCCTCTAAAACGTTTCATGTGTTTACGCTGTCGAATAGTTTTGTACATATCAATGTAAAATATTAAATTAAAGATGTATATCCAAACTACATGTAAATGATTGACTCTGAAATATAAGGAAGTGGTTGATTTATAAATTAGGTTGTTGGGACGACACAGCTGATATGTTGATTGAGGGAATGGTGATTGGACCATACCAGCCAACATTTTGAAACTTGGGCAGTTTTGTTTACCAAACATTGCACTTGTCTTTTAGAGAAGACAAAAAGCTGTTGTTGACTTCTATCTGGTTTTATTGCACACTATCAGAAAGAATCCAGTCCTTATTCTGCTCAATGCACTTTACACTTCCTGTATATAAACAGACCTGTTCAATCAAACACTATCTCAACTTCTCTATGAAGCATTCAGCCTGTAGTAATTACTACAGAAAGACAGTTCATACACAAATATCTACAACTATCCATAGCCAGATACCAATGCAGACTAGTCAAAGAAGGAAACTTGGAAATGGCTGCAAATGAATACAAATGTATAATCTCTCAATTGAGATGTTGACACTGCTGCTCACTCCATTCCATATTAACTGTGATTAAGATGTAAACAAACATCTGTAGACACAGATAAATCTAGCAAGAAATCTGCCATAAAAAATATAACCCCCCTAAATCTAATAATTTTAAAGTGGTGTTTGCCAGACTGAACCTGAATAAAATCACATAAGTGATATGGAAGGAGTTAGTTATTTTGTTTAATTTATACAAGGGGATAGATTGGAAGAATCACTGGTCAGGCCCTAATTTGAAATCTGACCACCTCAAAATCCTGTGCACAGGATTGTGTAATATAATGTGAACTGTAATCTCTGCATTGTTTTGGACATTGGAAAAATTATCATTGACAAAATTCTGTGCATTAAAATGTACACATCCAAAATCTCATAATATACACTGAAATTTGTTACCGCCTTCCAAATAAAGAAAACAAATTATACACTGAAGAGTTCACCTCTGATTCTTCTCACCCACCTGAAGACCATTGCCACTACAGTCCATTCATGCACACAGTAGTGGTACAGTATATGTATATATATATATTTATGGAGATAAATGTATATATTATTTATTTTATCAAAATTATATTAATATATATATGTACAGTATATTTATATATACATACATATATAAATATATATGTATATATATACACTGTACATATATACATATATATTAATATAATTTTGATAAAATAAATAATATATACATTTATCTCCAGAAATCTTATAATTTAAATGCAAAATTAACAGTAAAAAGTATAATTTTCCCCTCACTAAACTTAAAATATTGTGTTTGTTATAATTGTTTCAAAAGAACAATAATATTTACAGAAGGAAGCAATATTATATTTATATAATTAGTAAACATTATATTCATACAAAATATTTTATGTTCTGTCTTTTCTGTTGATATAATATACATCTAAATATATATTTTTTTTTAATAATCGTTAGAACATTAATAACGCCAAAAAACTCGGTAGGTGGTACAAAACCGTGGTAACCAAGACTGTGTCATGCGCAGATCGCAGCCTCGTCAACTTCAGATTTTGCTTCGTGCATGTTGTTTGAAATAAGACCGATGCTCTTGTTATACGTTAATTAAGTGCACTGATATGGAATCTGGAATAGAGCATCGTGGTAGAGGAAGTCGTAGACCAAACGGTCGGGAGGGTCCTTCCCCATATGACCGCGGAAATGGTCGCACAATGCCTTTCCGTGGACGAGGTCGGCCATTCCGCTCCCGCGCCGGTGGTCGTGGTCGAGGGTTTCGTGGGCGGCGGGCTCGCCCGCCTTACCACCACACCTCTTCCCACGATCGCGAACCTTATGATGACCGGCGTGACAGTTATAGGCATTACGAAAGGGGCAAAGGCTCTCGGCCCTGGTCGCGGCACTCGCGATCCAGATCTCGTAGTAGATCCAGATCGCGATCCAGACGACGGTCGCTTTCGAGGTCTCGATCCCGTTCTCGGGGTCGGGACAGGTCTAGGGGTCCTCGTTCAAGGACCCGATCTAGATCCCGCTCCACAAGTCGATCGCGATACCGGTCGCCGCCAGTGCCAGTCCAGACTCCTGGCACTGTCATGCCGGTGAAACCAGTTTCTGTATTGGAACGTTTGGGGCCTCAGGTATACGAGTAGAAATCGAACATATTTATTTATAGTTTCAAATGCCTTATTGTTTACACAGTTGACAATGAATTAGTACTATAGATTTGACTATGCTAAACACTAGTCCTGACAGACAATGTGTAATGCGAACATTTGACAAACTCTGATGTTGGTCAGGGGCATGTGTCTTGAGATGTCTGATTGGATTTTCTATTTTTCATTCCCAGAAACGGGGTCTGAATCGCAAGCTAATGGATGTCTTCTATCAAATGATTCATTTTTATCACCAAATAGCTTTTAATTTCAACATTGTCAGTGAATCCTCAATATATCATTACATTTTGTTCAACTGTTAAGTTTTTACAAATCATTGTTACATTTTTGCCGCTAGTAATTCGAAAGAAAATCCATGGTGTAATGCCCGGATCTGTTGAATTTTAATAAGAATATTAATTATAGAGTTGCACATACTTATATTACATTTTTTAATAAAAGATTGAGTATCAAAGACAGACTTCAATAAAAGTTTCTTTAATTCTGCCTGTAATGTGGGCACTGACAGTGATATCCAGGTACTAATCTTGTGTACTTGTGTTTAATATCTGACCTTCTCTTTACAGCTACCTACAGAAAAGCCAACCGATCCTTCTGTTGTGCAATCCATACGTATAACGGTCGGCAATGACCATTACGTGCAACAACCAGCCACAACTGAAAAACCTGGTATGCAAGCGCCACCTGGTGGACTATCAGGGGGTCCAAGTGTTGGCGCAAGGGGTGATAATGCCGAAGTCAAAGGTAGTTACCCTGAAAGAGATCGACGCTGGAGTAACGATCAAGAGCGTGACCGTGCTCGCTACCATGAATCGCCTCCAGGTGGGCGCTATCCACACGACAGGAATCAGCCATATTCTGGGGATCGAAGGTCAAGGACACCCGAGCGATACCCACGTGATTACGGAACACCAAGAGATCGACACTCTTACTCACAAGAGCGCCGTTCTTCGGCCGATTACCACTCGCAATCACATTATAGACGATCTCCGAGCAGAAGCCCAGGACGTAGGGACTTCAGACGATCCATGAGCAGAAGTCCAGATCGCCGGGACTACAGGCGATCGCCAGGTCGTAGAGATTATAGACGATCTCCGAGCAGAAGTCCAGGTCGCAGGGATTATAGACGATCTCCAAGCAGAAGTCCGGGTCGTAGAGATTATAGACGGTCGCCCGGCAGAAGAAGTACGAGTCGGAGTCCGAGACGATCATCTGGGTCTCGCAGTCCTTCCACTAGTCGAAGCAGTTACAGCACCAATGACCCGCGGAGAGACGGCACTCGCACGGCTGCTGTGAGAGACAAGGAACACCACGTGGACAGTCCGATATTTCGAGACGCCCCCGAATTTCGAGGCACTGACGGACTTCCGGACTCAACGCCTGTCAGGTCCATTCTCAAGAACAAAGCCGATTACAATTCAGTAGAGTCGCCGTCTCCATTCAGATCAGAGTCATCCGTCCATGGAGACGTCCCCGTCACTGTGAAGACTACACAGTCTCACTTTGGTTTGCCTGGTATCGGCTCTCTTGATGAGATTGAAGACGAGGACGAGTTCCTCTATGGCGGTGGCGGAGACAGTATCAAACCAGTCACTGGTCTGGGAGTGCCAATGGCCACTGGCAAACCACAGTGCGAGACGTACGATTATGGGCATAAGCAACAGCGATCAGAGACGAAGAGTTTCCCATCGAGTCTTGTGCCGGACTACGATGAAGATGGAGCCGCCCCGGATGAGCTGCCTCCTCCGCAGCAGCTCCGCCCTGGCGCTGGCTCCGGTGCCCTGAAGCCACCAACTCCCATTACGGAGACGGCATCAAAGAAGGAGCCGTACGATCCGACAATCGAGAACATACTGAAGGCGATCGGCTTCAACTTTGAGCTGTCGAAACTGATGCAGGAGAAGGCGAAGAAGGAGCGCGAGAAACAGGAGAAGAAGGACACCCTCGGGGCGTACAGCATCAACCAGACATCCTCCTTCCTCGGCAGTGGGCTGAAGAACGTCGACCTCGGCTCAGTGTTTGACCAGCGGGCAGCCGAGAAGGAACCGCCACCGGTGGAACGGAAGGAACCAGAGAAGCCACAATTGTCGTACGCGGAGCTGGGCAGGAAGTACAGAGAGGAACAGATCAGGGCGTATCAGCAGGGGCGTTCGTCGCCACCCCTGTTTCATGAGAAGCAGCGCGTGGAACGGTCACGCCGGAGGTCCAACAGCTTGTCACCGCCGCGTAGAGAGCGATCACCACCACGTAGAGAGCAGTCACCACCGCGTAGAGAGCAGTCACCGCCGCGTAGAGAGCGGTCAAGACAACGGTCAGAGAGTTTGTCTCCATCCCCGTACCATAGACGGCGTCGAAGTCCCTCGTTTGAGCGTGGTTCACCCCGGTCCACCAAGAGGTCACGACAGGACAAAGACCCTAGCCCTGGTCTGAGGTCACCACCCCGTTCCACAGAGAGGCTACCGTCGTCGACGCAGGAGAAGACAACACCAGCAACTGTGTCTCAGCCGTACACCATGCCACCCCCATACTACGGGGCTGCAGGCTGGGATCCCAGTATGCCGTACGGACCCTACGGTGGAGCCTACTCTTACGCCGGAGCCTACCCTCCCCCAGGGCAGTACCCCGTGGAGTGGCCGCCGCAGTTTCACCCGAACTACCCACCACCGCCGCTACATCCAGACATGGCAGACGACAATCAATATTACCCGAAGCCTCCCATGTCCAGCAACCTCAAGGTGATTCCTGTCATCGACGACCTGCCCGAGGAGAAGCCATCGAGGAAGAACTCTGATTCCTTCACTAGTCCCAGTCAGAAACCTTCCACTCGCACCGTCCTGCCTCCGAGGTCTGAACCGGAGCGCCGCGTCGAAATACGCCGGAGTGACGACGTCAAAACAGACCCGTACAGGCGCGACGACCCAAAAATTTCACCGAGAACAGAAGACCAACGGTACAACGATGACAACAAACGGAGAGACAGTGGGTCATCACGGTCACAGGACAGCAGGATGTCATCAAGGTCTCAGGACGTTGGGTCATCGACAAAGCCGACGTTGTCACAGGAGGCACGAGACCGCCTAGTGGCCGAGATGCAGCAGAGGAGGAAACGACTGAAGGCGTTGGAGAAGGAGCTGGACACACTGAGACGACAACAGAATGAGCTGATGAGGAAGAAGCAGCGCCAGCGAGATGGACACAAGGACCCGCTGTTGGTCGAGAACAGTCTGTTGCAGGATGAGATCGCACAGCAGATCTCGGCCTTGCGTCACGCCGCCGACCAGAACAGCAGCACCCTGAAAGCCGCTGGTATCGGTGATATTGAAATTGACGATTTGAAGCAGGATGAAAAGCCTTCACAGGTAGGTCTCCCCTGCGCGCAGTCTGCAGACGTTCCTGATCGTTGTAATCAGCTGAAGTTGAGTTCTGTTTCATGTGAAAGTAAACCTATGTCGCTTTACTTATCGTGTCGTTTATTTTCCCACAATCAGTTTTGTGCGCTTGCATATTTATGCTTATTCAGCATAAAGCATACTTGATTGAATAGTTTATGTAGACCTGACTGTTGATGTGTTATTTCACCATATATGTTTCTGTTACAAAGAGAAGGACAGCGCCGCCAAAGGAAGAGAAGCCTGAGAAGTTAGCAGGCAAAGTGAAAGAGGAACCGAATGTCAACTACGAGTATTTTGACCCCGGCAACCATTGGTGCCGTGTGTGCAATCAGATAAGCACTAACATTTTTGACGTCTTCGCCCACTTACATTCCAAGAAGCACCAACAGGTTCGTCTTAACAGTGCTGTTTTTCTTCCAACGAGTGTGCTTTGATTTTGCCTTCAGTATAGTTGAGCACAAAGTTACTTGACATGTTTATTTCCGTTCGCTCTGTTTTATAGCAACTGGTGCTCCAGTCAGCTGTTGTTATTGTTGTCTGACTGGGAAGGCGGGATTTGTTAGGGGAATTAAGATTTTGTTCAGAATGTTTAGGGAACATACCCGTCGGTTTATTATCATGTCCAATACTGCTGTGTAAATACTGACTACACTTTTTATTAGATAACTTGATACACTGTATACATGCTTACCGACAGTATTGTGATTTCCACCAGAATAAATTACCAATGGATGTTTATAATATTTAAAAGTTTTTGTTTTCACCAATGTTTAAACCAAAATCCTAGTACGTTTTTCTTCTGGAAGTGTCTAAGAGTGTACCCAAGATGCAGACTAAGCAAACATGCATTGTCTTTCCTCCATTTTCAGAATGTTGACCGCTACGATAGGCCATGGGTACCTGCATCGCTGGACATGAAGAATCTGAAAAAGCCATCAAAAGCCCAGATTGTGGTGGCTCCAGTAAAAGGTAGACACACCCGACATACCCACGTATGTCACATACCCATATATGTCACATGCCCACGTATGTCACATACCCATGTATGTCACATACCAATGCATGTCACATGCCCATTTATGTCACATGCCCACGTATGTCACATACCCACGTATGTCACATACGAAAGTCAGCTACGTCACAAACCCATGTATGTTCAACGATGTCAGTGTTGTTGGGTTGACACCCAAGTTCTCTACCAGGGCTGGGGTCAATTCCATTCGATCAATTCCAGTTTCCGCTCCAATTCATTGCAGTTCCTTTTATTCAATTCCAATTCAGTTTATTTCAGATCTGTTTTTTTTTCAATTCCAATTCAGTTTATTTTAATTTCCTTTTTTTTTCAATTCAATTTCTTTCAGTTCATTTAATTTCTTTCAATTCAGTTTCTTTTCGGTTTCTTTCAATTCAGTATTTTCAATTCCACCTTCCACTCCAAGTCACATAAACTAAAGTGAACCATAAAATTATACGATTAATGTGCATATAGGGGGGTGATATAGCGTGTTATTGTAATTTTGTTGAAATACTAGATCGGCACAATAAAATAATGTCTCGCTGACATGTAACAATGAAGCATGCAGAAATAACATAAACAACTCGGAATATTTCAATGCATCAACCAGTGTTTAAATGTTAATACAGGCAAGGTGTTACGAACTGATTGAGTAGCTAGGAAGAACATATAAACCACTGATTGGCTACTGGGTAGAACTGGCCGGATAACATAATTATGTATTTCAAAATTTATATAATATGATTGTCACATTCTGGTTATAATCTATAAGTGTTGTCAGTGTTCACTTGGCTTATGTTTGCATTGGTAATCTTTGGACTTTAACTGGTTACACTTTGGACTGGCTTTACTGAGTAGTCCTAGTAGCATGTGACACTGGGAAAGTGTGACTGTTATCTGGGCAATTTCATTGGTTCTGAAGCAGTCCCCAACCAGTCATTCACACAAGGCAGTAGGACCAGTCTAATTGACTTCCCGTATAACAGTTTCATCCAAGTGTTGATTAGTTGCTGGATAATGTTTGACCAGAAGATTCATTGTCCAACTTTTCTTGGTCATTAAACGCCATTGCCTGCACAGCAATACTCCCAACTGTCTGTAAAATATCCTTTACAGCATCACAAAATCTTTCAATTCAATAAATTTTGTTCAAAATCTTTCAATTCCAATTCCCGGTTTAATTCCGGAATTGAATTGATCAATTCCAATTCTTTTTGAATTGACCCCAGCCTTGCTCTCAACAGGAAACAAGTGCTTTTTCACATTCCGTATTTTTTTTGATAATTTTTTTATTATGTTCAAAGTATGAAAGATAAATTATGTGTAAGCAATACAGTTTGCTATGTCTATAGACTTGTTATTGCTATGTCTAGATAGACTTGTGGCAGTTACTAAGAGTGATGTTTTATAGTGACACAAGAACGTGTTTTACCATCATGAATCCTCTGTAATCAGTATGCAATAGCTAACGTATATATTGACATTGTATGAACGATGAACTAACATCTGTAACGTTTGCAGGAGTTGAGTTTATGATGGCAGCGCAGGCGTTCTATTGCTCCATATGCAGCACTTTTTCCGGGGATGGAGCATGTGCGGAGCACCACTTGAAGAGCAAAGAACACAATGATGCATACAAAGTGAGTCCGTTACCATATATTGTGCCCTCCTCACAAGCCTGGGAGCGTAGTTCACTGTGTTACCTGTCACAGTTACGCAGATATCCAGCTGAATTAGTTCTATTGCTGTACTTTGTCCTATAACTGTGTCTGCTAGTCATGCTGTGGGAACAACCATGCCAAATAGCACCTTTATTCATTCTCAAGAGCAGCGTAATAGGAATGCATATTCAGTTAACTACTAATTGTCACATGTCACGTATATTATCGGATGTTATTGGCCAAAACTCAAATTGGCAAATAACATGTTTGCCTCCACTGCCAAGTGTCTACAATGTCACTTGGGGGAGAATACTGAGACTAGTTCCATCAGCCATGCTTACTGCCATGTAATGACGTTCTTGTTACATCTGCCCCATTCTCCACTTTAGCTCAGAGATGAAGTCCTAGACCAATCCGTTAGTTACTTGTGTCATCCCTGTCATGTATACATCACTCATCATTGAGGCGATATTTCACAGGTTTGTTTAAATAACAATAGAATCAGTTAATTTTCTTTCTACATGTGAAATTGTTACATTTATGGTTGACTGCTTGAGATAGAACTGCAAAAGCATTACGATTGTGTCATGACTAGTAAACGATTGTGTCATGACTGGTAACATTCCAAATGGTGTATCTACGAATGATGCTGCTGTTGGCAGTGCTTGGTGATGCTATGTTGCTAGATAACTATTCTAATTTCTATAAAAACCAAGCATGTGTGCAAACACTGTTTTTGTGTGGCACAAGTCAGCTCGCTTATGTTTTTGCCACCTGTTTTTACTACCAAAACTTCAGTGTACTGTCTACGACAACTAATGATAAATTTACTGTTTTACTGCCATCATAAACTATCATGATCCACTGATGGTTTGGTGTACAGTTGTTATGATCAAAGTGACACTCTTTCTCTTACTTTATTATGTTGGGGTGAACTGTGTCAGTTGTTTCTAGAGTAAAGATGGTGGTGGCATTCATTCAAAGTTGCTGCCACGTTGACAACCGTTTCAACTTAGTTGTTACTGTGTCAAAAGTTTCAGCAAAATGAAAAGCGAATCAGTGTGAAATTCCTGTGAGTGTGATGAAGCATTGGCACCATAAATTCCAGACAGTCGAGTACGGATATATACATAATACAATTTTATAATAATAGAAACTTCTGTAGTGTATAGATATCCTAGAAAATCCGAACTCACATGTCTATACAATATAACAATTATACAAACAATCTTCGGGCAGAATTATGAATGGTGCTGGGCAGAAGTCATCTCTGGAGGGACTGGACCACTGGAAGTTTAGGGTGGGACTGCAATTTCAAACAAATATGTCTGGAGTTTATTCCTCAAAACTAGGCTAGATTTTCAGATGATTTTACTTTACATTTATACTTATTTCCAGAGTCGTTCTCTGTTCAAGGTTGTCTACAGACATGTAGCACCTAAAATATAGATAATAATTTTATAACAAAATAACAGTGTAACATTCAGATTGTGAATGCTTTTTTGAGAGCATACAACACAATTTGGCTGGTTGACACTATGCCTTCAACACATTCATTATCCAGATTATGAAGGAATTTTTTTTGAATGAGAACCCGTGTGACATAATAACCAGCAGTTGCCTTGTGCTTGACAGAAATACTGCCACGATAACCCCTTCTATGAGCGCCACTTTGACCTTGACCGTGCCGCTGGTCTGTCCGTCATGAAGTTTGACGTGAATCCGGAACGAGAGTCGGGCAGACTTGAGGATGCTCTCGGCCTTGACCGCAAGTCTCTGGCCATGAGCAAGGACCAGATGAGAGTGGAACTGGTCCGCAGGCGGGTGGAGGCCGTTGAACGGAAGATCCGCCACGAGAAACCGCCTGAGGAGCGAAAGAGCGGTTTCCTCCACGACAGTCACTTTGGGGGTGACATCTCCACCACGCCGCCACCCACCCACTTCCCTCGACCCAAGGACAAGTTCCTGGCGAAGGAGGTGGCAATGGCGGCCAAGGAACAGAAGGAGAAGCAAGGCATCTCCATAAAGCTCAGGGGCAAACAGCAGACGAAGTTTGCCGTGAAGAACCCGCTCAGTTCGTCGACAGCTACATCTGCGAAAAAGCTGGAGCCGACGCTCTTCAGACCAGTAACGAAACGGCCAGGACACGCAGCTCCGAAACCTGTGTCGAAGCCGCAGACAGAGGCTATATTCCCGCTGCGGAAGGAGGAAGATAAGAAGCAGTCGGATGAGACGGATGACTATATGTCGTCGGTCGACATGTTTGTCACCAGCAGCGACGGCTCGAAGAGGAAGAGGAAGCCACCGCCAAAAATGAAACCCAAATCGAAGGTGTTGTCCCAGTCGGATATTGCGAAGGCATTCAGTGGCCACAAGGAGGCTGAGGCCAGCACCAGTAAACTGGACGCAGTTCTTGGCGTCCAGGTCGCGGCTCCGCGAGTTGTTGCGCAACCGACTTTGGCTAAGGCTCCGGAGCTGGAGCCAGACTCCAGGGCCAGAGCTGTCGCAGCGAGTGAGATACAGGCAGTGCCTGCGGTAGCCTCCACCCAGGCCGCCGTGCCTGGCGCTGACAGTGTCGTGGTGCCATCACAGCAAGACAATGATGGTGAGTGACACTGTCAGAGATCTCTGCTGGAACTGTGTTGTGCTTGGGTGGGATTGTGAAGTAAACATGTATTTAAAGTTTGGGAGACCTTATAAGAAAGAATGTTTTCTCAACTAGACATACATGTAAAATGCTGTGTGTTTTCTATAAATGTTTGGATTTTTGTAAGTGACAATAACTCGGTGTGTTGCTTGTTGTTATATCTCGATGTTGATCAGAGAGTAGCTGTTTCTTATACACTGGTTTATTGCGCCACAAGTCAGTATTGTGGATACCTCTCATGATGGATACTTTTGAATTTTTTTACACTGACAGTAACATGCCACAGTAATGCTTGTAAGGGGCACTTTAATAAGGTTTCATTTATTTGCCAGATGTAAAAAACAGCTGCAAAAATGTAATTGTCTCGGGATCGCCGCTGGCGAAATCGGAGAATCAGTTCATAAACCTGTACGTGAAGCTGGCTTGGGTTTATTTTAGGCATTGTCTACTCCCCAGAGTTATTTAAGCTGTTTGTGCTGTAAAACGATAACTAAGTTATACAACAAATGAACCCGGCAGGTTTGTAGAATGTGGTTGCAATGTCACTGTCTGCAATTCAGAACAAAAGCCTTAAAATTCTTGATGTGTCCCAAATCATATTCATAGGACAGTGAACATTTGTCTAATTCCTCAGGGGAAGAGGGTGTGAGTGTTTGCTCTCTAAGTTAGGACAGTTGCACTGAATATTTGCTTTATCCGCTGCATTTGTTGGTTTTCAGACGCCAAAAGTGAAGGAAGTGGAATCAGCATGGGCAGTGACTTTGAAATTCTCGACGAACTGAACGCTGGATAGACGACAACACCTAACACGGTGGTAGTGCTGAAGCACATGAGAATACGTCAGTGAGGGCTGCCTATGTGTAATCCCGGTGCCACCATGGTGTGACTGTCAATCCACCACAGCCCATGACTGAGGAAGATTTCTGTCGGATTGCCTGACGTTGACTTCAGAACTTCATTGCACGTTTCGTTTTCAAACGGTTTTGTATACAGACGTTGTTTTGCCTCGTAGCTCCATTTTGCGAACTTCTGCTCTGCGGCATACATATCAATGATGCCTGCACGTACGGATGTTTACAAAATAGGCTGCTTGCATAGTTTTCTAGCTGCTATGGGAAGTAGAAGACTTGCATTGTTCGTTGTGGCGGCCATTCAAGGCGTTGCGTTGCGTTTAAGACGTTTTTGCATGTTTATCTAGTGTTGATGAAAAGAATGAGAATTGCATGTGTATTCAACGTATTGACAGGTGAGTGATTTTTAGCCATTTGTCTGCTTTTGTTTTTCATTTACGAGACCTCCAGAAATATTTATCATCTGCGGAAACAAGAAATGAATAGATTAACTGAACAGTTCAAATAAACTGATTTTGAGTTGTCTAAATCAATCTAAGAAGTTACTCCAGTTTTCACAAATGATATATGCAGATCGACTGCTGTCCTTTTCCAAGCCTGCAACCAAGTATTTCTCTATGTGGGTGGATGCATTATTTTTTAAAGAAAGTGTATAAAGTATAGAAGTGTTACATTTTTATGACATTTATGATGACAGATAAATGCAGGTTGTTGTAATTGGTGAACTGTTAAAATGTTACAAATTCTTAGTTGCTGCTATGGTTAACGCATTGACATGAAATGTTATACTGTTCTGTCCGTTTAATAAATTGTCAAATTCTATGGTTTTTGTAGGGCTGCAAGAAATGTCTCCCAAGTCTCTGCATCTTTTTGTTGAAGGCTTATCCCATATATAAGGATCTTGGTAATCAGTATACAAACTAATCCAGATATTAATATATTATCATCAATCATAAAACAACATGCCAACTTTTATCCAGATCACCAATCAATAGTAAATGTTAAAACATTTACTTAAATCATCGTTGTTCACTGTTGGTATGCATGCATCAGTTTGATATTTGTGATAAAATGGAAAACTTAATTTATATGGGAAATATATGATTTCATAGTACTTGCAATAAAGTTGTTGGAGATGTTGGCTAGATGCATCAAGTAATGTATTGTTTGTATATGTTTACATTAAATTGGCTACATTCCAAGAATTTTGGCCAACTCACAATTAAATAATGTCTCAAATTCTACTAAAACAAGCTTTTGAGCCATTTTCAAGTTTGCCAGCCCAAGTGACAAGTCTCGTTAAAGTTGAATGTGAAATGTGTGACCCAATATTCAGAAGCACAACGTAACCACAATAACACAGAAATGTTATCAAACACTTTTAGTGACATGAAATAGTTCAGATATACTAAATCAACTGCACACTGCAGTGGATAACACTAGTGTCCTACAACACTCCTGTCCTGCTACATATACTTGTGCGTAAATTAAAAAATCACTTTTAATAATTAATCAGCAACAAACCAAGAGCATTGATTAACACTTTGTTGTAGTTTTACACTTTATGTAAACTATATTTATAAATTTTAAAATGGGGTGCCATTTGAAAAATGTATCACTAAATTCTCTCTGCCGGGAGAAAAGCATATTGCCAACATGAGTAAACAATAATAAGTAATAATTTCTTAAATATGGTAGATAAGAGGCAACTGGTCTAACGAACTAATTGAACAGAAAACCACTTTGATCAGTGAGTCCGTATACTGAGTGCAATGCAGCACTGTTTCTGACTTTCTTTTGAAGAAGTCGTATCTAGTACATTCATTTTACGTATATATATTTACTGATTACAGGGTTTTGTCACAGTTGAACTTTTTTCATCGATATTAATCCTTGCACATGAGAAGGTACCAATTACCGATATTCCACTACAGTCACTCACGTGTGCCAGTACAAATAGAATGTTTAGCTTTGAAGCAATAACAGCTGTATCTATGAAGCATGGACCCAGTTATAATAGAAAGGCTCTGTATGTTTTATGATGTAGGCCTGACATAGGCCAAATGTTTCAGATATGAAGCAACTGAATACATAAGAAATACAGAATAAAATTTGGTGTTGGTGACAGAAGACATATATGTAGAATATATACATGTTTTCTATTAAAGTTAGTTATCATAAACAAAGGCACACAGCATTAAACAAAGTTAATATAATCATGCTCTCAGCAACACATACACTTTGACTATAATTTTATGGACATTTCAAACACCCACAAAGAAAAAGTAATCTGGTCCATTAAGTAAAGGAAATGTGCTACGTAAATAAACCAGCTAACACATATCTTGTTGCAGCAACTATCTACAGTTGGTTCCTTTGAAAAGAACCGAGATTTTCTGTTACTAAATATTACATTGTTAGACTTCATCATTGCAGCAAACAATTACTGAACACTCCCTGAGCAACTCATCTTGCGCATACCCTCACTTGTCCAATCAGAAGGACTGTACCAAACCGTCCCGGAAAAGAAACCTATCATGGCTGCAGCTTAGCAGTAGCAAGAAGTCCAGATAAATATAGCAAAATTAACGACTTGTGAAGTCTACTGGCATGCACGCATATTCATTGCCTAGATATTGCCAGTGGTCAACCGGTCACTGGATGGTCACTGTGGCTGCTGCATAGCTGACCGATGAGTCTCGGTTGGACTTGCAACGACTGGACTGCGCATACTGCAGAAACTGTGTTGAAAAGTTGACCCTGGTTCCATTGCGACGTAGAGCCACTATAGCCTGTAACACACAAGTCACATGACATACAATGGGTGACAAGTCACATGACATACGAAGGGTGACATGACATACAATGGGTGACAAGTTGCATGACATACAAAGGGTGACAAGTCACATGACATACAATGGGTGACAAGTTACATGACATACAAAGGGTGACGTGACATGACATACAAAGGGTGACAAGTCACATGACATACAATGGGTGACAAGTCACATGATCTACAGAAGGTTGCAGTGGAGTCATGTTTATCTCGTTCTCTTCATTTGCAATACTGCTTAAGTGGCAGTGGTCAAAAATCAATTGGCAGATCAATATTTCACAGTTTTAAAATAACAGCAATTTTGAATCCAAATGAGCTTAACCAATGTTTCACTTGGCAATAAAGTGAACACATTGAAACACAATAATATTTTGTTTCAATGAGTTCAACAAGTCTCTACTTATTATTGTACAATTGCATTTTGTGGTGTTATTACAAAATGCACTTGTACAATAAGTAGAGACTTGTCACTGGAGCGTGGAACTGCCAAAAATGTATGGTGGACTTGCAATTTAAAAAAAGTTTTTTTTACGAAAGGTGGCTTTTGGTACAGAAGATTTATTGCTTCCAGTTTGTTGCTGCTTGTCAATATTGAGCTTGGTCTTAGGAACAACAAGTTGGTTGGTACAAGAGAAATGTAGCAGATTAACTAAGTATGTCATTTGTTGAGTAGAAGTAATTATTTAGAATGTTAGTATGATTATGTTATTGTAGTATGAACTATCATCACTGCCTGGTTCTTAACAATGTACATGTTGCAAATTGGCACATAATTCTGAAGAGTAATAACATTCGTTAACACTACTCAAAATGTATTTCACCCAGGTTAGCAATCACTGCCTAATGTCATTTGCATTTCAGTGGCTGGTCACTTATCTATGTAAATACAGACATGTGACACATGTCCAGTAGTGTCCTTAGTGTTCTTAACCAATACTAATGACAATCTGTCTAGTAGTGTTGTAAATGTCCTGGGGTAGTTTCATAAAGCTGCGTACATTTATACAGTCTACTGGTCGCAGATAACAGCGACTTGTCGATGTAGCTTACAGCTGGTTTCATGAGATCAATTTAGCATTCATGTAACTAACTTGATGTAGAATTGACCTAATTAGGTCGCGGTGGGGTATCTCAGTATTTTTGGTGTCTCTAGATACCCTTTTCTGTTTGGCTGCCCCCTTTGCCGTTCATATGGCAAATACCAAGCTATGACTGTAAAGGATATCCAGTGTAAACATTAAAAATAACTATGTTGACTTGACTTCGTGTCGGGAGCATCAATGAAGTTGGGGAGCATAGCATAAATATTTCGACTAGCATAATGTTACAACTACTAAATACATGGCGCAGCTGTGGAGCAGACTTGTGAAATGCAACTGGTGTAACTTTACAACATTTTGGGTTTTTGCCGAGTTATCGTCCGCTACAACACCGAGTAGGATCTATGAAACCAGCCCCAGCAGTAGATGTCACTTACGTTGAGCAGCACACTGATGGGATGTCTGCCACAGATGGTGTTCTGATACTGCTTTAGGTAGTCACTGAATGCCGCTGGATCCATCTTCTCTATGAGATCCATGCCCTGCCAGCAACAGACCATGTCCATGAAGTGTTTCACAGTAACTAGTGGGATGTGTAGAATATGTGGAATGTCAAAACCCATTCTTACACCAATCAATAAGTAGCTTTGTTTACATGTACTGTCACAATCAATACCATTTGAAATCTGAATTTTTTTATTACGAAACACGATGTAGTTGAAAGTCACTTGACTGATAAATTTAGTTTAAAGTCCTACCCCAAACTACAGTGGGCTGCTGTTATCAAACTCTATTAAAATCAGATATATAATTATGCCTCTTGAGAAAAAAATTCCATATACATTGTAATAGTGTATACACTGTACAGGCCTTCTTGTTAGTCGACATACCCACACATTAAAATATCTACCAGTTGGGTTGATCTTGAAGACAACTAGGAACAGTTTCCTTGCAATAAAAATGAATTGTCAAAACTTGTCCCACACAAAAGCCCTTACAAATAGTTTCACTGTCTCTGCACAAACAAACGATTATACGTTGCTCTGTTTCAAGCAGTATGACTCTATAGACAAGTTTAACAACGGTCTGAGTCTGAAGAACAAGACGATTTGGAGTTGAAGCTCTCCGCTGTGTAACCTGCTGATTCATTGGACGTACCATTCTGTCGATGTGTTCAATGGACTGCCAGATCTCTCCTTGGGTTGAGTCGTAGTAGTTGTAGTGGAACCTTGAGCCTGAATACAAGTACAAGAAAACCAAGCCTGAAGTCACAGTGTGACCAATAACTTCACGGTCCGTTATACTGGTTTTAACAAATGTTCACACTGAATGATTTGCTCTTTTGTAATTGTGTGACTGTTGACTGCTCAGAAATGACAATGTGATGTTGATCTACAGTGTCTGGCTGCCTTCTACGACTGAGCCACGTAAATATACAAGCACATGGGCAGCAGTGTTGTCACCCACGCCCAGCAGTAAATAATTGTACCATCGATTTTGCAACACTATTAGTTGGCACCAATGATTGTTGCAATTAATAGTGAAATAATTTTTCATGAAGCATGACACAGTTGTGGTTTTGTAATTAGCTGTGAACTACGGTCTGCACAAACTCTGGCTTTACCAATAGCGCTTACCCCAGTGGCAGAAATCAGAAGAAATTACAAAGAGATTGTCGGGGTCGGCCAGGTATCGGCTGAAGATCTGGCCATATTTCTGTTCACGCTGTGTCGACAACGATCCAACCATGACAGGCACAATGGTGAATTGGCCTTGGCGACTGAAACAACCAAACAGGATGTGACAGGATGGCTGAAGCACCACAGGGTCTGGCACTGACTACTCTATATAAACATAAATTATTATTCACAACTTATGTTTTATTATTCAACTGTTAACTTCTAAATTTGAGTTATGATTAAGTGTTGATTACATTGACAACATATACATACATAACATGCATGCTATGGTATACTTATCTGGGTGTACAACATGCTAGGAAAGAAATGGTATTTATTACCTTTAGCAAAGTTTATAGGAAATAAAGTGCCACAATATAAAAATTGACATGGTGCCACATCGATGATATCATGCAGACATTTCCTCTTGTGTTTTTGCACAAAACTAGAATGCATACTTTGAATTATGATCTGAGTAAATTACTGGAACACACATGAGAACTAAAATATATTGAATATATACATGATGGTTTCATTATGGGCAAGTTAATAATTCCTAAATGTTTTTGAATGAAATACAGAAACGTGTACGTGCACACATGTAACATGTTACAGCAGTCACAAAATTGTGAAATAGGGTTCAGTACCCTTTTCATTGCACACATTATAAGCTATCAAATGACACCCTATCTGCTGAAATCAGCATTTAAAGGAAACGGGAATATTTTTTTAATTATTGCCCACAGCAGTCGGACAGTATTTTATTTTCGGTTTTGGAGTATTTGTCAATGAATATGAACCACACATTGAAAGCTGATATAGGGTTCACATTTCTGCCAAAATAATAAAAAAATACATGGGACAGGACCTGGTTAGTTTGCCCAAATGTAGGGCAGTGTGACTTAATACCCAGTTTGCTGTGGGAAGGTTACTGGGGTGTACACGTCTACTTGTACACACATGAACATACACACACCTCTCCATCACTTTGGCAATGTACGGGAGCTGCATCTCGATGCTGTGTTCAGCTTCATCCGTCTGTGAACTCATCGACTCAAACTCTCCAGTCGCATACAGGTCAGCGTACACTGAAGGCATACACAGGTGTACAGTATCATTCAAACTCTCCAGTCACATACACAGGTGTACAGTATCATTCAAACTCTCCAGTCACATACACAGGTGTACAGTATCATTCAAACTCTCCAGTCACATACACAGGTGTACAGTATCATTCAAACTATCCAGTCACATACACTGACGGCATACACAGGTGTACAGTATCATTCAAACTCTCCAGTCACATACACTGACGGCATACACAGGTGTACAGTATCATTCAAACTCTCCAGTCACATACACTGACGGCATACACAGGTGTACAGTATCATTCAAACTCTCCAGTCACATACAGGTCGGCATACACACAGGTGTACAGTATCATTCAAGCTCTCCAGTCACATACATTGACAGCATACACAGGTGTACAGTATCATTCAAACTCTCCAGTCACATACACTGACGGCATACACAGATGTACAGTATCATTCAAACTATCCAGTCACATACACTGACGGCATACACAGGTGTACAGTATCATTAAAATCTCCAGTCACATACACTGACGGCATACACAGGTGTACAGTATCATTCAAACTCTCCAGTCGCATACACTGAAGGCATACACAGGTGTACAGTATCATTCAAACTCTCCAGTCGCATACACTGACGGCATACACAGGTGTACAGTATCATTCAAACTCTCCAGTCACATACACTGATGGCATACACAGGTGTACAGTATCATTCAAACTCTCCAGTCGCATACACTGAAGGCATACACAGGTGTACAGTATCATTCAAACTCTCCAGTCGCATACACTGACGGCATACACAGGTGTACAGTATCATTCAAACTCTCCAGTCACATACACTGATGGCATACACAGGTGTACAGTATCATTCAAACTCTCCAGTCGCATACACTGAAGGCATACACAGGTGTACAGTATCATTCAAACTCTCCAGTCACATACAGATCGGCATACACACAAGTGTACAGTATCATTTCAAACTCCAGTCGCATACACTGAAGGTATACACAGGTGTACAGTATCATTCAAACTCTCCTGTCACATACAGGTCGGCATACACTGAAGGTATACACAGGTGTACAGTACGATTCAAACTCTCCAGTCACACATGTTGGCTCACACTGAAGACACAGGTACATACAGTATTACAACCTCTCCAGGCAAGTAGGTCAGTATTCACTGAAGGCTTACAGGGGTATACAGAATGATTTACTCTCTTCAAGTCTGCATACATTAAACAACTCGAAGAATAAGACTCACTCTCCCATTCACACATTAGTATAGTCTAAATTAGGGATGCAATTCACGTCTCCACCGATTCACAGATCGGTTCTAGCATCATTCCTCCGTCACCAGTTCTGTCTTTTTCATGTCTCATTACCAAGTCAACAAAATCTTCGGTTTTATGTTTAACTCGACCCACTTTTATTCACCGGGAATGTTGTCTACTAGTGTCAGTAGACCTACCTTGTGAGTCTATAGTGAGATGAGCCAGTGGAGTCTCGTACTTCTCCAGACTAGACAGGGCACAGCCGGCCAGCCTCGCATGGTGGGAGGGACCCAGGATGAACACACGCGAACTGAACCAACACAACAAACCATTAGTCTGACTCCACAGTGTCACCCTCATCTTGAATACCAGTAGTCACAAGTCAAGTTTTGGTTCTGTTGTGATCCTGCCAACAATTTCTCAATGCTGTCGTCTTCTTTTCATTTAGCTGCTTTCACTTTGTTTCACTTTGTTCAAAAAGGTAGTTTGTTTCCTCGTGTTTCTATTTCTTCCTTCTACTGCCAGCAGAAAGATTAATGTTCTTCCCTTCTAACAACATATCATCATAGTTTTGATAACTCCTGTAACAGTGTCAAGGCAAGTAAGTAGACGTATAACACATTTCTCCAAAAATTAGAACAGGAAGAAATCGAATATCGCCAACTTACAACTTGCTCCCATCAATCTGCTTATAGACATGTCCACTACAGGCGCCACAGTAGTAGTACCCAGCATGACTGGAAACAAACCAACAGACAGAACATTACTACAGGGTATATAAAAACTATATATACAAACTGGTTATTGGGCTATGGTAATAGAACTGATTAATCTGTTATTACTATGTGCAAACTAAACTCCCTATCGTGTTATGGTAATTAATACAACTGATTAATCTGTAATTTGTGAAAGTACTTATACATTTTTATTATACTGCGGTTGATCAATTGAAATTGCTCTAAAGAGCTTTATATAATTCATACATACATACTAGTATTTTACAAGCTATAAAATGGTAAAGGGAACACAGAGAATAACCGACACAAAGTATAATGTTAAACAGAAATGCTAACAAAATAAATATGTTAATTAACAAACACAAGCTCTGGTTTGAGTGGAACATTGGTGGTAATGTGCATGACATGACCACTACCAGATTAGTAAGACAGATTTAAACAGGGGGAGTTGAACTGAGTGATGGAGTTCACCCTCATAAGTTAGGACATTAAGAACAGTGTATCTAGCAGACATTCTACACAATGTAGAGGAGTCAGCTGAAACAGTGGTATTGACTGCCACCCATGAGAACACTGCAGAGTGCAGACATCCACACACATATATATATATATGTTGTTACGATATACACACTGTGCAGTCAGTGCTGTAACAAGTACTCCAGAAAAGTAACTAAGTAAAAGTAAAAGTAATCCTCCACAAAACTACTTAAGTAAAAGTACAAAAGTATTCGGTCAGTGCCAATGCCAATATATATATATTTATATAATATTATATATATATATATATATATATATATATATATATATATATAATATTTTCTTCATTATCCTATATTACATATATATATATATATCAGGGTTGTTTGATTTAAATCATTTGATTTAAATCATTGATTTAAATCATGATTTAAATCATGATTTAAATCATGATTTAAATCATGATTTAAATCACTCCAAAAAAATCATTGCTTTTTGCTTTTTATAAATCTGTTTTTGATTTATATGAATCTGCTTGGCTAGGTAGAATGCTTTGTATGCCTCATGCATCTATAGTTCTCAGTATATAACCCCACACCCATAATAAGTGATTGGTTAAGGGAGATCAATCCGAATGAACAGGAAGTCTGGCATCATAAAATGGGCTCTATAGGCAACTGTTATGCAATATAAGGAGATTAAAGCTGGTGGGGAGTAGGAGTGCTCCCCAGTTGAAACATCTCCCCAGCTGGAGGGTATGGGTGGAGGGGGTATTGATGAACAAAGGCTACCAGGGTCAGTAGGCAATTGCAGCCCACAACAGTGCCAAAGATATGCAAAATAAGCAGATAAGACAACCTGGGTCTCAGGCTGAGACAGGGCATTATGCAGGACCAAAGTATTGCCAGTCACACATGTCTTGGTGGACACATGGATGTTAACTATTAAGGCAGTTTACAAACTTTAAATGTGTCTGAAATACCTGAAATGGACTACAAATACACATGTGACACAATTTACACTCACTTTTAAGGCATAACTGACAATATCTATGGTTTTGGGAAACTTTTTTGCTCCTTCATTTTTGGAAGGTAGGACAAAACCCCCTCGGACAAAACCCCCTCCATACATAACTCCATCAAGACATAAGCTCCTTCCGGACAAAACTCCCTCGGACAAAACCCCCTCATCATAGATACTAGCCTCAAGAATTATCAAAAGAAGTAAACTTAGCTTGGCTGTATATTTGTGCATACTATATATCACCATAATAGGTAATTATTATATAACATATTATTATATATAATATAGCGGATCGGTAGTGCTGAACAACAACCTTCTCTTCTGATATTTTAGCTTAACTTAATAATTGTATAAATATATTTTTTAAACAAAATTGGACGCATTCAATTGTAATTATAATTTTAAATTGATATTTTAGTTGTCTTATAATGTATGTCTACTAATTTAAATTATATTTGTAGAAGATAATATATATATATATATTTAATAATTTTAAAGAACATTTTATATATATATTTATTTATTTATTAACTAGTTTACACCACAATTATTGTTAAATAGATAATCTATCATTTTAATTTTGTCTTTATTTATTTATTATATTTAAAAAAAATCATTTTAAATAACAAATTATGTACAATATGTATATCTTATATATATAGCTTATATTTATTTACCATATTTCATTTTATTGTATATACATATATATATAGGCACTATATGAGTCAACGCCAGACTACATTCCAATTCATCATGTAATGCACGTTGAATATGGCAATAAAGCTTTATTATTATTATATATATAATATATAATTAGGTATGTAAACAATTTAAATACATACCAAATATTTTATAACTACTAGCATAATAAAGGTGCTATTCAAGCAAGTTACCCTCTGTCTAGTATCATTGATGAGGGTGTTTCGTCCGGAAATGGATTGCCTAGAATGAATTATGTATGGAGGGGGTTTTGTCCAAGGGGGTTTTGTCCGGAAATGGCTTATGTCTAGAGGGAGTTATGTATGGAGGGGGTTTTGTCCGAGGGGGTTTTGTCCGAGGGGGTTTTGTCCGCGCACCATTTCTACCCATCCACAACGGCAACAGGTCAGCATTAACTGTCTGTTGGATCAATGCTTTATTGTACGAGTTCTACCACTTCTTTGTGTTTATTCACAATGTCTGGAAGAAAAAAGACTGGTTTTACTTTGAAAAGACTGTGGTGCCAGGAACGACTGGGTGTAAAGCCAAATGTATGGTCAAGGTGTTTCATTTCAGAATGCAGTGAAGCTTCCAAATCTTGTGTTTAATAGGAAGCAAGTTTTTAATTTAGAAGCTCCAAGTTTATTTTATATATATATATATATATATATATAAACTTATATAAGATCTTCTGATGCCACCAGTTCACTTATGCTGTTGATGTTTGTCTTTTGTGATAGATATAATTATCTTAGCTTAAGATAATTACTAAATTTAAGGTGTTTTGATATTTAAATGTAGCGTTCATATTTACTACGATTCCATTCTGTATCTACTACCAACGGCATTTCAAAGAGACCAATGCAGCCACTGCACCACAAACCTCGTAGAACAGGAGGGTACAGCGTGTCGACCACGCAGCCTATGCGATGTTAAGAAAACATTGTTACACACTGCTGAGTGTTGAACAACAAAATTCACAAAATTGTAGTTTTGAAAAGAATAAAGCACCAACATACCACGATGTATGGAGATGAACGATAATATGAGATCTAGAATAATAACCTGGCTCTCAGTCGCTGAACGCGCATAAAGATTCAAAATTAAAATCAATACGCTCATTATTGGCACAACTTCCTTCGTCTTTCAGTTATCGTTAAAATACCGATTTATAACGCGCATTTACCACGCCAAAACGACTACGACTCCCCATTTTATACACGGTTGATAAATTCATAAGTTTATATGCATCAGTAGCATGTTTTGCATGGCTAAGTGTTACGCCTAATATTTGAGACGCAATTCATCATGACATTTCAACCTAGCATTATACTGATCTTTTCTACTGAGATGCAACCTATTTACACAAAAGTGTCATTGAATCTCGATTGCAATTTTCAAGCCATTGTCTCACGGCATGGTCGACACCCTGGTCTTACAGAAACACCAATGTGCGAAGCTAGGACTGGCAGCAGGGAAATGTGACTGATCGTTGTCTTTCGTTGACAAACAAAACAATGCCTTGCCCCACATTTACTCTTTAATTGACCTTAATCAAACAGACCCTTCATGGGTTTTAGCACCCGCTGGGATGTCTCGGAAACCAAGCGCCAGTTGTATAATAGATCAGCGTGAAACTCGATTGATGCCATGATGTCGGCCCGAGCGGCGAGCGCAAAGCAAACAACGACTACACAATCAGGCGTCGAGACTAATTTTAAAATCGGTGGTAGACTATAGTAACGCAAAATTTAGAAGTAAAAAAGTAAGAAAGTAAACCAAAAAGTACTTCGTTACAAGTAAAAGTAATTCCCAAAAAATGTACATCGTTACAAGTAGATTTCAAAATAAACTACTTAAGTAATGTAACAAAGTAAATTTAATTCGTTACATCCCAGCACTGTGTGCAGTACCAACACATACGCCGCAATGACAACTTAACCATGCAATGACAACCCATACAATGCAGACTGTTCACAGCGACAGCCAAGCTAAAGCTGACATTCTTAACCTGCAGTTGTCATCAGTATTCACTGATGGAGACATGAGCAATACTCCGAGTCTGAGAAAAAATCATCTACCAGGCATCACTTAACCAAGGAAGTCGAGTACCAGCAGATTGGAAGCATGCCTGGGTCATACCAGTGTACAAGAAAGGAGCAAAATCCTCTTCGAACTACAGACCCATATATATATATATCACAAGCATCACCTGCAAGACATTGAAACACATCAAACACAAAACTTAATGGACCACTTGAAACGTCACAACATCATATCTGACCATCAACATGGGTTTCGTAAAAGTAGCTCTTGTGAAATGCAACTCATTCAAGCTGTCGACAACCTGGTGAAGTGCCTCAATGAGTGTGGCCAGATCGATGCTGTGCTGCTGGACTTTTCAAAGACGTTTGACAAAATACCCCACCACCATCTGGCAACCAAAATCCACCATTACGGTATGTGAGGGAAGATGTTGGAATGGGTGAACAGTTTCCTAAGCAGCCGCACACAGAAGTGAAGCTGGATGGGAAAAGTCTTCATTAGCCTCAGTGACCTCAGGAGTCCCACAGGGATCTGTACTTGCCCCCATTCTCTTTCTATGCTATATAAACAATCTATCAATCCAAGTTTCCTCAACTATACACATCTTTGCTGATGCCTGTCTCTTATATCACAACATCAACACAACACATGACACAGACACACTGCAAGACAACATAGGCAGGCTACAAACATGGGAAGCGGACTGGCTGATGGAATTTAATCCAGACAAATGTTAAATAACCCAAATCGCCAATAGAAATAAAAAAATTATCACCAACTACTCCATCCACGAACACCAACTAAAGGAGGTTAAAGGTGCCAAGTAACTTGGAGTAACCATAGATAGAACTCTTTCTTGGAATGACCACATCAACAACAGACAAAGGTCAACAACACCAGGGCCTTCCTGCAGCGCAACATCAACAGATGCCCAGAGGCCATCAAAGCGTTATATTATTATATTTGTCAATCCATCGTGGAATATATACGTTGACGGCTTTGAATCAATCCATAGAGAAGAACATCAAATATGTGGAGAATATGCAGTGTCAAGCTGCCTGCTTCACAGAGCGACTACCTTCAATGCAGCAGTGTGACATCCATGATCAAAAACCTGAAATGGGTGTCCCTTGCGAGTGGAAGCCAAGCTCGTAATGTTGTACTGTATCGCAAACAACCTGTTGGTTGTAACATCCTCACTCACCGCTGCTCCTATGTGCACCAGAGCCAACACACAATGCTACTTACAATCACCCACCCGCATTGATGCCTACAAACAGTCCTTTCCGAGCACCATCAAATCATGGGCAACTGCACACAACACTTTGTTAGCAAACAATCACTCGACTACTTAAAAAGGCACTTGCACTCAATGCCTACATAAATAGATATTTATGTTTTATTATCCCCCCACACCCATGCAACACCATCCACTACTTGCAACCGACCAAGCTTGACAATACTCTAGCCACATACATGACTACTACAGAGTGATGAGCTCAACATCAGAAGAATAAGACGACACATACGGTGCAGTGACAACACGTACGGTGCAATGACAACACATGGTTCAATGAAATACATGATACAGTGCAGTGACAATACATACGGTGCAATGACAGCGCGGGTGGTCCCCTGGGCTGTTGGTGCCTGGTCCATCCACTCCGTCAGTTGCTGATTCAGTTCAGCTCCTACAAACAGCAGATTTGGCATCAAACGTATAGTTGTATGTATACATACATTTTGTGCACAGACACAGTCAATGAATGGACTGTGAGTCTATTCAAAATCAAATGCAATCCTGCCAATCTAAATTCCTCTTGCTTATACCAGTCATACACTTGCTGTGATTGCTTTTACAATTAAAGTTTACCTGACGACTGAACAAACGATTAGCAGAGTTTACCGCAAAGTTCACTATCAACGACAACGACTATTCAGACGGTGGGCATTCAACGTTGACGTTGACTGTTTGTCGAATGTCGGATGATGAATGTAAACATCAGATTCATTTGACTGTTTCTTGACCCAGTTCATTGAATGTTCTTCAAAATACATACTGTTTGCCGAATACCAACTCCCTGCATGTGATGCCCTTCGAACTTTAGAC
This sequence comes from Oasisia sp. SBJ-2009, assembly GCA_964017155.1. Classification (NCBI taxonomy): domain Eukaryota; kingdom Metazoa; phylum Annelida; class Polychaeta; order Sabellida; family Siboglinidae; genus Oasisia; species Oasisia sp. SBJ-2009. The sequence goes on along the minus strand of OZ024856.1, from coordinate 52,116,709 downwards.
ATAGCCTTCCCTATTTTGTTAATATTTGGTGCAAAATGTGCTGGCTTTTAAGTTTCCTTAGTCGGAAATATCGCGCACTACCCTGATTGATTTATGGCGACATCTAGCGGATCACGAAAGGCCTGCCCCCTTTCAATATTAATTTCTACGGTATCTACCAGATGGCGCCACATACAAGCAATAGTCCGCGCACTGCGCAATACCCTCGTTATAAAATATTTTATTTGGCAGTTTAACATTCTACCGTCGATTTAAGGGATTATATTTTCATTTGCCGAGTGCATGTGTGTTTATTATAAACACCATTATCCAACATGTAATCGAATTATTGATTGTGAGAGTTCCATTGGCGAACACTACATTCGGTCATTTGTGTAAGGTTCGAGATTATGTCGTAGTATTAAAGACGTCTTTTGACTTTCGTCGTGTTTTCGTAAGTTTTCGCCAGAATCTGACCAGTGTACATAGTATTGTAATGTGTTTTGTCGAACGAACTACGAGAGAACCTTGAAGTCTGACGTTTTTTCAAGGTTTTGTAAGTATGTCAGATGGGCCTTACAAAGTTTGAATGAAGGCACTAGAAATAGAATCGAGATTTACTAAGAAATTACGTGCAATTTTAGTGTCCGTGCTGAGTCTAACCTTTGCTTTTGAAAAATGTTGTACATTTAAACCCGACGTAATTTTTGTGTGCGAGTCCCTATCCACAACGTCCCGTTCGCGCTACAGAAGGGAGTATGTGCGTGATGGCAGTAGTGCAGTTTTGGTGCGTGACTCGAAGCGTTGTTTTGTTTCAGCGAGGAGCGGCCGGCTGGCGCTGTGTATTTGCGGGGTCATCGAGGTGAACGATGTGGATGTAAGATGGCTAGTGGCTTACGTGCCTCGTGCCCGGTGTGTGAACTTTGTGGGGCATTCGACAACCTGCTACTTTGTTCCGGTTGTCGCGAGGCTTGGTACTGCAGCAAGGACCATCAGAAATCGCACTGGCGACTACACAAGAACCAGTGTCGGGACAGGAAGGCAGCGGCAGACGCGGCGGCGACAGCGGCGGCATCGTTGAACCTCGCGAGCGCAAACGTCAACAAAGTCGTCCTTCCGCCCAGCGTGTGCGTCAGTTCGGCCGAAGTATCAACGACAATAGACTGCGTCAGTAGCGGGGGAGGCGCGATAGTCCCGGCGGCGGAAACCCAGTTCGTGGCACGTACTGTCCTGTGTGCGCAAGGGCAGGACACCCTGACAGCCGCCGAGGCGTACGTTGATAAAGAGAACCAGGATCGTCTGATAAGCCAGAACGGACTTGTGCCTGTCACGCCGACACAGAATCATTTCCACGATGCGAGCATGCGAACGTTACAACAGACCGACACACTAAACAGCACAGTGAATTATACGAATAACAATATCAACAGCAATACAAGAAGCACCAGTGAATTAACCCGCCATCTAGCAACAGCCATGAAGAAGCCAACTTCAGCGAGTGTTGATTTGAATAAGAACCGGACGAAACCAGCGAAACCTACGGCTGCCTCTCAGTCGAACTCTCTTGTAGCACACCCATCGGAGACGAAACTCGCGGACTATGTCGTCAGGTGTCTTATTGACTATGGAATATGTGTTGTCGACCGATTCATGGGCAACGAGAAAGGCAGCAATGTCTTACAGGAGGTCCAACAGTTGGAGATGAGTGGTGTCTTCAGCAGTGGTCAGCTGGTCAGTGAAACGGATGCTATGCAGAAGATCCGGGGGGACAAGATTGTGTGGGTTGAGAAGGGTGACGCGGGGTGTGACCACGTCGGTCTGTTGATGGGGAGACTGGACTCGTTGCTGTTGGCATGCAATGGCCGACTGGGCAGGTACAACATCAGCGGCCGCACGAAGGTTTGTACCAGTTTTCTCTCTTTGTGCTATAAACTTAATCTGTAAGTAACTTTATTGTTCCCACTTCCTTAAAAGTGATGGTGTCTGACATTAGACAACGTAGTACCTCATAGTGGGTTGTATATGACGTGGAGAAATCAGACAAGCCGTGTGATATTGCTGATAACGTGTTTTGAAATGGGATGTATTGTTTACCATTTGAGCCTAATCTCAAGGTAACACCTTTTAAATTGTGAACCTTGTTCCAACCTTACTAAAGTAACTAAAAACAATTTGGTGTGCAATAGTCCATAAACGTATTTTTACATACAATCTTCTTTTAAAGTGGCATGGGGTGGCGTTTCCACACATAATTCTATTCTTGTTGGTTTTTCTAAACTGACAAAGCTAGCAGTATTGACTATAATAAATGATAATCTTGTTCATTCTCTTCCTTGTCATCTCTTTAAAAATATATAAATCCAGCTTCTTACTGTTGGCTCAAAGTGCATACTCTTATTCAAGTATGTTTTTTTTATTACTTTGCCTTCTGATTTGGTAAAGTTTAGAAACTTTATATGTCTGTTCACTGGATCCTTGGTTTCGTGATGGATATAATTTCTTCCTACATTGACCAGGTACAAAGTGTAGTGAGTCCTAAAGATTATCCCAGTACTCTGTACAATGTAGCAGTTGCTGTACACATGTACTGTTAAGTGACAGCTTAGTGAGCTTACATGGTAATGGAATAAAAGAATAAAGTAAATGTCAAGTTACTGTGAATAATGGACACCTGTGGGTCCATCTAATATAAAAAACACATTAGGGAGCTTTATGAATTCAAGGTCAAGGATGAGTTGTGGTGTCACAATCCTGTGAAAACATTACTCAGAAACAGAAGCTTCCAGGGATATACAGTAAACAACAATATTTACACACTAATGGCATAACAATATTGCGGCTTAGTTAAAGTAAAACATTATCAACAACCCTGACCCCTCCCAGCATGTTATGGGAACTGACCTCCCCCCCCCCCCCCCCCCCGTATGCTCCTAGAACTGAACACCCTGCATAAACTTGTGGACAAGATTTCATATAAATTGAGAACTTTTATCTCCAACCAAGTTTGAAGCACCTGGTATCTTTAAACATTAAAAATGTACCCTTCGTGTTGTACAATTTCTCCTGCTTTATTTATAGTTCACTGCACTTTGCCCTTTGACTTCTATGTTTATCGTTGTTACATAATTCCAATTGTTTTGATTTTGGGTAATTGGATGCAGCTGTGACTGCACTGGAGATATAGTATTGTGACAGCACTAGACTCGACTGGAGATATATTATTGTGACTGCACTGGAGATATATTATTGTGACAGCACTAGACTCAACTGGAGATATATTATTAAATTAAAATTATAGTTCAGACTATTGTAAATTATATCAATTATGAAGGCACCAAAGATTTTAGTTATTATCTAAATAGATAAATAAACAAACTTTAAAATAAAAAAAATAGATGAAGAAGCAGTAAAGAAAATAATACACAATCTACCCACAAAACATAGTTGTGGATTCGATGATATCTCTTCAATTTTTTTTAAATAATTGAACCTGCAATTATAAATCATTGACTATGGTAAACTGGTAATAAATCAGTTGCAAAATACTGAACATTTTTCTAGATAAATAAAAAATTGCCAAAGTAATTCCAGTACTTATTTAAAAAGGATGATCTCACATTATTTAAAAATTATATTCTCTATTACCAACAATGTCAGTGGTACTAAAGAAAATTATCTTTACACAGTTATCTTCATGTTTTAATGAAGCAAAATTAATTCTTGATAACCAATATGGTTTTAGACAAAAACACTGCACTGATTATATAGCGCTTGAATTAGTAGACAGAATCATAAATCACATGGACAAAAATGAGCTGTCAATTAACATATTTTTTGACTTATCAAAGGCGTTTGATACCATTGATCATAATATTTTATTACATAAGTTAAGGTTTTATGGCCTGGATGTCTCAGCTATACAGATGATTACATTTGTTTATGTACACCTTATGATTAATAATTCCTGTACCTGTTGGGGTCAAAAATAAACATCTTGTTCTTAACAGTACTATCAGTTACTTACTATCAGTTACTGACTGTACAATTTCCAACTAGAGATTTACATAGAACTTTATAGTATCACTATTATGCAATTCTAATCTGCTAAGCATTTACACCTAGCAGTTTGTCAAATATTCATTGTTAGTGTTACACTTGCAGTTCAAAGAAAATGCTATTCTAGTATCCAACAGTTCATCACATCGACAGGTGGACAAACCCTAATTTGGTCTGGCAGTTCTATTTGATTAGATCTATTTATAAATAAACTATTGATGAGTCGTCCCTGTTGTCCATTTGTAAGTGCAAATATTTGAGTGAGCTTACATTAAAAACTGTTCAGAATTTTAGTCTTAATAGTAATCACATTGACTTAATCACTGTGCATAATCTAACAAAGTCTGTATGAATATAACCAAAATCCACAATTTCAGTCTTAATTTATGACTGTGAAGAAAATGGTAAAGCAGTTTCGATACAGCAGTTTCTAATGACAAACTAGTCTTACCTATCAACGAAACAATCTGTAAATGTGTTAAAAATCAAAGTAAAATCTACATTTTCATAAACAGCTGGTAACAACCTGGCCATGTCATCTGACATTCTGTTCTGATGGACACTTCAAGTCGTGGCATGAAAAAGGAAGAATCGTTCCAGGGAATGTCACGACTGAAGGATCTGTACCAAAGTCACACTCAGGTCACGTCTGCTTTGTCAGACTACAAAGAGGAAAATTACTGCCCAAATTAATCTTGTCCTCCAGTGAAAGTGAAGTCATTTGTAGAGTGTTTTGTCAAGCGTGAGATGACAGCATCATAGTGACACAATAGGTTGAGTGGTTCCCACGTGTTACATAATGATGATACATGTGTGTTTGTGACCTTCACGACCTGGATACATATCGCAAGTAACACACTGTGCATGCATGTGTGTGCATGGTGGATGAAACAGAATTGTCTTACAATAGTCTATAAAAAACCTGGTTTAAATGTCAGTAATAATTAATTTGTACTAATTTGCAACCTTATAATTACACCCATTTACAGGTGGTTCCCAGTCAGGTCGCTGCATGGAATTTAGTAATCAATACAATTTAGACAAACTCTTGTAAATTGAAACTGTGTTACCACATAAGTACACTGGAGTCATTAGTCATGTTAGATGACACAATAAGTTACAAAGTATGTACAGTTATATCATATCATTTAGCAACATTTGTTCATATATTTATTTACTTTACTATGTAAATGTTCCATAATCCATTCATCAGTAATCACGCAGATTTTTTAATTTAAGTGCCGCCAACCTGTGTCTAATAAGTGTAATGTGTTGTAAATGTTAATAAACAATATGAAGTCCACTACCCAGTGTTTGGACGTGTGTCGGCCTGGGCTGCGGTCACTTAGCCACAGACCACATGCGTTCCCGTACAGCTGTTAGGTGTATTTCTCTCGTGACCTCTCTCTTATTATTTATGAGCACTGCCTGTGTTCACTGACCGCTTTATGGCGATACTAGTTATACCAGGAACTATGATTTGCTGAATGAGATTGCTATCATCAACTGTCGTACTAGTGCACGGCAAGTTGTCCTTGTCCTGTCCAGTCGATTGCTTGAGGCAACAGACACTTTGACGGTAACCCACCCAAGCTACATAAAAACGTGTTGCACATGATATGCAGTTATCAGTCATTATCACCCTGTGTAACTCCTTGTGATTAGTGATGCGTGTACGTCCAGCTGTGTTGTGTACAAACAGGTGTGTGTAATTAGTTGATTGCTCCACCTGTTTATTCAGGAGATTCAGTACACAAACATTAGTTAAGGTCGGGTGCCAAGACACACAAGTGTGACCGAATTTATTCAGGCTGCTCACAGATAACGCTGACAGTGAACCAGTGTGTGCTTGACGTGATAATAAGGTTATTATAAAAACATTTAAACCAGTTGACACTGAACAGGACGTCACATGTGTGACACGGGTCAGATTCTTCAGGAGTGTTGATGTCACGCATAAGCAAGCATGTACGCATGAGAGCATGATGATTTTTTTTGCACTTGCTGTCTTCATTTCTGTTTGTTACGCTGCAGCATTGGAGGTTAGGGCCAAGCCTTTTGAAGGTTATCACAAAACCCTTGAGTTCTGCTATCTCTAGAAAGACCTGTCATCCATGAAGTGGTATTGATAAACATTGGGAGTCGTTTGACAATTTGCCCTAGGGCAGCGTAATAAATCTGTAATTTAGGCAGTTGTGAATGCTAGGTGTTTTAGCCATACATGTATAATATGTGCTTCCAATCTATATACTGCAGGCCCTGAAATTGCCAAGTTTTATGAACATTGATATAATTTATGTTAAATGCCACAGTAACTTCAAGACATACAGATTTTTTTTCCATGGATGTGTCCTGTCGCAATATTACTTCCAGAAAGGTTAATACATTGTATTCGCATTGTTTATTTCATGTATTTTGACATTATTGCCATATTGGCAGTAACTAGGCCAGTGTCCAGTGGGTTAAGTTACAACTAGTTGTTGTGATCAGTGGTGTGGTCAGTGGTCACTCCAGAAGTCAATGTGGAGGGAAGTGTGTGGTCACTTAGCTACTTCATCCCCTAAAGCCACTGTTGGGATCTATCCACATCTCCTCCCCATCGTAATTTCAGTCAGTTTCCTTCCACCAGGTCCACACATTTCTGTTTCCAACACTTCCAACGCCAGTTGATCCTCAGGGTCCTTCTGTATCTTCACCCCACCCCACTTGTCTCCCAGGCCAGTACTTTGAACTGTCAGCCTTTGGAGCATCAGACTGGAAGTTGAAAGACTCCATTTTCAAATCATCTGCCTCCTGACTAGATGTTGGTGTTTGAGTGAACAGACAGGTCCTACTGAGGTCTGTCGTAGACTCTGGTGTGACAGTAAAGTTCTTTGAGCATTCCTAACGGCTGGGAACCTAGCTATATATAGGAACTCTCCAAGTTAATTTTACTAATTTTACTGTGTTCACTATGTGACATCTGGAGTGTTACAGGTGTCTGTTTGTCTGTCACAGGCGATGGTGGCCAACTACCCCGGCCATGGGGCGGGGTACGTCAGACATGTCGACAATCCCAACGAGGACGGTCGGTGCATCACAGCTATATACTACCTCAATAAAGACTGGGACATCAAAGTAAGTCACCTCACAGCTCCGTGACAACTGCTGGGAAACTGTGTGAAAATGCACTTAGTTTTTAACTTTTTCATTGTCGTGGCTCTTTCTAGCGTCATTGTTTTGTCTCCTGCACATCAGGGGATAGTTTCATTGACTGACTGAGAAAGTTCTTAGTGCTGGCTATGGTGATTGTTTCAGTAAAAAACTAGTTTTTTGCTCTAGGCAAGTGTAAGGCTTTATACAAACACGTGAGACTTGCATATATGCTTCATAACACCATTCGCAGGTCTTGCATAATCTCACCTTTTTGCCATAAGATAACGACTAAGATTGGATTTAATATTTAAACGTTTATTTATAAATTTATTTGAAGTGTTTGCCGCAGTGTGTGAGTGTTGCGCTGTCTTCTTGTAGCGACACGGAGGTCTACTGAGAATCTTCCCAGCCAAGTTCAATCAGGTGGCCGACATTGAGCCAAAGTTTGACCGACTGCTATTTTTCTGGTCTGACCGCCGGAACCCTCACGAGGTACAGCCCGCTTTCAGGATGAGGTAGGTTCCCAGGCCTTTTCCCTATCACTTCCCTGTTGTGCCTATTATCCCTGCTATCACGCGATGGCTTCTTAAAAAAAATAGAAAATAAAAAATGCATGATTAATTAATTAATTTGTTTGTTCATTGAGAAATAGGACAATTTGTGAGGTACTAGAGATATCATAATTATGAATGTGTGTCATTGTCATGGATAATATTCTGACTGCACGTTCTCAGTTCTGTTGTCAGTAGCACTGAAATTGACATTAAATTCAGAAACAAGGTCAAACAGCAGGCGAAGAGCATCAATCATTTATTTTTTTTCCTACATCAGTTTCTGAGATAATTGCTGGACATGCCCAGAATGTAAGGACTGACTGACTATACATGTGTAATTACCACACCTAACAATATGTTTTATAGTCCTGTTTTACCTTCATTTTGTATCACTACATTGATTATGGATGATTGTGATTTTTTCAAAATCACAAATTAACCCAGCAGTGTGTATTGCTGGTTCATGTTTGATATTAATGGATAATAAACAGGAGCAGTGAAGAATAATCAGCTAACATGCTACAAAAAAGGCAATTTAATGCTAGTGATGTATTATACAATATACACAGTGGTAAATTTGGTAACGAGACGATCTGTTACCCACATCCGTGGAGCAATCGATTGATTTTATGTTTTTTTGCGGTTCATTAATTCTGTCTGTTTGAGTTGATGTTGCCTGGATACATTCGCACCTCTTCATTTTAGTTCACGAATGTGATTAATGATCACGTGATTAATGTCGTGTGATCACAAGACACAGTGAATGATGTGATCCCCTCGTTCCCCCAGGTACGCGATCACTGTGTGGTACTTCGATGCCGAGGAACGGGCGAAGGCAAAGATTAGGTATCAACTACATGGTGAGAACTCGTCCTAGTTAGTTGTACGACATGACATGTTAGTGAGGTCTCATGAATGTTCACACCACCACGGAATGACCAGTTAGGTATGTCTGCAACTGGCGTCTGGACATATTGGTCAGTGTAGTGATCACTATAGGGAATCTCCAGCAGCGGAAACTGACCCGTAGAAGTTGCATTATATTCAGTACATGTCATTACTGTATCCTTGTTTATTTCTCCAAACTTTTGGTGGTCATCTACAAATTATGTATGTGTGAAATTGTGAAAACCCTCCTACCCATAATGCATTAGGGGCGTGACCCTCCTGTGTCGTGCTCGGATAGATTGGAACCCCACCCTATGTATATACCGTTCTCTATCTCGGGAGTACAACCTATATTGACCAACCACCGTCCCATCTATTCAAAGGGTACTTAGTCATTTGCACCGGTAATTTGTAGATGACACCCAACCAAACTTACCTGGGTATTAGTAAGCAAATGGTGACTGTCATAATACCTACTGTTGTTACACTGGTGTTCCACTTAGTCAATATTCTAGAAGTAATACAAGAGATAATAGCACTGGGAATTTTCTAGTAGAGTGCCAGGGCATTGTTTTAGGGCGTCAGGTTGGTGTTGGGGTGTGTTGTTTACGTCCCCCTCTGTATAGAGCAAGACCGCGGGTCCATTCGGTTAACAAATTCCCTGAACTACCCGAAGATAGGTGACCGAGATATACTTACGAGAAGGAATGGGTTCACGGTTCTAGAGTGTACTTAGATTCTCCTGCACTCCCACATGCAATGGGATTACCTCCGATCTACTAAGGACTTCCCTCGCCTAGCCATGTTTAACTCATTGCGACCACTGTTCTTAGAAAGCAGCCTGATGCTAATATCACAAATAACTAATAATCACTGTGTGCAGTAACACGCATAATAGACCTATCCATCATGTGACCTCTGCCTAGTAAAAGCTTCATCAGTCGCCAAAAAAATTGATGTCGATCATGTGATGCGTAAGTGCGTCCCGTGACTGTCATATATTCTGCCGGCCACAAACATGTTTTCTTGTGGCAAAAACATACGGAAAACTTTTCAAACACGACAAGTGTATGAGGGAGCGTTTGATCTATGAGATCTCATGCTGTAGTGATGTAACTCACTTATATAACTGTCACTGACATTGTTGGCAAAGGTCAAACTAGACAGAGATCACATGCAGAATCTTGATTGTGACTTAGGTAAGCCGCGGTGTATTGGATAGACCAGTTAATGTTATTCCCCCAGCATACATAATCTGTGGATGAGTCTCTGGGGAAAACAAATTGCATCAGTCGGTTGGTGTACATTAATCATAGCCCCTTGTTGTGGGCCTCAGTAAAGGGTGATTATAGCGGTGTCTGTGGGCACACACTGGGCTTCAGAGAGCTGTTTTGTATTGATCTCAAAGGTGATTGGTTGTCTGAACCAGTGAAAAATGTCGTGCATTTTTGTTGAATTATTTGCCTTGAATGAGCTCAGAATTAATTATTAAGTTTAACAAGTTTTTTCAAAATGAAAATGCTGCCATTGCATAATTGATGACACTGCTTCCGCGACACTGGTGGGAGTGTACGAAATCGATTTAAAGAACAGTCTTGCTGATTAGCTTATAAGCTGGTGCATTGGTCATCCGGTTTACCAAGTAGAGCAAAATGAATGTGGCTCTAGGCAGCAGCCTGATAGAATGTGGCTCTAGGCAGCAGCCTGATAGAATGTGGCTCTAGGCAGCAGCCTGGTAGAACGTCCTAGGCAGCAGCCTGGTAGAACGTCCTAGGCAGCAGCCTGGTAGAACGTCCTAGGCAGCAGCCTGATAGAATGTGGCGCTAGGCAGCAGCCTGATAGAATGTGGCGCTAGGCAGCAGCCTGGTAGAATGTGGCGCTAGGCAGCAGCCTGGTAGAATGTGGCGCTAGGCAGCAGCCTGGTAGAATGTGGCGCTAGGCAGCAGCCTGGTAGAATGTGCTTCTAGGCAGCAGCCTGGTAGAATGTGGCTCTAGGCAGCAGCCTGGTAGAATATGGCACTAGGCACCAGCCTGGTAGAATATGGCACTAGGCACCAGCCTGGTAGAATGTGGCGCTAGGCAGCAGCCTGGTAGAATGTGGCGCTAGGCAGCAGCCTGGTAGAATGTGGCGCTAGGCAGCAGCCTGGTAGAATGTGGCGCTAGGCAGCAGCCTGGTAGAATGTGGCGCTAGGCAGCAGCCTGGTAGAATGTGCTTCTAGGCAGCAGCCTGGTAGAATGTGGCTCTAGGCAGCAGCCTGGTAGAATGTGGCTCTAGGCACCAGCCTGGTAGAATATGGCACTAGGCACCAGCCTGGTAGAATGTGGCTCTAGGCACCAGCCTGGTAGAATGTGGCTCTAGGCACCAGCCTGGTAGAATGTGGCTCTAGGCAGCAGCCTGGTAGAATGTGGCTATAGGCAGCAGCCTGTTGTTTGGGTGGAATGTGGCTCTAGGCAGGTGTTTGAGTTGCTTCTATACGCGTGTCTTCTGCCCACAGGACACACCAAAGACCACGAACACGAGGAACGGAGAGCCTCGTTCTCACTCTCGCCTACTGCGCTGTGACGGACTTCTCCTGCTTTGACATTCCCGCGCTCTCTCTCTGCTTCTCTCAGTCGCTGACGTAGTCGTCTCATGTCAGAACTCTCAGTGTGTCTGACACAAATGTTGTGTCCTGAGCAGTCTTCCCAGAGGAAACCATTCTGCATTGCGGTGAAAAATTCCCTACTGAACTCGACAGCATTTCTTGTTACTTACTTAATTATGCTACAGGTTGTTTTGGCTTCGAAACGCAATGCAAAAGACTGAATTTTACCCGAGGGGCATTGGTGCCAGACTGTCGGATGCTTCAGGCTATTTTCTGTCATTGTGAGTTGTTGCGGTTTCCTTTATGTCTTTGGGGCGTTGGTGTTGGTCAGTGTCGGTCAGTGAGGTGGGCAGTGGTCTACAGAATAGTGGTCGTTATTGTACATAATGATGGTAAATGATTCATATACATCGTTTGTCCCACTATGTTTTCCTTGAACAAGACACCTTTGTTAGTTTGTATATACGGAGTTCTCCAGTGTCTGTGTGGATCTCTCTAGTTGTGTTCAAGTGGGACGTGTTTGAAACACCTCAAAGAGGTTGTTACGACTACAATCTAGTAATTTATCATAAATTATCAAAAACATACTGGTAGACCATTGGCGAAAAGGCTAGAAATAATTTGACTAAACAACTGATACGGTCACTGAAGCCGCCATCTTGGATAAAAGGCAAATGTTTCTGTAATGTTTAAATTGTTTCCACTTCTCCTTTCTCTGGTTTGCCAGATATGTGCATGTTTAATGTTGCTATTTATTACTGAACCATCTCGTAATTGTTGATATTGAGTATTGAGTTCCACAATAAATTGTTTGGTTTTTGTCAGATATCGCTTCCATTATAAGCACACTAGTTTGTTTATAAAATACACTTTAGATGTTGGTAATTGCAGGATTTGTGACACTGAGAATTGTTGCAATAGAAATTAGAAGCAAAAATTATTATGTATTTTTTTAAATATACTAATGCTCAAAACAAGGCTCTAAAAATAGAAATGTCAGTTCTTCCAAACATTGACCTCTTAAAAGTGGTGTAAAGCCACAAACTGCAAAATGTTAAACATAAAAAATTGTAATACTTTCTTTGTTTAATTAGCCCTACGATTTCAGTGATAAAAATAACTATACATTTATTTGTCTGTTTTCTATTCTATTTAGTTTTGTGAATATCTTGCAGTAGTTTATATACATACATGTTAATGTCATGTATGAGATAAATGGACAGCTAAAGACAGTATTCAAATGACAATAGACATGTTTTAGAAGACACTGAAATGTTTTCAGTGTTGAGTATTATGAGCAGATAAATTCATTTGGTGTTTTTTTCTTCTTAAAAATGACTAATTAGGTGACTAGAAATGACTCGTTTTGTGAACAGCAAAAATTAAGAGTTTTCGTGCATGTTTTGTGAACTCTCGTATGAAAATCAAACAATTTGTTGGTGAAACTATAACATGTATTGCGGTGACTGTTGAACAGACGTTTGTTGTAAATAATGTCAGAAAATTATCGAGCAGAAAGGTTGTTTAAGGACAGAGTGTGTGTCTCGTTAAAGCTGCATTTTCAATTCTCGTAGCCCGTTGCTACTGTTTTATATGAAAATAAGTATTAAGTCTAGAAAAGTTACGTTAAAGGTGAAATGCCTGTGAAATGGTGTCAAATTAATAAGTCTTTGAATTGTTATGTGAAACGTAAACTAATTGTTCAGGTGGTCTGATAACAAGCTAGATTGGCATATTGCAAAAGTGATATTGTCCACAGATTCTATCGATTATAACTATGTGAACACAAAAATTTACAAAATGTGGATGGTATTGAGAAAGCAGCGATAACATGTAGGTAGATTAATGTAGATAGTACTGCCTCTCTGTTCTGTAATGCATAATACCGGTGATCTTGTAATGTTTCTAGAATGTCTGCCTGAGAATCATGTCTTCATACAGTATTTTGTACTGATTAAGGGTCAACAGTTCTGTTGACCTTGTGTATTATAATTTGCAGCAGAACATAGCCCGGTTGTTATACTTATGGTTATTATGTATATACGTCATTGTAAATGTTCCCACGGAGAGCTGTCTTTCAGCCTTTCCAGAATTATGGTGCTTGACATACTAGGTACGATGTTGGTCGTACCTGTGTCATTTCATTTTGTATAAATTAATAAAATTAAGAATAAATAAGTTATATGAACACAGTTCGTTTGGGTTCTTGTTGTTGCATTGTGTATAGTCACTGCATTACTTTTGAATGTACATTAATCATTTGGTTTTTTAAGTTTCACACCTGGTAATACACCTCTTACACGCCATCTATACTTGTAATTATGAACTGTAATACTGACAGCATTTCTTTTGGGTGCAACTCGGAACGAGACCAGATTTTACAGTTACGCAAACAGCTGATAAATTAGCTAAAATCATGACCTTTGACAATTGATTTATAGAAGTGCTGGAAATAAAATGTCAATGACATTACAACACATACTTGTTTATAACCAAACCCGAGAACTTGCGGTAAATCGACAACAATGTGTTTATGCTATTAAAGTTAAGGACGATACACACATGTACACGTGTATATAATATAGTACTACGCGTGTGACGAGCTATCCCTTCAGTCTACGTGATTTCCGAGTACGACCTGGCTGTGTGCGTCAGTTCGGTAGCGCGTCAAACGAGGGCGTGGCTCGGGCGAAATACAGTCATAAGAGTGTTGAAAGAGAATGAATATATTTCCGTCTCGTCGACGTGTCGATGTCTCTACTGCTGGCAGCGTTACACATGGGTTACACTGCAACGTCACGAGTGTGTTAATGGGGACCATTTAAGGCCACGTGTTCTTATTTGTACTACATTACCTGTGTGCATTACATGTAGCGCTGATCAATACGTTTTAATATTATACAAAACTATTGGGTGGGCTTTGGTCCACCTGTCGGAAATACGCCTATTGGGCTATTGCCTACTAAATGCCTAGCCATAGGGCTTAGTTAGAGTAGACTGAAATTCAACACTTACGCCAAAGCTAAAGCTATCCCGCAAGGACTAATTAATCTCATTTAGAAAACGAGTACGTCTAATAAACCAGTACTCTACTCAGTATCGTACGAATTGCTAGTCGCACATAATTCAAACAAATACACAGGCATATCGCGCACAGATTTCCAACGAATCGTCAAAACAGAAGTTCGTTTGAGCAGCGAGGGAACGTAGCCTAGCTGCGGGCTGGCTGCAAGCCGCTTTCGCCAGCACGTGTCGGGCGTCACGTAGGCCACCGCGCGTGGCCTGTCTAGCGGACACGCCGCCGTATTCACTCACGGTGGTCTGTCGATATCGATGATGACTTTGTCTCGCGGTCGTCGTGCATGCTTGGCACACAATCATAACCAGGTGAATAACCCAGTTAACGCGAGCGACAATCGCGTAATCTCGAACGCATCGTAGATCTGTATTATTCGAGATTTATAGATCTGGGCCTTGCACGTGCAACTGTTTACATGACGTATTTCCGCGACGACTCGTCGTAAAGTAGATCTAGGCTACGACTGCATAACATTACGTGTTACGTATACGTGATTGTTCGCCTCTGTCGTAATATCTATGTTCGGTTTCTAAATAAAGTGATATAGGAGGCTTCTGTCGTAACACCTATGTTCACCATATAAATCAGGCAAACCTCGAGACCTGACTTATAATCACTTATTACTGATTACATCACCGACACACTAATCGTTTTATAACTGCACTGAGCAGCCGCATATACAGACCATCTGTATCTTTGTCGTTGATTCACAACATAATTATTAGTACACGCTACCAACCGATGGTTTCTTTTCTGATCCGATTACGAATATTAATTTCAATTGAATAAATGCATTAAGGTGAGTGCACCCTGCCATTCGAATCGCGTCTAATAGGCGATTCCCCTATGTGCCCTATATGTACACCTTATTTAAAACCGAATAACGTTTTGATGAAAAATATCGAAAATGACCGTGTGGTCAATGGTATGAAAGTTTATTCAGAACATTAATTGTACTCAGAACATTGCTAACAACATTAAAACACAATACAAACAGGCACATGTAACTACAGTACTACAATCTACAATATTTTAATACTAACTAATAATAATGTATTTAGATATTTGTGACGTAGGCGTTGGCAGATGGTTAAATAAT
>OZ024856.1:52091334-52096334 GCA_964017155.1 Oasisia sp. SBJ-2009 | reverse complement strand
GAATATCTGTGAGAAATTGTGTAGTGTTGAATGAGTAGAACTGGTGAATTTGTGCATCGTGGTATCACAGCTGTCAAATTATGACAGTTGACAGTCGGTGTTTTTCTACGTCAAGCCCCAGTTTGATTAGTGATCGGATCCAAGGGGTGTCAGGTTAGATAGTGGAAATGAGGTATTAGAATGTCACGAATTTTATACAGTATGGGTGTGAATGAAGGCTAATTAATGTGTGAAAATGTGAATACACTAGTGGAAACAAAAACTGGCATTCCGCCATACAGGATGCGAAGATCTTAGTTAATATCGAAATACTGGTGACACAGATGTTCAGTCCTGCTTTACCTGATATTGGTAAGATATGTGACATTCGCCGTACATAGTGTTTAAATTATTCCAATTTTTACGACATCTGGCTATCACTCTTAAATCCACAACTGCAATGTTGCGTGGTCAAAGCAGATGTCTATAGCTTCTACAAAAGTTAAAAATGCATGCGCGATAAGCGTGTTGAGGAAACCTGGCCCGGGCGTGACGTATGTCACCAACACTACGTCAGAGCAGATAAAAGCGGGACTGCGCTTGCGCGCGCATGCGGGGCATGCGTTTAGCCGAATCCGGGACCGGCCGAATCTGGGACCACTACACCGGGGGTAGTGTCATTGGGACCCGACGTTGCCGTGATGCACCCCCGTCACGGAGCCCCGGTGCTTTCTCTGCCACACGCGTGAGGTGGGGCAGGAGATCTGGCAGAAGCCGCCGACGGGACCGACGACGTGGCAGAGCGAGAGGAAGAAGAAGGCGGCGTAGACCCAACTGAAGACCATCACCAGCGCGAGGAAGACGCCGAGTTTGCGGTAGGCCTCGACGGAGCAGTTGAGCACGGCGACGCCGGCACAGAAGGTCGTCCAGGCGGCGGCCGCCACGACCGGGCCGACCCGCCGCGCCGACTCCCGGGTGCGTGCGGCGGACAATGAGTCCGTCGTCAGCTGGTACACGACGCCGTAGTGGATTGTGAAGTCGATGGACATGCCAACGGCCAGAGTGATGGTCAGCGACTCGACGATGTTCAGCTTCCAGCCCATCAGAACGATGCTGGCGACGGTGCAAGCGATGGACAGCGTGATCGTGACGATGGCGTAGAAGGCGATGAGGACATTACGGACGGTGAGGAGGAGAACGACGAAGGACACGCCGATCGACAGGCCGACCGACTTGAACGTGCCCGTAGCAAGCGACTGTTGCAGGTCGTAGAACTCGAAGAAGAAGCTATCGTCGGCGATAAACCCACCGCGAAGTCCTTCCGGCGCTGACTCCAGTTGTGTCTTCATAAACCCCGAGAGAACGTCGTAGTTGGCACGCATGTCCTCGTACGACCGCGAGAAGCTGAGGTTGGTGTCCACGTCAATGCGGTAGCCGATACCGGAACTGCGTGCAGAGGTATTGTCATAAACCGGAGAGCCTTTCGATATGCGCTTGATGTAAAAGGAACGTCCAGGCCCGTAACCCACCGACGTTTCCACACAGTAGGGAAGGCTCTTTGGGTCGCGATTGTCCACACAGCATAAATCCTTGAATTTGGGGATAATGATTTGTTTGCACCTGGACTCTAACAAGCGAGTGATGACGACATCGGTGGATACGAGACATGGTAGATCGTTAGACCTAGAGTCAGCAGCAAACCCAGACTCTTTGGTGGCGTTACACATCTTACGTAGCCATTCTTGTGATTCATTACTCTTCATGTCGAAATCGTCGTCCCGCGATAAAGCTTTCGTTTTATCTTCCGGATTGAGTCTGTTTCCGGGATCCGTCGCCTTGAATCCGAACAGAATGACCACAGAGATGTTTCCCTGGTTATTGGCTGCTTCGATTTCGATCGGGAATCGATGCTTGAAGTCCAGGTCCCATTTTTCGAGTATGTTGTCTTTGTTGAACAGTTGCACCTCCTTTGTCGTTGGCGGTTTCAGGGCAGGTTTGTAGAAGTCGATGAGCAACGCGGACAGGCCGAGGACGAGGCCGACAGCGATACAGAGCCACCAGACACGGCGCAGCACGGCGGGTATCGCCGTGTGGAAGAACGACCTCACCCGCGCCGTCACCCACGAGTAGGCCGCGTTCGGTATCCGGTAGACAGCGCCGAACGTGGAGGCGCTACACGGGCACGCGACACGCGCCGAACAGGCATCAGAGGCGAGGACAATGGCCGGCATGATGGTGACCATCATGGTGAGGTTGGCGACGATGGCGAGAGCTGCGAAGATGCCGAAGCATTGGATGGCCGTGATGTCGGACACGACGTTGGCGAGGAAGGCCGCGGCGGTCGTGAAGCTGGTGACGGAGATGGACACGATGGCGTGCGAGAACGTCTTCGCCATGCGCTGGTCGGCACTCCACGTCGGGTGGTCCGCCTTCACCTGCAGCCACGTGTCGTGAAAGACAAATACGTCATCGGCGCCGATGGCGATGAGAAGCAGCGATGCGACGAGGTTGATGAAGGGGAAGAACACCATCTGACACACGAAGTAGTAGAGGAAGTAGGCGAAGCCGAAGCTGAGCACGACGTTGGTGAAGGTGCCGAGGACCAAGACGAACGAACGAAGGTACATGAGGGAAAACAGAGCAATGAGGAAAACGGCGAGGCCGAAATATTTCAAGTCACCAATTAAATAATCGTTAAACATTTCGTTTTTGACGTTGTCGTGGAAGGGGAAGCCGACCGTTACCAGCCGGACAATGCCGTTGTCCATTGTCTGCCCGTCGACGCGATCTTGGTAGAACGTCTTGTCACGGTTGACGGGGTACATAAGATGGTTGTTGCGGTACGTAATATACACAAGGGTGTACTTAAGGTCGTGCGCCTTGGCATCGAATCCTACATCGGCGAAGTAATACATGACGTTGTAGACGAAGTTATCCTTGTAGCACCTTTCCAACAGATTGGCCTTGTCTTCAGGTCTGACGGGTGGCTTCAACTTGCCGCTCTTGTAGGACGGCGCGCACTCATCGAGCAGTGTCCTCGCGTAGGAGGCATCGTCGTCGTCGAGTTGTGAGCAGTTCTTGCCCCGGAGCTCGGCCAGGCGACTGGCCACGGACACGCCCGGGCAGGCGAAGGCGATGTCCAACCGGTCGACGAAGTCACACATGCCGCGGAGAGATGCCGCTGTCAACAGACTGGAAGAGGTGCTCGACTCCAGCACCAGTTTCGTCGCTGCAAAAGTGAAATGACGTTATGATGGAAATGCCGTCTTCGATGGTTTTGTAGTTTCACCAAACATTTAGCTGCACTATGTTCAATATTTGCTGGGCTTACGCGGTACGTGGGGCTACTTGGATTACTTTTACAATTATTTGCGTCCGTGGCAAGTGCCATCTGATCACATGACCTTGCCTTGCGTAGAGATCCAGAACAATGACAGGGTCGTACACACTTTGCACATTGGTGAGCCAGACACAGCCACACCTGAAGTGTCTCTCATCTTCACGGTGGTTCCGTTGATATGTAGAACAGACGCGCCGACCATCATCGCAAGACACGGGTCGTTGCGCTGCGCTACTGTACCCCTGGCTGATCATCTCCTCAAACCGCGGAAGTGAATGGAGTCGAACTAAAAATTACACCAATTGACCTCGCCAGTCGCTACTGCGTGAACCGTGGGAACAGCGCTAATATATGCCCCAATTTAAAGACGGATACACGACTGATGGGAATCCCATTTTTATAATGACCCTGACGTTGAAAGATGTGTTTTTAAAAGGATGCGCCGATGGTAAATGAAAGCTGGTACTGACGCAATCAGCCGCAGCGACCCCTGGCGTGCGAGGATGGTACCGAGTGGTCATGGTTTTAGGAAAAGGCCCGCTCCTCTCACCTGTCAGCTGCACTGACTGCACCGTTCCTCCCTCCGTCACTCACCGTCATTCAAGCTGTTCTCTGAACAGACGTCTTCTCCACCGTCGATGTCACGTTTCGTGCGCGACCTACTTCCGGTCACGTGTCTGGCTGTAGGCGGGACGAGGGAGTACTCGGCCAACACATCGCGCGCCGTCTTGCGCGCCTTGTAGATCGGGGTCCCGCGCGTCGAGAATCCCTAAAACCCATTTTGTTGATCCCATTTAGTTATTGCACGACTCAGAATAGTAAAAGATAAGCTCTTGCATAGTGCAGTATTCAACCCTCAGGATTACTCAACGCGCTGCACACGTTACTTCCTATACATGGCCAGACCTGCCGCCATTAATGAGCGAAGACTCGTACACACATATCCACCACTGCCTATAGCCAGGTACTCATTCACACAGCTGAGCGAACTGGAGCAATGTAGAGTGCAAAAACCTTCCCGAAGGTTTGACTCGGCAGCACAACTTTCAAACCCAAGTTTGAAGCGGTCGAAAGTGTGAAGCTCTAACCACTGCGCCATCGCGCAGCTATAGAAACAGGAGCGTAAGCAGCGTGTAGCAGATAATAAAAGATATAATATTATCTGTCATAGTAAAAGGCGTTTTGAACAGCTTTGCCTCGGTGCCGTGTAAGAAATTACCTTTTTAGTACAGCTACACGGAGATATGAAAGAAGCCACGTATTTGAGAAAAGACTAATTATATGCTGAGAACACATGAACTGGTCATATGGTGTATGCACTGTTTGCTGTTATACTTCACGGCGAGAGGAAGAATAATTGTGAGCGAAGAGAAATAAAATTAATAAAGAGAAGTTGGAAGAAAGATGGAGAAACCAAAGTAGGATACATAGGAATAAAAAGCAGCTGAAAATTAAGTTTGAAGCAAGGACACAGCATGCTATTGACAAAGAGCACCAGGACAACAAGTTCGGGGGGGGGGTCGAAGCCGAAGCGGTAGACTAATATCAGACTGGGAAGACGGTCTTAAGAGGAACAGGGGGAAAACGTACATATTTATTCATATATTCTGAAGTGTGAACTCGTTTTTAGTATTCGTTTTGTGATAATAGCTCATTTTGTTGCTCTCGTGCTCTGTTATTG
>OZ024856.1:52068834-52083834 GCA_964017155.1 Oasisia sp. SBJ-2009 | reverse complement strand
CGGCACCCAGTCTAAGACGGCATCCACTCTAAGACGGCACCCAATCTAAGATGGCACCCAGTCTAAGACGGCACCCAGTCTAAGACGGCACCCAGTCTAAGAAAGGAGAATCTCGCAGCTTCGTTAGCCTTCGTGAGCTGCATCGCTCAAACGTAAGTGATGTCTTCGAATACAACTGACTGGCGCACAGAGTGAGCACAATAAATGTTACTATCAGTTACGGGCAATTTCGTCCAACTTGCGTCATTTAGTTTGACGTCACGGTGCAATAAAATGGCCGCGCCAGCGATAGGGTGAAGTGCTATATGGAGTAGTCTTTTCCCACGTATATCTAGTATACGAGTAAAAGGGTATTTTATACAATTTTTATCTATAATATTAGAAGTACTTTTTCTAATATACACAAATTAATTTTGTCGAAGAAATTTGTGTTCTAGTTACCGGTCTGGGGGACTATTTTACTACACAAAAGGTGCCGTTTTACCCCACGAGAGGAGGCCGTTTTACCCCCCGAGAGAGGGCTGTTCTACTTAACGAGAGGGGAACTTTTGACACTAAGTGGCGATACAACGCCCCCTGGTGACAACAGTTTAGTTTTTTTGGTAATAACTAGACAATGAAAAGATAAAGAAAGTTCATCATCGCATATGTTTTTTCACAAAGACCACACATATATAACGTGGAACATTATTTGGATCCCTTTATGTGAATAGTTTTGTCCTACATCCTTGTCTTTGCCAGGAGGACCGTCTTATCCCTCCTTCCCTTGTGTTGACATACAGTGTAGTTGAGTGCGTGATAAACGGCTTAAGATGATTTTATTTTCGATATACACACACCCACGCACGCACGCACGCACGCACGCACGCACGCACGCACGCACGCACGCACGTACGCACAGTCGCACACACACATGGAGCAATAACTGTTACACACTGTCACTCTCACCTGTCCGATGTAAGCGGCGCCTGGACGTGAGTAGACTGGTCCTCGGTAGCGCCTTCGGTGAACCAAGAATGGACGGACATCCAGTGGACTGTATTTCGCTATGGCCGATGCTCGACATACGGGATGATATGCCACCTGTCTGACGCACTTCCTCGTCTCATTACAATAATACTCACCTGTCTAGATCACTGCTGCATAATGTCCGCGCTGCGACAATGAAAAACACAGTTGCGTGGCATGTCAACAGCGAGCTCACGGCCGGTGCTAGCTGCATATAAATTATATTGATGTTCTCGACATTTTCGCTATGATTAGGCGCGGAGTGGTGGAACCAACAATATAAATAAATGTTTAATCAACTTTTTAAGACAACACACGTCTGCCACGCATTGGTTATCGACAACTGACACGTAGAATAGAGTACCAGACACATGTTTTAGTTATTGGGTCTTAATTACACATCGCAAAGACGAATAGGGGCTTTGGACAAGCGTGACGAACTGGTAAATGTAATAGGGGTAACAACTCTAACCGAATATCGAATATCCTTGAAATATCGAATCGAATATTCAGTGTATTCGATGAGAAGAATGCTTTCACCAGAGCTTAGCCATTCGAGATGGGCTTTTTAACACACAGCGCCCTCAAACGGGTGAGATAACAATTTAAAACAGATACCTTACTAAACGACGAGACGTCCGAGATTGAGCGAGATCTGTGCGCGTTTGATTCCACGGGTGAGGGGTGAGGGGAGGGGGAGGGGGAGGGGGGAGTGCCCCAGCTCCTATATAAAAGCTATGCTTTCACCATACAACGATGACGCGCACAATATTACGACCAAGACGCCTGTTGCACATTTCGCCAAATTTATGATTTGCCTGAATAATGGACATTTAGAAATACACATCATCGTAAATACAAAATCACCGTATTTTAATTTTTGTCGCTAAAACTATTACTACAAAAATAAAAACGTTTGCAAATATTGCATCATTGTTTTTAAATGGGAGGGGAGGGGGCGAGGGAGGGAGGGAGGGAGGGGAGGCAGGAAGGGAGGAAGAGCGCAAGGGAGGGAGGGAGGGAGGGAAGAGGAAAGAAGGAAGGGAGATATGTAGATAAAAGGAGGGAGAGAAAGGTGGAGGGAGTGGGGGAGGAAAGAAAGAGGGACGGAAGGAAGAATTGAAGAGAGGGGTTGCGGGAGAGAGGTGACGAGGATGCATGCAGACAGGGAAGTCAGTGGAAGAGTGATTGATGGGGAAGGAGAGGAGGGGTAGAAGAAATAGGTATTGAAAATATAAAAAGTATCGGATGTGAGATAAAAGAAGCGCAATTGTGTTTATATATATATATATATATATATATATATATATATATATATATATATATATATATATATATATATATATATATATATATATATATATATATATATATTAGGAAGCACTTGCCCAAGTTCATAGCACAACAGTTACATTGCAAAAACCTCCCTATAAATATCAGTTCAGCGTGGTCTTGTAAAAACAGCGGTGGTTAGATTTCAACACGACTCGGAAATAGGAATCCCGCGTATACCCAGTCGTCCAGCCCATGCAAGCCAACTATTAGCTTCTTCGAGCGGGCAAACCCCCAACTGCGTCAGAACTGCACGCGGACAAATGGGACAATGCGGATGTCTCGACACTGACAGACGACACATGACACAGGCTCAGCAAGACCTCAATGTCCCGGCAGACGGACACATCGTGCGACCGAGGGCCAGCAACCACAGCCCGGTGTCGGCGTACAGCGGACGGCTCGCTGTGGATCACTCCACTGAGTCCACTCGCAGTAGCCGAGTCGACTAGCCTACAACAACAAATATTGAATTAAAACATTGCAGTCATATGTCGAATCCACATGAAGAAAGAGTGTCAATGTTCGAAGTGGTTTGTGCGAAATTGATGTATTAGAATTTCACGAATTGTTTTAGGGTACGTCTACCAGTGGAGGTTAAATTAATATGCTGTGGATTTTTCGTTATTAGGCCTATTCAAATTTAATAGGAAATGAAGGAAAGGTTATGGAAAAGTCAAATGTGGTGTTATCTATACGACATTATATACCTGTACACAACGCATTGCTGAAAGAACAGGACGGGTCATTCGTTCATTCTGCGTGTGCGTGTGCGTGTGCGTGTGCGTGTGCGTGTGCGTGTGCGTGTGCGTGTGCGTGTGCGTGTGCGTGTGCGTGTGCGTGTGCGTGTGCGTGTGCGTGTGCGTGTGCGTGTGCGTGTGCGTGTGCGTGTGCGTGTGCGTGTGCGTGTGCGTGTGCGTGTGCGTGTGCGTGTGCGTGTGCGTGTGCGTGTGCGTGTGCGTGTGCGTGTGCGTGTGCGTGTGCGTGTGCGTGTGCGTGTGCGTGTGCGTGTGCGTGTGCGTGTGCGTGTGCGTGTGCGTGTGCGTGTGCGTGTGCGTGTGCGTGTGCGTGTGCGTGTGCGTGTGCGTGTGCGTGTGCGTGTGCGTGTGCGTGTGCGTGTGCGTGTGCGTGTGCGTGTGCGTGTGCGTGTGCGTGTGCGTGTGCGTGTGCGTGTGCGTGTGCGTGTGCGTGTGCGTGTGCGTGTGCGTGTGCGTGTGCGTGTGCGTGTGCGTGTGCGTGTGCGTGTGCGTGTGCGTGTGCGTGTGCGTGTGCGTGTGCGCGTGTGTGCGCGTGTGTGCGCGTGTGTGCGCGTGTGTGCGCGTGTGTGCGCGTGTGTGCGCGTGTGTGCGCGTGTGTGCGCGTGTGTGCGCGTGTGTGCGCGTGTGTGCGCGTGTGTGCGCGTGTGTGCGCGTGTGTGCGCGTGTGCGCGTGCGCGTGTGTGCGCGTGTGTGCGCGTGTGCGCATGTGCGCGTGCGCGCGTGCGTGCGTGCGTGCGTGCGAGCGTGCGAGCGTGCGAGCGTGTTTGCATGCGTGTGTGCGTGCGCGTGCGTTCGAGCGTGCGTGCGTGCGTGCGTGCGTGCGTGCTTGTGTGTGCGTGCGTGCGTGCGTGCGTGCGTGCGTGCGTGTGTGCGTGCGTGCGTGCGTGCGTGCGTGCGTGCGTGCGTGCGTGCACTTTCTGTGTATGTTATAAGTATACACGGGATACAGAGAAGAGTGTTACGCCTATAATAGATTATTTCTCTCTCTCTCATTTATTACACATTCTGACGCGGATTCTCCTCACAAAAGCTTCAATTCGTTTTTCTACAAAACTTCGTGGACGTCTTGCACTTCACGCAAATTTAATATCGCCGTCCGCTGTCCTTTGCGTGCCCTTGAATGCGCGCACGTGTAACTTCACACTTACCCTCAGGTGTGCACGCGTGAAGTGAATATACCGACAAAAAAGACCCATTTCGTTTTGCTAAGCGCAGTCGGCAGGTCGTTCGCGCCGATTAATTTCAGTGTCACGTTACCCGCCGACCGACTGCACGCTGTCGTCTGCTCGCCGGCCGCAGTGGCGTACGTGACCCGCGGCACGTCGGCGCGCCCATTCGTCTGCGAGAGAGTGACAGCGAGACAAGTTTATCGTCCGTAACGCACCGAGCAAGAATGAGTAACCTCGTCGCCGACCTTTTTGTGGAACGTTGTCGTTATGAGGCATTGTGCGTGGCAATTGTAATAGATTGTTCTATGGCGTCTATTGAAGTGACAAGTGACAACTATGTCGCGTACTAAGTTCGTGAGCTTTGAGGAGTAACGATCAGCTTGGCAAATACATTACATTTAAATATTGCCTATAGTTCTAGAGTCCAGACTATACATTATGTTTGCGGCTTAGGCTTGATAATAGTGAAATTACATAATCCAAACTTTTTGTAATATAAATCTTCATTTTATTGACAACGTGAATAACCAATCACCATTCTTCCTAAATATAGCCCCTAGCACCCCAGTGTTGATAGGCCTCGTGGCTGATAGGAGCAATTCATCAGATAGCGTAGGTCTAAATGTGGCAGTTATTTATTTATTGATTGTTCATGACCTTTTGATTAGGGTCACAGTGTCAGCGTGTGAATGCGTGCGTGCGTGATTGCATGTGTATGTGTATACATGAGAGTATATATGTGTATGTGTATAGGCCCCTTTACGTGTGTGCGTGTGCGTGTGCGTGTGCGTGTGCGTGTGCGTGTGCGTGTGCGTGTGCGTGTGCGTGTGCGTGTGCGTGTGCGTGTGCGTGTGCGTGTGCGTGTGCGTGTGCGTGTGCGTGTGCGTGTGCGTGTGCGTGTGCGTGTGCGTGTGCGTGTGCGTGTGCGTGTGCGTGTGCGTGTGCGTGTGCGTGTGCGTGTGCGTGTGCGTGTGCGTGTGCGTGTGCGTGTGCGTGTGCGTGTGCGTGTGCGTGTGCGTGTGCGTGTGCGTGTGCGTGTGCGTGTGCGTGTGCGTGTGCGTGTGCGTGTGCGTGTGCGTGTGCGTGTGCGTGTGCGTGTGCGTGTGCGTGTGCGTGTGCGTGTGCGTGTGCGTGTGCGTGTGCGTGTGCGTGTGCGTGTGCGTGTGCGTGTGCGTGTGCGTGTGCGTGTGCGCGTGCGCGTGCGCGTGCGCGTGCGCGTGCGCGTGCGCGTGCGCGTGCGCGTGCGCGTGCGCGTGCGCGTGCGCGTGCGCGTGCGCGTGCGCGTGCGCGTGCGCGTGCGCGTGCGCGTGCGCGTGCGCGTGCGCGTGCGCGTGCGCGTGCGCGTGCGCGTGCGCGTGCGCGTGCGCGTGCGCGTGCGCGTGCGCGTGCGCGTGCGCGTGCGCGTGCGCGTGCGCGTGCGCGTGCGCGTGCGCGTGCGCGTGCGCGTGCGCGTGCGCGTGCGCGTGCGCGTGCGCGTGCGCGTGCGCGTGCGCGTGCGCGTGCGCGTGCGCGTGCTTGCGTGCATGTGTGCTCGCGTGCATTCGTGCATTCGTGCATTCGTGCATTCGTTCGTGCGTGCGGACCAAATCGTTGCAAAATGTATCAATATTATAAATCACCAGCCGTTGCCTCGTAATATAATGCAAACAAACTCTTGTAAAAAGGTATTGAGTGGAATTTTATTTATAGTATCTTTGCAGAATGCTAAATTCTACGTTTCACAAAATTATTACATACACAAATTGGTCCTAGCTGTGAATAGCCTCGTTCTAGCGCGTTGCTATTGCTAAATCTAGACAGTTGTGAAAATCGACGGGGTTAACTGGCACTAGCGGTAATCGGGCCTGATTCCCGTAGCGTCGAGTCTGGTAATCCGTTGCAAAATCTGGGGTGCTCGGAGTAGAGGAACACGTTAACATTAAACCCTGTTCATCCCCCTCGTCGTTCTCGTAGAGCATGTCCCCCCACTCCTCGTTCTCCGCAGCTCTCCCAATCTGTCTAACGCCCTCTTCATTCGATCCCCCGAAGTTTTCAATTATATCTTCTCCCCACCCTCGGGGCATCAGCTTTCTTTGCTGACAATTCT
Source organism: Oasisia sp. SBJ-2009 (assembly GCA_964017155.1). Classification (NCBI taxonomy): domain Eukaryota; kingdom Metazoa; phylum Annelida; class Polychaeta; order Sabellida; family Siboglinidae; genus Oasisia; species Oasisia sp. SBJ-2009. The sequence continues at coordinate 52,077,481 of OZ024856.1, read as the reverse complement.
CCTCATATTCACCCCAGCTCTCCACCCCAGTTCAGCTTTTTTCTGGCTACTTTCACACCCGATCTCTTCTTCAGTCCCCCTCATTCATCACGTGTCCATTTTTACAGTTCACCCCTCGTGCCTGGCCGAACCTTTACAAGTGGTGGCTTAGCAGTAGGGCCTTCTATAATTTGCGCTTCTAGAACGCTTCTCCTGTATCATACCGTAAACAATTTGGTAAAGGTTTCCGAGTAAATGTTGACAGCCTCGTCCAGTGGGGAAAGACGTTGTCGGGGCCCCGGGGCCCAGGGACTGTCTGAAATGGAATAGGCTATACATATATATATATATATATATATATATATATATATATATATATATATATATATATATATATATATAATTATTAAATGAACGTGGGGGCACGTGCGTAGGTGCGTACGTGCGTAGGTGCGTACGTGCGTACGTACAGCCAACTAGCCCCCCTTGCTCGTCGGTCATATCAAATACAATATTTCAGCTAGTTTAAACATAGACATTTTATTTATAATAATATTAATAATAAAATGTCTATTATGTTATATTATAACCTAGCTTTCTAGTTCCGGGGCTACCATAGGTGTAAATAATTTAATCTTGAAAATGTTCGCTAATAATGAAATATAGGCTTCCCTTTATTTATTCAGAAGTAGACATTTACACCTATAGTAATATTTATTATAAAATATACTGCTTTCGAAATGCGTTTGACATAACAACAATGATGGTTGCAGCTACACACGCACCTATCGTAGACCCTAGGAGGACACGTGACGCACGGCACACGGCAACCCATCCAGATTTGTCCCTGCCTCTAGATCCGCCTATTACTCAACGACACTGTCACCGCTGTCAAACGACAACGCGCAGGTGAACGACCTTGAATGCGGTGACTGCCGCTGGTCCACCGGGCCGAGTGGCCTACGTGTTGACGCCGTGGTGTATTGTGGCGATCGCCTAGAATACACGCATCGTCGTGTTTCGATACTTCGATACAACGTGTGCGTGAGCGCGTGTATGTTTACACCCACACACTGGTGGCATCAGTATGCCGGAGTAGGTTAGGTTAGAACGTGCACTCATTTTAAATTGTATTTAGCAATGCAAGATATTACTGTTAAAAATCTACCTCACGAGAGAGACCGCAGTAATGTTACCCTTAAAAAAAAAAAAAAAAAACCACTAACGTACCCCTCAATGGTGTTAGGGTGTAGTATGTCATAGGTATTTTAAATGGTTCGTTTAATACCATCAAGTGTACCACTGATACCTAATGATTTGTCATTGAATGGTTCAGTTATAGGTAATTAATTGTATATTCAAATAGTATTGAAAATACCACTGAGTCCTGTTGATTTACCATTGCATGGTTCAATGGTAACGAATGGTACTGAATGGTATTCAGTGATATATTCCCCTGGATCCTTTTTGTTGTTCCTTGCTAGAATAAGACAATTCTACCGACTGCTCCTAAATTCCATTATAATGCTGTGTATGTGGTAGATTAGCGGTTATTATTACAGTTCGAAGGGATGTCGTCTGTATGGGGCATGTGTCTCCTGGCTCCCTCTCTAGAGACGTTTTGATGTTGTGGAATTCGCCGTGTAAAATGTCCAGCAGCACTCCCTTGAGACCCTTCTGTGTAAGGTCTGGCGTCAGTGGCGTCGAACTCGGCGGGGAAATATTTCAACCGCCCTCCTCCATCCATCGTCGTCATCAGAACGCGATGACGACAGAGACTGAATCGTACGCCCCCCCCCCCCGAGAGTATCCACTGTGGTGCAATTGGCGGTTTGGGCCCTCTAGAGACTAGATAACTTTACCCACACCCGACGTGCCTTCCCCAGCCCAGGGTCGTGCAACGCCGACGAAGACGACATCGGGTCGCGTAATAATTATCAATATCATATTTTGCGAATAACAGTGATATTACTAAACTCCAATAAAATTACACACTCCATCCTACCTATGTAAAATTACGCAATTAAACCCCTAATGTATGTCCAGTGTCGAGGATTATCATTTCTATTTATAGCTACGTGGCGTTATATAAATAACCTACGCCGCAAACGGGAATCGCACCGCTAGTGCTGTCACCTAGCGATTAATGAGTGAATCAGTGATGATTCCTACGCCGTACAAACAGTTGCCGAAGTAGGCGTCTAACAGTGCCGAATGATCATAATATGCAAATGGCGGTATATTTGAAAGGTTTCCACTCTGATTGAGTGTGACGGAGCAGATAAACTCTTGTAAAAAATACACTTTGAATTTTCTACAGTATGCCCCCCCATCGGCATCACCGGCCACCCGCAGTGTTGTATCTTAATACTAGCCTCTCTAGAGCGTCGTCTAATGCGCCTGAAAGTAGCGCCTATCTGGGCGTATATTAGATTCCAATTGCCTCATTGTCCCGAATGTGACGTCATATTGATATCACTCGCACCGACGTCACCAAATATATAATTGTCATAAAAACGACTCACTGGAACGTCCCAGGTACGTCAGTATCACTCGTCACAAAGCGTATCAATTCGCGATACCTTCTAACGTAACAACGGTACGTTCTACAACGTATTTTCACGTCACTGCGTCACATCACAGACACGTGATCTCAGCGATGATACGTCATCTGGATAAAAGCAAATTAGCTACTAGCAAAATGAATCAAGTAGACTCTGTAACGACAGCTGTCACATGGAGATATATGTCGCTACAGCAGGAACATGTTTGACGTGACATTTTTGTCGACGTCGTGGCTTATGTAAGACTACGCACGTTAAGTGCATCATTTAAACATTCAAAATTCAGAAATAAGATTTATACCCATTCTCTCCAAAAATCCGTCCTACATCCTCCCCGTCTTCCACCCTCCCCGTCCTCCATCCTCCCCGTCATCCACTCTCCCCGTCCTCCACCCTCCCCATCCTCCACCCTCCCATCCTCCACCCTCCCCGTCCTCCACCCTCCCCATCCTCCACCCTCCCCGTCCTCCACCCTCCCCGTCCTCCACCCTTCCATCCTCCACCCTCCCCGTTCTCCACCCTCCGCGTCCTCCACCCTTCCCGTCCTCCACCCTTCCCGTCCTCCACCCTCCCCGTCCTCCACCCTCCCCGTCCTCCACCCTCCCATCCTCCACCCTCCCCGTCCTCCACCCTTCCCGTCCTCCACCCTCCCCGTCCTCCACCCTCCCATCCTCCACCCTCCCCGTTCTCCACCCTTCCCATCCTCCACCCTCCCATCCTCCACCCTTCCCGTCCTCCGTCCTTCCCGTCCTCCACCCTCCCCGTCCTCCACCCTTCCCGTCCTCCACCCTTCCCATTCTCCACCCTCCCATCCTCCACCCTTCCCGTCCTCCATCCTTCCCGTCCTCCACCCTTCCCGTCCTCCACCCTTCCCGTCCTCCACCCTTCCCGTCCTCCACCCTCCCCGTGCTCCACCCTCCCCGTCCTCCACCCTCCCCATCCTCCACATCCTCCACCCTCCACATCCTCCACCCTCAACATCCTCCACCCTTAACATCCTCCACCCTTCCCGTCCTCCACCCTCCCCATCCTCCACATCCTCCACCCTCACCATCCTCCACCCTCAACATCCTCCACCCTTAACATCCTCCACCCTTCCCGTCCTCCACACTCCCCATCCTCCACATCCTCCACCCTCACCATCCTCCACCCACCACATCCTCCACCCTCAACATCCTCCACCCTCAACATCCTCCACCCTCCCATCCTCCACCCACCACATCCTCCAACCACCACATCCTCCACCCTCAACATCCTCCACCCTCAACATCCTCCACCCCCCACATCCTCCACCCACCACATCCTCCACCCTCAACATCCTCCACCCTCAACATCCTCAACCCTCCACATCCTCCACCCTCAACATCCTCCACCCTCCACATCCTCCACCCCCCCCCACATCCTCCACCCACCACATCCTCCACCCTCAACATCCTCCACCCTCAACATCCTCCACCCTCCACATCCTCCACCCTCAACATCCTCCACCCACCACATCCTCCACCCTCCACATCCTCCACCCTCCCATTCTACACCCTCCCATCCTCCCCATCCTCCACCCACCACATCCTCCAACCACCCCATCCTCCACCCTCCACATCCTCCACCCACCACATCCTCCACCCTCAACATCCTCCACCCTCCACATCCTCCACCCTCAACATCCTCCACCCACCACATCCTCCACCCTCCACATTCTCCACCCTCAACATTCTCCACCCTCAACATCCTCCACCCTCAACATCCTCCACCCTCAACATCCTCCATCCTCCCCATCCTCCACCCTCCACATCCTCCACCCACCACATCCTCCACCCTCCACATCCTCCACCCTCAACATCCTCCACCCTCAACATCCTCCACCCTCAACATCCTCCATCCTCCCCATCCTCCACCCTCCACATCCTCCACCCACCACATCCTCCACCCTCAACATCCTCCACCCTCCCATCCTCCCCATCCTCCACCCACCACATCCTCCACCCTTAACATCCTCCACCCTTCCCGTCCTCCACCCTCCCCATCCTCCACATCCTCCACCCTCACCATCCTCCACCCTCAACATCCTCCACCCTTAACATCCTCCACCCTTCCCGTCCTCCACCCTCCCCATCCTCCACATCCTCCACCCTCACCATCCTCCACCCACCACATCCTCCACCCTCAACATCCTCCACCATCAACATCATCCACCCTCCCATCCTCCACCCACCACATCCTCCAACCACCACATCCTCCACCCTCAACATTCTCCACCCTCCACATCCTCCACCCCCCCCACATCCTCCACCCACCACATCCTCCACCCTCAACATCCTCCACCCTCAACATCCTCCACCCTCCACATCCTCCACCCTCAACATCCTCCACCCTCCACATCCTCCACCCCCCACATCCTCCACCCACCACATCCTCCACCCTCAACATCCTCCACCCTCAACATCCTCCACCCTCCACATCCTCCACCCTCAACATCCTCCACCCACCACATCTTCCATCCTCCACATCCTCCACCCACCCATCCTACACCCTCCCATCCTCCCCATCCTCCACCCACCACATCCTCCAACCACCCCATCCTCCACCCTACACATCCTCCACCCACCACATCCTCCACCCTCAACATCCTCCACCCTCAACATCCTCCACCCTCAACATCCTCCACCCTCCACATCCTCCACCCTCAACATCCTCCACCCTCCCACCCTCCCCATCCTCCACCCACCACATCCTCCACCATCAACATCCTCCACCCTCAACATCCTCCACCCTCAACATCCTCCACCCTCCACATCCCCCACCCTCCACATCCTCCACCCACCACATCCTCCACCCTCCACATCCTCCACCCTCACCATCCTCCACCCTCCCATCCTCCCCATCCTCCACCCACCACATCCTCCACCCTCAACATCCTCCACCCTCCCATCCTCCACCCTCCTCCACCCTCCACATCCTCCACCCTCCACATCCTCCACCCTCCACATCCTCCACCCACCACATCCTCCACCCTCAACATCCTCCACCCTCCCATCCTCCACCCTCCTCCACCCTCCACATCCTCCACCCTCCACATCCTCCACCCTCCACATCCTCCACCCTCCACATCCTCCACCCTCAACATCCTCCACCCTCAACATCCTCCACCCTCCACATCCTCCACCCTCACCATCCTCCACCCTCCCCGTCCTCTACATAGATAGATAAGATCGCTGTGTGATTTGGCAATGATTTTACATAGTTAGTATGTAGCATTGTTTTGAAACAATATCACAAATTTAAGACTAAAGTTGATCTTGATAAAAGTGATTGTCACATTCTGTGGTTGATGACGGCGAGAGGACCGAGTCACGTAAGACTACAGGACGCCGACGTTTAACGTGACCTACAGGCCAGCCTACGCCTAGTGTAGCCGCCGACCTACCTGTCTACACAAGGACACTGATATTCGATCGCCAGATTACCACGTACGCCATTTAATCAGTCTAGCCACTGTATGTAAGTCGGATGCAGTTACAAGGTAAACAGGCACGAAAATGTCACGTTGACCATCTCTGATAATAGGTCAGTAATCTAAGCTCGTTCTTTTGCCGAGTCATTTTATAATAAATGCAAGATCAGTGGTGGTCAATGTAGACAGGACAGAATTATCGGTAGCATATTTTGACACAAAATAACCCATGTGTAAAACACTGTGCAGGCTTTATAGAAATACATGTCGACGATTAGACAATCATCCGATTCATTTAGCTATTTAAAGGTACGGTGTATATGTTCCTCGATTTATTAGGCCTACCATTTATGTGTATTATCGTGTTCTTTATATTCTACTACAATATGCGTTAGTTATATTGTCCTGTCCAAACTGTGTTTACTATTCCAGCAGCACTTGCACAAGCGTTTTTGCGCCAGAGAAAATAACGAAGCCATGATTGACGTTTGGTTTTGTATGCTACGCTGAATGAGGAGTATGCAATAAAAATATGAACACGATCTAAAAATATGATAGTTTAACAAACACGGTAAAAAAATAAATATCTTTCGAACAGTTACACTTGATTATATAATTTTTTTTTAAATACTTTCTATAAAACTTGTTTTGACAGTTGGATGTTTTTTTTAACCATTGATGGAAAGTTTCCAATTACGAACTTCGTTCCGAGTTTTATCAAGCAACTAAAGACAATTAATTTAGGCGGGCTGTAGACATTCACCTTCCACGAGCCGTCCATGTCAGACCTCACGTTCAAATACCTGTCGTTACGACTACATAAAGACTGGAACTTTCTTTCTATATGCAGTGTAGGTGTGCGTGTACATGTGGAAGTATTCGTGTGATCGTGCGCTTGTGTGCGTCCGGCTCGCGTGCGTATGCGCGCATATGTTCATATATGTGCCTGTGTGCGCATGTACACTAGCGATTATGTGTGTGTCGATGCTTGGGCTGGGAATTAATAATACAGATATCGTGTCTTCAGGTTCAGAGTTGAAGCCAGGTAACTGCAAGGGGAAAGGTAGGCGTAAATGTGGCGTTCATACCCAGTCGTTTCAGAGGAATAAACATTTGCATTTGGGATTACCTGTTGAGATCGATCTCGGCTCACGTTCAGACGTAAGTCGACTATTGTCTCCTGGTGCAGCTGACACACGGGTCTTATCGACACGTCATCGCCGAGTCACACTCACGCATCGATACATCCGTTCATTTGAATACAATACATTTAAATTATCTGCAGTCACTTCGTGCCACATCCAGTGCGATTGAGCACGTACATGTGGTACATACGCGTGCACGTACGAAAACCGTACGCACGTACACTGGCACACACTCACATGTGCACGCACGTATGCAGTTATTTTGCACACATACACACACACGCACGCACGCACGCACACACACACACGCACGCACGCACGCACACACACACACACACACACACATATATATATATATATATATATATATATATATATATATATATATATACGCACGCGCGCACCTACACACACCACGCACGCACACACGCACGCACGCACGCACGCACATACACACATAATATTATATCCACGCCCACACACACATACACGCGCGCGCACGCACACACGTGCACAAGCACACAATCTAGGTCCCTCTACCTCCCCTCCCCTCCCCTCTCTCCCCCCCCCCATCTTTATGACACCGACACGTGTTGCTTCAAACGAGTTGAAACAACGATCTCGGATTATCCGTCATAATCTGTACACAGTCGGCGCCCACTCGACCAACCCGACGACGATGATCGATGAAATGTTCGATATAATCCACCCAGGCGTGTCACGGCGACACCAGTGTCGTCTGCTGTGGCTGTTGACACTTCACGACGAGTACGTGTCGCACTCACATCACCTTTCTACGTCCACCGGGTCAACCGGTGCATCGTGGACATGGCCTCGGACAGGACGTCGGCACAGCGATATAAGTGGGTAATAATGTTTTGCTAATACGTGGTTTATTGTTCATATCCGGGCGGTTTACTGGCCAGCAGAACTGAACGTACAGGAAGTGCATAACGACGTTATTATGTTGTGAAACTGCAATTTGACAATGTTGACGTATAGTGACAAACGTGCTTTCGCTGTAGCTGCGCCAACAATCTGGAATCGACTCCCTGTTACAACTGCACCTTCTGAAACAATAGCCACCTTTCGTAAAAAAAACATGGTGGTTTGAAATTTCTTTTCCACCAACAATTTTCGGTGGTTCCATGCTCCAATAACGACTCTTGCCTGTCCCATTATTAGCGATGTGACCCGATTAGCGAGGCGACCGTAATAGCGGGACTAATTTAATATACTTTATTGTATTTCGAACACACCACGGATTATAACGTGTAGGCCTTAATTGCGAGTTGGCAGCATTACTGAGGAGACCATAAGACAATGTTCAACTCTACGTCGCGATGTTTGATAGAATTATCATACTCTCTCCTTGTTTATGTTCACTGACAATTCGTGAGTCGTGACTAACACTTATGTTGATGACGCGATGTATTTACGGGACAGTAATATGAGTGTTGACGATAGCAACAACATGAACTACGACTACGACGGTGTTGTCCGCACGT
>OZ024856.1:51973834-52063834 GCA_964017155.1 Oasisia sp. SBJ-2009 | reverse complement strand
AGGATTTGGGCCGACAATTTCGTTATCAATGAAGCCCACAGTTGTATTACACCAACCCGTCATTAATAAATGGAAAGAGAATGTATAACTCAAAATCTTGACCTGCTGGGATAAATATGACTTCCGAATTGGAACCAGCATATTGGATTTAATCTAAATTGATTCCGCTAGCAAAAGTTGTGGTATTGCAAAATAGAAGAAATCGACGAAATCGACTAAGTACAAGAAACCAACATGAAATCCACGAAAACGACTAAGTCCTACGAGAAATGTGTACGTTATTACATTATCAGGCGAAAGTTATTACATTATCAGGCAAGAGGAGTTTATTACATTATCGGTTGAAAATTATTACATTATCGGTTAGCAAGTTTATTACATTATCGGTTGATGTTATTACATTATAGGGTGGTTATTACATTATCGGTTGATTTTATTACATTATCGGGTAGTTATTACATTACCGGGCGATTATTACATTATCGGTTGTAACAGCGTGCACCTTTCGTGACCTTTCAAAAAAGCAGACGACATTTAGCAGTTTCTAGATCGCGACGTGTGCACAGTAGGCTACATAAACGACAACGCCCTCCGCAAATAGTGTTTATTTGAAGTTTCCGGGGTTTGCTTTATTCCTCACTTATAGATTTTGTATAATGAAAAACATATTGGTAACCTCCTTGCCCGCTGTCGTGTATCGACCTTCATACCTAAAGCCTACCCTTACAAAAAATAGCATTCAAATAGCATTCAAATAGCATTCAAATAGCATTCAAATAGCATTCAAATACCATTGGTTTTTGAATGGTTTTTGAATGGTTTTTGAATGGTACTTGAATGGTACTTGAATGGTACTTGAATGGTCCTAGGGGGTATAATGGACAATGGTACTGTAATGGTATCTGAATGTTTTTTTGAATTATATTTTGAATGGTAATTTGGAATCTTTGTACCGTTCAGTGGTATCGAATGGTATTTTAAATTACCGTTCAGAGTACCACTGAGTCCTGCTGAAATACCATTGATACTTAATGGTATTCAATGGTAATCAATGGTATACCATTGGCTCTTTTTTGTAAGGGTACATTGTCATGTCCGATGATTTATGCGATTCCGCCACCGCATCGATTAGACTAATTCGCCAGTTACGTAATCCGCAAAGATACATTAGATTTTGATGCACGTACTCAACTCGTTTATGACGTTTTGCGTTGTTATTCAGAACTAATTCCCGCATGGCCATTTTATGAATATGGCAATTTTATGAACGAGTCGCCGGATTCCCTCGGCTATGTCCGTGTTCCAGCCTGTGCGACACTCAACTGTACCGGCGGGTGTCGGACCGACTACGTGAGACGGACAGACGGGGCTGGCTGCGACACATGCGACTGCTACAGTCCGTGTCTGGTCAGTGTGACACCCCGCGTTATGTGATTGGACAACGTCATAACAATTACGCAACATAACAGTCACGTTCTGTTCAAATGACACGTTTTTATTTTTCATATCAAAATCGAGATATTTCTTTTACCTGTGTACAGGCCTACTTCATCAGTACTAATAACGAATGACGTCATCGTACACGTGGCGTAACTCGTAATCGCCCTCGCCTCTGTTAATTTGTGTTTTTGTCCTCCTAATCCAGATGGCTTCCTTTATTTGCTGAGTTCTTCTGTTTGGCTCTTTATCAAAGATGTTCGCTCCCTCCCAGTCTGTGATGTGGCTTAAATTTCAGTCGTTGCATGGGCTGTCAGGGCGGATTTGTTGAAGTTAGACATTAGTTTCCCCCGGTTCGCTCCTTGTGTATCTCTCATTGTTCATGTTGTCTATACGTCCTTCATGTGTTCGCACAATCGTGTTTGAGCAGTCTTCCAGTCTCTCCAATATACCACAGTTCGTGCAGGCTGGTATGTGCACGTCATTCACACAATAGGACAGCACAATAACTGTCCTGTGTCGCGTCGTCACTGAAATTTTAGATACATGTGTTTAATGTAACCGCGAGTGATACACGTCTACAGCGTCTAAACTCTAAAGCGTCTACACTTAAGTAGGCCATAAAGTAAAAAGACCACGCACGCAACAATAGTAGAGCAGAACAAACACATTGTAGGCATACGTGGCATACTTTTGTACATTTACGGTTAACTTTAAAAATCGTACATTACACGAATCATCATCAACCGTACTAGCTCTTTTAGTGACAGCATCTATAATAGTATATATATTCCTAATTATGTAAAGCACTTCGATTAACGTGACTGATCTCTGAGTCTGTTACAATATATCTCCCCTCTGCCAAGGCCTACAGCCGATCTCCCTACTCTTAACCAAGGACGCAATCTTTATCAAGGACGCATTCATTCAATGAAAGGACACACGAATTAAATATAGCAGTCCGTTTGATTTCAAAGTGTTTAACGCGTCACTCTGTCTCCGAGTCACAAACGCCGACTGCCCGATGACCTTAATTGAACCTTTTCTGTTGCACCGACAACCGTCACTCGACAGAAGGTCGTGTGTCCCCGTGACACGCACTGTCAACTCCTGCGTGTGCCGTGCTTGGAGACACTGTGTCCGCTGCGTCCTGTCTGCCGAGGTACGTACTAGCGGGTGTACGTGTCAGATCTTCACTTGAATATTTAGAACTATAGGTTAAGCACATTTAGCAGTTTCGTAGACTATAATTATTTCGGTGCTAATGAGGTATTGTAACTTGTTGCATTGTGAAAACACATAAAGCAGAACATGATTACAATTGGACATATATGTATAGATATCATCTAAACGTGTGTGTGTGTGTGTGTGTGTGTGTGTGTGTGTGTGCGTGCGTGCGTGCGTGTGTGTGTGTGTGTGCGTGCGTGCATGACTATATATATGTGTGTGTGTGTGTGTGTGTGTGTGTGTGTGTGTGTGTGTGTGTGTGTGTGTGTGTGTGTGTGTGTGTGTGTGTGCGTGTGTTTATATATGTGTGTGTATGCGCGCATGCGATGCATGTGTAAAAGTGTGCATGTTTTAATTTATTTAACACTAACTGTACACTAGGGCGTAATAATTTTACCTTCAATGAAAGTATATGAACATCCAACATTTATATCCGTTCTGCTTTTCCAAGTAATGAGTTTGTTTTATTTCGCGAATAAATGTGATCTCTCAATATGCCAATCAATGCCTTCTTTGTCGGGTCCGAGCATAGATATAAATAGAACACACCAGTAGAACTATAGGGGAAAGATTAATGATCTAACTCTGTGGGTCCGAGTTATTTTGAGGCAACACTAGAGTTTGGTAATGTATGGTGGCGCAACCTGGCGGAGTTTTGATAACTTTGGATCAACAAAGGGTAGTGCCAGTGGTGCCGACTGGCGTACAACACTTCAACCACGAACACGTTTCACTTGCAGGAATCTTTACCCAACCGGCCTCAATCCTGTCACGGGACAACGCGGGCGGCTCTCTCACGGTACTCGTCGGCACGGATTGAGGGGGACAGTGAACCGTGTCCTCAGTGACAATTATACACATTGTCCATAATATGAAAATGGGAAACTTATAGATGGCTATAATATATTAGCATCGCAAGTAGCCTGGTGCGGCAGCAATCTACTAAACAACGTAGTATACATGTTTAGTTATTTATTTGTTTAAAATGATGTCTTGTAATTCAATTTTAAGCATCGAAAATGTACATGTACATATCGTTATGCTTATATACATAATTGTAGGTGTGCGAATGTCTATATGTGTAGGGTCTATAAGCTCGAGTCTACCAGGGTAAACATGTTTTATTATTCTTCTTAGTTATAAACATATAATTTTTTCATATTGGCTTCTTCTCATTTTTATGTATGATTGTCTATCATGATTTGTATGTATATATTCAGTGTTTGGTTTCAATATTGTTTCGGACAATCACTCAATAAAGCAATTATTGTTATATGTATGTTGATTGATCTAAATAAATAAGTACGAGTCAGAGCAGAAATAAATAAATTGCTGTCTGCTTTCTCACGGGAGACCATGACATTGAAAGTCGGGGGGGGGGGGGGGGGGGGCGGACAGGGTCTGTTACAAATTTTTATTGCGATGGCTACATAAAAACTAGCTTCTCCACTATTTTGTCTTGTCGGTTGATGAGACTGACAGTGGATGGGGGATGAGGTGTTGAAAAATGTTCGCTGTCCAATCACTGTAACTTCCGATTTACTGGGAGGCAGAATTATACATCTGCCACCCTCGACCATAATTCCAATAGGGGGAGCTACCCACCCACCCACCCACCCCGTAGTCGTGCATCTGTTCTAAGTGCCAGTCTTTCAAGGCGCATGTGTGTGGGCAGTGGGCACTGTTGACAGATATCTACTGGCGTCTCACCATAAATTGTAATTTTCTGGGGGAAGCAGAACAATGCCAGGTATATATAATATATATACATGCACACATGGAGGGTTGATTCATTAGACATATATATTTTATAGATGGACAAATGCAGACAGGAAATCTGATGACCAACAGGACACATCTATGCATTATGTATAAAATAACAACACATTTGTTTTTCTGAAATGAATTTTATTATATATACTGAATATAATCATAACACAGAACAGAGACAAAGCTACCGTGTTTAAATTCTGATTTAATTTTAGTCAAATACATATTTCTTGCTGGTGATGTTACCCAACTTTACAAGAGTCAAAACAGCAGACTCACTTTATCAAAATCAGCAAGAAGCATACACATGCTTTAATTTTGCTCCAGTAGCTTTGCCTCCGAGTTCTGGTTAAGTATAATATGCAGCGTGTCAACATCAGAAACAGTGGTGAAGCACACAAACTACATGGTGTGTGTTCATTATAATAAACATGCAAGAACAACTGGATTACAAATACATGAAATACTACCTTTGATGGTGTGTGTCGATGAATGTTCCGTAGAAGACATTAAAATCTTTGTCGCACATTAAAATGGCAATTAAGAGAAATGTTTGAAAACATCAACAACGTATTGCGACCTAATATCTGAACATTAGATGACTTGGCACCTCATTAAAAAATAAAATGACAGTTTCCGTTCTCAGTGTAGACACATTAGCAGATCAATTTCTTCATGATTTATCAAAAAAGCTCATTGCATAATTAGGTATCCAGTACTTACCTGAATTAAATGAACACAAAGTGTGTTTATACAACCCATATGAAACTGCATTTATACACAAAGTAGAATACCTCTCTGGGTAGTTAAAAATGCTACCTTTGTAATAATATTCTCCAAAACAATGCATGCTAAATCATTTTAGAAAACAAGCATGCAATTCAACATGATAATTATTTGTAAGATTTATATAAACGTGCATATCATTTCACTTGGGACTAAGGAATTGTGTACAAAAACATGTTAAATCTGGGAATGATAATTAATGCTCCCATATTTCTAGGAAATGCTGACTAATTAATTTATGCTGGGCAAAACAAATAAAATATAATTAACATCTAACTCTTTCAGACTCCAAAATAGCTTAGTTTAATGGTTATCATGGTGAAAAATACACATACAAATTGCAGAAATATATCAATCTCTTTAAAATGCATCAATTTTAGACACAATTATTTAAAACACGGGAAAATGTTATATGTACACAATTCCTTAGAGCAGCACTTTGGAACACAGAGGTAGGCTGGTCGCTGTAATAAAATATATCTGAAATAATGTACACCTACGTAAAACAGCTTTATCTAATGCATTGGATGGAATTTCTCTTAACAGTACCCAAATGCAAACATTAACTGATGCAAATATTCTGCTAGTAACAGATCGTAGTGCGATAATGAGATGTAACATTTCTGACATGGAATTGACAAAGTTACATTTTGCAAGCACGATGACAAATCAAGTTGCTTGCAGTGAAGTCACTGTGTTTTACCTGGATAAAACCAGTAGCAAAATGTGGCGTTGCATTCTAGCAATTGCATAATTTTGACCTGACAAACCCAGTAGTAACACCAAAAGTACAATAACGTACCAGGAGTGAAAACTGTATAATAATTTTCACTGGTTAAAAACCTTACCTTAAATTAACCAACAAAAATTATTATGCACTTTGTTTAAGTAAAAGACATACGCGCATATTTAACAACAGAAGCAACACGTACATTGACGCTACAAGTAAATAACGCAACATAAGTAAACAAACAGTGTACAGGAAATCAGCAGGTTATTATTGCACAGACCAGTCAAGCTTAAATTGGTAAAACATAAAATGTCCATCAAATACGTTGGGGGGTCATCCCAATTTGCAAGATTCTCAAACTAAACTTCTCTTTTGGAAATGTACAGACCAGCTGCAGAGCTGTTTGATTTAACCCTAGATGCTGCTGATTGTTTGCTAAAAACCAACGTTCACAAACAGATGGTAACAGGTTCACACGACCTTGTAACAGGTTCAAACAGCCTCGTAAACTCACATTAGAAATGACCCCAAAACCGCTGAAGCGCACTACAATTGAACATAAAATCACTGACAAGCAAGTTGACAATGACACAGCACACACATAGAGCAGTAGCTAGAACAGAAGATACAATAATATGTAATAGTTTGATAAAACAAATTGATATACCATCCCATAACAACAAAGCAAGACATCACAAACTAGACTACATTCCTGTGTGAACACGGCCAAATCCACCCGTTACTGTGTCGCAGTTTCAACCAATTTCAGCGAACGCAGAACGGTGTAGAATTTTGGATAACTGACAAATGTTCACTTGGCATCAACAACCCCACAGGAAAGGTTTGTCGACATTTTCGGCCGTACTTGGAAATGTTTTATTTTTGTTAAGGTTTCCAACGTGTCAGTTCAATGGGATGTTTGTGTGACACGAGAACGTGTCATTATCCACACCTAGCTCAAGTCTAAGGATCACAAGGCCATTTATACAATTCAACCAAGGTCCTTTCAAAGTGACACAATCCTTACTTATATAATGTATCTGCATCACAATTTCAGTGTGACATTAGACTTGTCTAATCTCACGACAAGCTGTAAAGTGTGTATGTGTATGAGTGTGTGTAATCTGTGTATGCTTGTGTCTGTGTATTACTTACTGAATCATTTGCCAAATGACAAAACTGTGTCAATGCACTTTACGTCACTCATCATACACCATAGTGTCATCGTCACAACACACTCCCTTACATCAATGCCACTGGCAACCTGCCAATATGTCACGATGGACAACAGCAATGACATGACATGTCACCAAAGTGTGTCACCATGTACATAGCGACCCTTGTGACATGTGTCACCATTACTCGTGACACATTGTGAAGCATGCACAACTGTGTCAATCCGACATGACTATGACAACATTTACTGTAGTCTGCAGCTGCTCTACTGACAGCTAACACGACCAGGACGGCACGTCCTAATGCGTGCATGTCCGCACATGTGCATGCTGTACGACTGCCCTGATCCCACAAAGCTAAACATTAACTATACGCAGCATTAACAACTTCACGTGTTAACACTCACATCCTATGCTTGTTAGTAGTAAGTAATCATATCATAGGCGCGTTAACCTCAGACCAATGTGATCTTATTTACATGGGATGCGTTGACCAATCAGCAGCCGCCGCAACCTACATTACCCCGAATTAGTCCCACCTCCGCTCCGGACATATTCCCCCTGTTCCCGCGGTTATGTACTGCGCTGACTCCCCTTGTGTTAGTTCCTCGGCGCTGGGTGTGTTGTTCCACTTAACGGCGGGTGCGTTATTTCACTTAACGCGTGCGTTGTGCCTAGCTATGTACAGCCTAGCCTTCGTCGTCATGCAAACGCATTCACCGTACACACACACAGATGCATGCTGGGATACCCCTTCCTGTCATACCGTCGCCCCTGGGCCGGGGTGAATCAGGTGGGTGGGGGGCCACGCACGTAGCGCAGGTCTGGGCTGATGCTCAGGCCAGGGTGGTCAGGGAAGGGGTCAATGAGACAACACATAACCACGACAAAGATGGTGGCCAGGGGAACGCCCCACTTGAGTATGTAGAGCAGGAGTGACCACCAGCTGCGGTCAGTCTTTGGCCGCGTGACAGGCCTGAAACCAATCAGATTAACACGTGAGTAACTTGACTAGATTTGTGGAACTATTGGATAATTAATCCAACAGCGGAACCTGTAAATAATGTCACTGAAACATCAATTTTATTCCTAGAGAACGAAAAGTACAATAAATATATGTTTCATCTGTCAATTGTTGACACGCACGCACGCACGCACGCACGCACGCACGCACGCACGCACGCACGCACGCACGCACGCACACAGACACCTAGAGAACGAAAAGTACAATAAATAAATTTTTCATCTGTCGATTTATATCACGCACGCACAGACACACTGTTCCATAACAAGAAGAAAGTTGGATATAATATATACTACGTTTTCATTTAAAACCCATAGTTTAATATTGCATACTGAGGCAGGCTCATGTAGATGTGACAACTCTACTATAGTAGGCTATAGACACATCTGTCACGTTACATCAACACAACCCAATGTGCTGTTAGAAACCACAGTGGATCGCTGAAAATTCCAACCACACATTGCTGGGGATGGACAGCAGATGAGACATGTTTGTCTGGGATATTGTGAACTTATACGACCACCCAAAATAACATTTCACGTCTCCATTGACTCACCTTTTTGTCCTCACACGAGTGAGCACTGCCAACTTTGCCTTCTCCTCTTTATTGCGCTGCATCAACAAACGCGTCTCCATGGCAACAATCATTTCCTGGCACTGACACTTCATGGAGGCGAGCTGGTTGCTAAGGACGGCCACTTCTGCGTGCATCTCCATCTGGTGGCTGCTCAAGGAACCAACGCTCGTGTAGAGGTCACGCAGTGCCGCCATGTGGCAATCGTATGTACCAAACTCGGACTGCATCACCTGCAAAATACAGCGAGGTCGTCAATGCCAGGACACAAGTTACACTCAGTGGACACATGAAAGGACTTATCCATCCAAAACAAATTTCTGAGTTACATAAAAATATACTTGTACATATATGTTATTCAATATTATCATATATCTGAAACCATGTTACAAAAACCATTGATAAATTGGATTTATGAACTGCCCTGTCAGAGCGCAAACTTAGAATGATCTGTTTTTTATAAATGTATGTAAAATTACAACTCTCATAATCTCAGTTAACCCTCTCATGGTTAGAACGTTCGAATCAATCCAAGTCCCTTTCGTGGCCAGAACACCTGAATACGACCGACTACAGAGGCACATTTAAACTGCATACTGTAAAACACTGTCATAAAATAATGGCCATTTACTTTGGAAGTTCGCACGTAATAATATTGAAGTTTCACAGGTAACTGTCAACATTTTGAAATGTAGGCGATTTCCGTGGCTATATAGCGCCAAACTCAACACTGAGCTCCGTTTCTGGTACTGCTTGTAATGATCTTCATGCAGTGTATATATTTTCCGCAAATAAAATTTAATTCTAAAATTTGCTGCGGGGATGAAAAACATAAATCATTCTCTAATACATTCCAACCAAATGTTTGTCATGTTTCAAGCTACAACAATGTACTTTGTAAGTGTTGTTGACATGAGACAGTGAACCACAGGGACAGTGAACCACAGGGACAGTGAGCCACAGGGACACAGCAGGGGGCAACAAACCTTGAGGTCGGTCACCGTGTCCATCATCTCTTGCGTTGACAGACTGACAACGTCGGCCGCCAGGTGGAGACACTGTAGACGCTGTCGTTCCCGATTCAGGGAGTCAGTGAGTTGTGTCACGGCCTTGTTGTACTCCGTCCAACCAGTCAGCTGGGGCCTCAGTTGGGCCACATGCAGCGTCGACCTAGAGCAGACAAGTAACTCTGTCAACTGTAAATACCTTGACACAGAATTTGCCAGAGATAGCTTAGCACTGGCCTGATGCAATATCAGGTCAATTTGATGGTGATTTGGTATCATCTATTTATTAATATCAATGCAGGTGTTTATTTATGTTCTATGACATGTCTCTCTTTTAGAGTCTTTTTATGAGTTCTCACAAAACATAATTTGTGACTAATGTCAGCAAGTTATCATAGGTGACCATCTAGGTGACAACCATTTCGGTATAAAATTATAGTCAAGTTATTGTTTGTACAAAAAAAGAATAATAACACGATAATGGTTGAAAATGTTGAGTTCCTTCCCAGGTGAGGTCAGTTAATTTACAGTTACTTTATTTCCTACCAGTAGACTCATTGAGGTTTCCTAAACCAACTATCTCAGACACATCTTCACCCACATATAATTCTGTCATTTATTTCTGAATAATAATTCATTCGTTTTCAATCTCCAGTTGATGAGAAATGGGGCCAGATCATATTTTAACAAGCCACAAATGGAAACGCACATTTTAAGGTTGTCACCAATGTCGTCAAGTATCTGGGTGACGTCTTCTGCAAACTTGGCCATGTGTACTTCCTTGTTCTTGCCAGCAAACACCCGGACACGTCTCTGTAGGGTCGTCATCTCCACCTTCTGAGACACCAGCTCCGTCGTACTGCTCTGTAACACACACACACAACGTCAGAAACAAATAATAATAAAACTGTTTTTCTATAGCGCTAATTCCCGCATGGTGGATCGATGCGCTGTACAAGAAATATAATAAATGTATTAATAAATATAAATTATATTGAGCCAGATGCAGCGTGGACCTAGAGCAGGCACCACTCAGTCTAGTAACTGTGCCCTGAGACAGAATGGGCCGAGTCTGAAAGAGATATCTTAGCACTGGCTGGATGAAGAATCGGCTCAATTTGATGGTGATTTCAAAGCACAAAGAAAACAGAGCCACTTACAGAGTCCCATAAAGTATATTTTTAAAGAACAAACAAACACATAATGTTCAATTTATAATCTAACCTTCTCTGGCATCGTCAGATCGCATTATTTTTATAAATTATACAAACCTACCCAATAATAGTTTTCCCTAGATTGTGATGCTAATGCAAGCAATGTTTGATCATACTTATGACTAGGCACTGTGAATGTGTCTGCGATTTGTCTAAATAGTGACACAAGTCACAACAATTTTCCCACTGGATAAAGTTGTCCAAACCAGCACAGGATTCAGACACAGGTTTTCTAAAGCAAAAGTTTAATGTTCCACCCACTGTGCACTGAGCTCCACTCACCAGGACTGCCTTGATTGCGGCCTCCAGTTCACTGGGGTCACCAAACGTCTTAACACTGAGGTTGTCCCGACACCGATCGATACATGCGTCGGCCCCCATGATTTGTTTGTACATCTCAAACAGCTGCTTCGACTGATCCTGTCTCTTTACCGTCACTCTCTCCAGGCGGCGCCACTTGTCTATCACACCTGTGGGATGGTCAAGCGGAATTGTGAGACTCACAACTAAAAATTGAGTGGTGGTTTGTTTTCATGTAAAAGTACATTAAACAATGCAACCTGCAACTTTTATTTCATCTCCAGTGCCAACGTATGATTCAGTAAACTAGTCTTTCAATACAATCTGACAAATATCAATCGATCTTGTGATTAAATCCACCCAGTGGCAGCTTTGGATAGAATCATGGAAATATGTAATGGATATGATATCCATAAATTGTTTTTCCTTTGTATGTCATGTAAATTACTTTGCCAGAAAACATTCAAACAAAACATTTGATGATCATACTATATTAAAACTCAGTGGTTTGCTAACGTATTGTGATTTTACGACAGAAACAATCCCACTTATTACATTAACCAATCCAGCTCAACAAACTCCCAGTGTCATGCGCGCTTCTTTCTCGAGACAAATTTGCTTGCACAAAAACCTCTCTGTTGGTTTTAATTCAACTGAGGACCAATGTTTACCAGGACAGATCTATGAGCTAAATCTGTTTCCTCCAAACCCTCCCAGCCCCCCACTCACGTCCCAGCCCCCCCACTCACGTCCCAGCCCACAACTCATGTCCCAGCCCCCCACTCACGTCCCAGCCCCCCACTCACGTCCCAGTCCCCCCACTCACGTCCCAGTCCCCCCACTCACGTCCCAGTCCCCACACTCACGTCCCAGTCCCCCCACTCACGTCCCAGTCCCCCCCACTCACGTCCCAGTCCCCCCACTCACGTCCCAGCCCCCCACTCACGTCCCAGCCCCCCACTCACGTCCCAGCCCCCCACTCACGTCCCAGTCCCCCCCACTCACGTCCCAGTCCCCCCCACTCACGTCCCAGTCCCCCACTCACGTCCCAGTCCCCCCCACTCACGTCCCAGCCCCCCCCCACTCACGTCCCAGCCCCCCCCACTCACGTCCCAGCCCCCCCACTCACGTCCCAGCCCCCCCACTCACGTCCCAGTCCCCCCCCCCACTCACGTCCCAGTCCCCCCCACTCACGTCCCAGTCCCCCCACTCACGTCCCAGTCCCCCCCACTCACGTCCCAGTCCCCCCACTCACGTCCCAGTCCCCCACTCACGTCCCAGTCCCCCCCACTCACGCTGCACCATGGCGATGTCGTCCAGAGGGACATTGGTCAGTCCTTCGTCCATCTGCAGGGTGTCAATCACCTCCTGGAGACACTTGACGTTGGTCTGGCATGTCGCCAGAGGGTCCACCTACAAGCGGTCAACATGCCGGTCAGCTTCAACTGGACGTAAAGGGATCATGTGACACCACACATGCAAAGGTGACATGATCGGGTGTACGGTGAGTCTGACTATACAACTGACTCTATCTCGACAGTGAGCTGTGTAACAATATGTTGTTAAGTTTAGTGAGTTATGTTTAACTTGTTGCTTTGTTGGTCTGGAAAAATGCATCTAAATTAAGACAATTATGAATGTTAATTCATATACTGATGGCGCTGACATTTTCTGATAATACAAATTCTGACGTGAGTGATATCTGTATGACAAACAAACTGTGATGACACCTTACAGACAGTATATTCTGGTGACACTGACATATTCTGATAATACAAGTTCTGATTTCAGTGATATGTCTTGATGACAAACTATGATGACACTTTATTTACCTTACAACAACATATTCTGATGACACTGACATATTCTGCTGACACTTACATATTCGGAGGGGTTGAGGTAGACCCCTGTCTCCATGGCGTCCTTGCCAGGTTTGATGGCGAGAGTTGACTCGGTGAAGTCCATGGCCTTCTGGGACTCGGTAATGACGTAGTGAAAGTCGTCAACATCGGAGTCGGTGTCATCGTAGTCAACGCGACTGTTGTCACCGTTGGCGTCGCCATGGTAACCACTGCTGGAGAACCAGGAATTCTGGACAAGAGATAACAAGAATGACAGATCTGGTGACTAACATTGTCTGGGATGATGTTTTTCGTAGTAAATTTTTCCTGTTTTTTATATTTGTAATGTTAAGGCTGATTTCAAAACTAATTCCTACAAAAAAATGAAAACTGTAATTACTAGACTATATAATTACAATACATAACAGAAAGTATGAAATCATACTGGCCACAAAACCGTATGTATTGTGTGCTTATACATAACACATTAGGCCATTAATTTCATAATTATCAAAAAAGCTGGCTTTTCACTGAATATTCAACCATCCTCAGATAGTCCTACCGCAACTTCTGGCGAGACAAGTTTAAATAATACTAATAAATAATATACTTTATTTATACACTATAAATCCAAAGTACAAATTATGTTCAGTAGTGTTGACAACATTAACACATTATAAAATAACATAAAATATATAAAAATAAAACAACGTGTGTCAGATGCAAAGTGATTTATTCTGACAACCACATCTGACCTATCTACCCCGCCTCGCTCTCACAAGACACCCTACCTGTGAGCGTTTGTTCCCGGAGCCCCGGGTCGTGTCGAGGGGAGCCATGGGGCTGCACCCAAAGCTGTTGTCAAAGGGGAACTCCTCCTCATACTCCAGGGTGTGCTCCCAGTCGGCCTGCAGCTTCCCAGGGTCCAGCTTCTCCTCCGTGCAGTCGTCACTGACACTGGTGTACGGGGGCGCCTAGAGGACAAGGTCAGTGACAGGGGCGTTAGGATTGAGAATGTACACTTGTTTAATATGTAAAGTTGAGTTGCTAAGTGATGAATGAATTCAGCATCTACCATGATGAGGTCGGTGTGTGTGTGTGTGTGTGTGTGTGTGTGTGTGTGTTTGTGTGTGTGTGCTTGTGCATGCATGTGTTAACACTCATATACACACACCCTTCTAGGGAAACTACCACATTGTTCAGCAGCATTCAGTTTCATGTGACCTGACTGTCAGAGCTGGCTGTTGGAAGGATCAAACTCCTTACTAAAGTTAATGCCCTGGCATTGCTAAAACTGCTGCACTCACAACTTGTACATATTAAAATGTGCAAGTTTGGATGACATCAGTATCAATGTGTCCACCCACCTGATAAGGGTCCCAGGCGTGCTCAGAGAACGACTCCTGGGTGGTACTGAGTAGACCGGGCACCACGCCGTCCGTGTCATCGGTCTCAAGACGCGCCAACTCAATGTCTGAGTCCCCTGGGAACATACAAGACAATATAACACACAAGTCCATGCCAAGTTGATACACAAGTTCAACCGAACATAACACACAAGTTCAGTCTCCATTAAAACACGCCCATCCTCGACACAAGTACGGTGAAAATAAAGCACGTAAGTTCACTGTCGATTAAAGACCCAAGGCCACCCTCAGTACACCACAGGTAATACAGGTGCAGTGTTACAAACTTACGTAAATAAATGAGCATTAATCTGACAACATAGTTTTAAATTACACGGCTATGTGAAAATGGTTTCCTGGATCAACTATAAATGAAAACATCAGGAATGTTTTCTACCTGAATAAGTCAGTATTTTCTAGTACCAATAATCTGCATATTCCTGTAAAGTGTAATGCGCCTCTGAATGGTTTTATTGCTAGAGATAAAGCATAGACAAATACTGTTATTTATTATTATTAGTAGTAGTAGTAGTACCAACTCCACAAAGCAACAGGGTATTTTGGAATCTGTGGGGTCAAGTAATCTCAAATATAGGATTAAAACGTGCCATTTTTAAACCTTTGCATCCACTCTTAGGGCAAGCTTTGGATTGACATCATCTCTTGACAAAACCCTCCATGCCCTGAATGACTCAATCATGTACACAATTTAACCTCAACACAGACCAGTGGACTTCCACATACCCTGGTGGTTGAAGACGTCGTCAGTCTCGGACGCGATGGAAGTCAACCTGTGTGTGGGGCTACAACTGGGCACCGCCTGATCCAACTCCAAACACTTCCGGGTTGACCTGACGTCACACCTCTCGACAGTGTACGTCACACTGCTGTCAAACTGCGGCGTTGACGTCAACCGCTTCCTGTCGAGTTCGTCCGACTTCGACCGCCTCATGCGCAGGTGTCGACCTTTCTGTGGGCTGTGCCCCCGGGGTGGGGTCGACGCCTCGGAGCTGGTGCGGCGCAGTTTAGGGCTCACCGGGGTGTGGGTGGTGGTGGGGCGCTTGTAATGCAACCTGTCTATGGCACTCTCCGAGTTTGACAGCGGGCCGAGATCAGCACGCGACTCCGACAGGTGATGGCGGCGCTTTTTCGGTGACAACTTCCGGGTGACGATGATGTCGGACTTCGCTGGCGACACGCTGTGGGAGCGCATCGTGAAGAAGGTCGTGTCGTTGAGACTTGAAGGTCGTCCGTCGCTGCTCGCCGTCGAGAACTCTTCATCGGAACCTTCGCTGCTCGCGTCACACGAACTCAACTGTGAGTCCTCAGTCGTCGTGATGACCAGGGAGCCGTCAGTGCTTGTCAGTGATTGGTTGAGCTTCGCGTGGTGGTGACGACGCTCCTGTTGCTGCTTCACGACTTTCGCCGACTCCTGCAGCAGTCGACAGCTGCTCTGCAGATGCCAAAGGTCGGCGTCGTGAATCAGTAGCTCCGCCTGCTGGATGAGTCGGCGTACACACTCTCGGCGCACTCCCACCGGGGATCTGCTCAAACACTCGATGCTCCCGTAGCTCTTGTCGTCTGTCATCGGAGGCAAACCCGCGTCGGCGTCAAGTTGATCCGACAGCGAGTGTGTCACCAACTTCATCTTGGTGACGTCAAAGTCGCGTATTCTGACTGCAGACGACTCATCAACAGGACTCGCTGGCGACACGGGACTTCGGGCGTTCACTGCGCTGTTGTTCTGCCACCTGGTGGACGAATCTGCCGAGTCGGTGTCGATGGACGTCATACAATAGAACCGGTGACTGGGACTGTTGATGAGAGACTGGACATTGTCGCTGACCGCTTCCTCTGACCCAGTCCTCCCCAGGCCCTTGTCGGCCAGCAGGTTGAGGTCGCTGCACGTCGAGCTCGTGTCGTAAGCACTAGTCATCGAGTGCCTCCACCTGGTGGACGGCTGCAGACTGCCAGTGCTGCCACCTAGGTCCTTCCTCCGTAGCACCGCCTCTAGGTTCTGACACGATCGGACGTGTTTCTTCAGGTCGTCGGTCACATGACCCGTTTCCGCCTCTTCGTTTGAGTGGCTCTCGCTCGAGTAACCTATGTCTCGGCTGTCCGACTTCAGTGGCGACCTCTTGAGGCTGAGTTTTGTTGCATTCTGGGTAGTCGACCCGCCGTCCTGCGAGGAGGCGATCATCTTCGCGGATCTGTCAGCGTGTCTGGCAGCCATGTCATGATGACACTCGCTGACGCTTGGGTCGGAAGAACTCTTCCCAAGAGCCGAGTCGAGGTCCGACGCATTCCGGTCCGACTTGAGGCCGTTGTCGCAGTCAGACATCTTGTCTCCGCCGTCGTCGGTCTCCACAATGCGTTCGTACTCGTTGTCGGAGAACGGGATCACGTCGTAGTTGCCGGGGTCGGAGCTGACCGTCTCGTCATCGTTCGTGTCCATGAAACTGTCCTCGTTGTCCTCCAGCAGATCGGCGCCCTCTGGTGAGTACCCATAGTGCCCTCTGTCGAGTCGTCTCTGAAACAGAAAACGAGATTTAGTGTTCGCTGGGTCCTGTCATTGTGGTTCTGATATGCAGATATTTTGATACAAATAACATTTTGGTCACAGGATACCTTAGAAACAGTAAAACCTTAGAAAACATTCCTTGGAATAGAACTATATAGATTTAGAAAAATGACTATGAAACAATATTGAACTCTTCGATAAGAAATATGAGTATCCTAGTACTTTACATGTTGATGTGCCACTTGTAACATATTTATTGTATCTATGGTACATCAGGACAAATTGTCACCATACAGACACATCTTTTTGTATTCAATTATATGACATGACGCTTTTAACACATAATCATGAAACTACGTCCAACACTAGTAAATAAACAACAAGACAGATCAGAATGAATCCTTAGTTTACGGCTGGCTTCAAGGCAACAACAAAGACATAAAATGTGGATTCCACATTGTGTACCTGTTCAATCTGTCAGAGCAAACAGGGATTTTACATCCATTTCATTAATTGTTAACACAGCCGCAGTATGGGGCATGTAATTAGGCTACAATTAGTGGGCATTGAATAGTGAGTGATCGGCACAAAATGAGCAGACAGAAACCATACAATTTCTCGAGAACCAACCCATTAAAGGTACTGAGAGCAGAACCCAATACAGCCGGTGGACATTATTAAACAATAGTCTCATGTTTCCAAATTTGAACAGAGTTTTGCACTTTTCGTGACACAATACCGTGATCGTTAAGAAAGTTGTTTATAGAGACAGGCAGTGTTTACACTTGGCCTCTAGCATATGAGTACATAGTGGTCTGACACCAGCATATTGTGGCCTGTCCCCTTCACAGGATACATTAGCTCCTGTGTTAGTATACAGAGTATACCTTTATTGATGCCCCAACACATCAACCTTGGCAACTAATATCCCCGTAATGCGAGAGGAGACATTGTTTGCATGGACAATATTTCGCGTGACAGCCACCAACTAGCCTGCGGCAACATATAATTTAAATAATCAGTCATGCCTTTTGGCACACTTGTTGTGATACACACTGGAATTACTGCTACTTTCCGTCAGACAGAATGACAATTGGAGACCAAGTCAAGTGTAAATATATTCATGAATGTGACACTGCCAAATAGTTGCTAAACAGATCTGATGCCAGCGTGAACACAGGGCTGACACGTCAGCTTATAAACTAGACTTCCCTGTCTGTACCTATTTACATGACATAGAGAAACACACAGTCATACACACACACCTCTAAATGTACACATGAATGTATTTGTGGTGATATCTAACCACTATTATTGATAATAGTATTAGTAATACATAAAACATATACTGTTGCATATAATTTACCATACCAGGTCAAAGTAACACTAATCCTATTCACATCAGTCGATAAACAAAACGACCCTTCAAAACGGACTGACACTCACACCATAACAATGCGCGGACTCAAAGAGAAGTCTGTTCCTGACATATAAAGGGTTAAAAGAACTACAACTACATCCAAAATCTCTACCTTAATACAGAACTTTAACTTACACACTAACCTGTCTTCCTGTCCGTCACTACGTAGTACATATTCCAGACAATGTTCTACTACGTGTATTTACATAACAACTGATATCAGTCAATGCTAAACAAAGTCACGCAGCGTAATCGAGAAATATTTACACTGGCTGACATAAGCGATACGGTGTGATTTTCTAGGTCAAACGACCAGTCATATCTATCTACGATGTTAACACTGTATCTTGAGTCACAGCACAAATATGTAATCACCTCATCAGACAAAGGTTAAATCTGTCTCAGTCCAGATAGTGGGGTTGAAAGGGGCAGGTGTGATAAACCAGTGAAACAAACCGTTGTTCTGTCACAGATTCATGTTTAACCCATTTTATCCTGAAGCTAGTGCAGACGAGTTGCAGCCAGTTCCTGATCATTTCCTCAAATCAATCTGTCAGCATTAAAAAATGACAGGCCTTCATTTAAAATGGACATAACTTTATTATTTCTCAATCAATTTTTAAATGTGATATACCTTTAGAAAGTAGATAAAATAAACTATCAAGTCGCATTGACAAACTAATAGTTTTATCATATATATTTTATGTGGCATATGATAAAACATGCCCAATAAATTCAAACCTATGTTGAGGTTTGTCACATTACTTTTCACCTGACATTTTCGCCACGAAGGAGACAACATGTCAATGAGCAAGTTGACTTTATTTTATGCATTACTCTCTGCTGAAAACAAAGGTATACAACTTGTCCACATATCTTGGATAATAATCTCATAATGTAAAATTGTTTGTAATAACCCCCATGTCAGTCGATTGAATCGCCAACGTGTGGCGCAGCTGAGCGGAATTATGCAAATTTGTGAAATATTTTCTGTCAACGATATATAATTTTGTGGCTTATTTCTTATAACTAATAAATAAGTACTCAAAAGTAACAAGGTTGGTCAACATTTTAACGTCACTTTATTGATGAAGTAGTTACCATCGTTGGAAATAATCTTAACTTTGTTTGGCGCCAAAAAAACCGGCGTGGTGGCCGTGCGCGGTGAGCGAAAATTGTCGGTCGACCCCACTTCGATGGCTTCAAAGTATGTCTTCACGGACAAATATCGCATCAAATACCATAACCGTCCATCTTATATCGGCTATCCACTTGTCTGCCTTCTTGTCATCAACAGTATGAAGTAAATTAATGGAGTTATCCTTCGAAATACGTCAACATTTAACGATCGTTGCGACTCGACGCCATCTTTGATTTCACTTTGGCTTGGGGGTGCCGACTTTGGACGGCAAATACCCAAAGAACGGCACTGATTGGTTGAAAAATATGGGTTTCCTAGTGATCCCGATATACTGACGTCATTCGGTGTTAACCAGCCAATGGGATTCCAAAACGTCAGAGTGCGGGGAAGCCGTGCCAAGTGCAAACTACGACCAGAATCGTATTCCGGATAAAAAGGGTAACTACGACTAGAATCGTATTCCGGATAAAATGGGTTAAAAATCAAATAAATTAATAAATGGTTAATTTATACATTCACAGAAACTGTAAAAAACAGAGCTGAACACGTAGACACAATAGCTGCAGTTGGTCATCTATATATGGGTTGTTTTACATGAAATAAATATATTTGTATAATTTAATTTTAATTAACTACAATTATATAACTAATGTGTGAAGATAATACACATTGATTCGGCTCTATTTTCAGGTTATAAATGACGAGAAATGTCTAAGAAAACATGTTTTTTCAACCGAGGCATAAAACAAATTGTTTATGACTCTTCCTGTTTAAATAAATTACGCTTCATAATTATCACATGCCTTTCTCAAACAACCAAGACAAGGAGGTAAAACACAAACAACTATTTTTGTAGGTGTAAAACTCGTTTCTTTCGTACCAGATCAAGTATTTTAGCATGAAACAATAATTACTAACAATAAGAAAGATTATCATGTCAAGTGGCACATCTGCGAATTGCATCCTACTTGTAATGTCATCAACAGTGATGTTCCGTTGAAAATAAGGCAAGTTTATAGTATCCAGTATTAGTCCTACTCTGCCAGTTGACAAATCACTGAAATCAAAGTTTTCACCTTGGAACAGCTGAAGCATCTGCAAATTCAAAGTTGTCAGTGTGTTCTGTATTGCCACTGACAGTTGTGATTTGATTACACGTACTACTGAGAATATCGGTGACGAATTGTAGAACCACGTAAATTTAGCAATATCATAACTTAATAATTATTCTATTCGTGCGCGTACATTTTCATCTTCCATTTGTGTGAGTGATCACGTGCACGCAGTGACTCCATTATAATGTCAACAGAATTAGTTCTGCCTATATCAAACACTTTCAATTATGTAGGCATGACTGTGGTCAGTTTGAGCAGGAGGTCACTGCACACACAGGTGATTCAGCCACGCCCTAGATTAAAAAAAAAAAATTTAAGGTGTAGTGCAACTACTTACATTTAGCAACATTTTTATATTTTTACCAGTGACTAATTGTTACCTCAAACCTGAACAGTTGAGCCGAGGGAAAAGTTGCTAAGCAACAGGGGACAGACCACAATTTGCTACAGTTCCACTTGATTTATGGGCTGGGAATCAGAGAATGACAACAATGAAGTCAACTGCTTACGTTGGCAATACAACCTCAAGCACCCTTCTAACCAACTACACAGTAATGACGTAACGTGATAGTGCAACTATACAACACACACTGTACCAAAAATAGATGAATAATGAACCAGCTAAGGCACCCAACTGGTTTTGTTGAACACAAAGACGTCTGTCTATTTATTCACGAAATCAGTCCACGCTAGCAACCTGGGCAACTCAGAGGCTGAACATTTAGAAAATCCATCTATATGTAGAGATACTAGCTTTGCAAACTGTACGTTTCCCTTAGTCACTGACTTACAGAGCTCGACATGTGCCAGTGGTCATAGGTATGGATACTCTGAAACATAGTCACAACCCCAGGTAGCAGATGATTATACGGAAGCTGATTAGCCGGGGGGAGAGTGTAGACATGGACAAAACAAGGTATGAGACAACGCCCTATGACAATTATCACAACAGACGCACTAATGAGAAAGGTTAATCAATACGGACAGTGATGTTCTCGCGCTGTCTCCTGTGTATAGTGATAGGTGTGCTGCTGTAGGTTCATTAGCCTGTTGAAGCACAGGTAATACCGTCTAAATGAGGCTGTATCGAGGGATGGAAGTGATCCCACACAAGGGATGTAGTCAATCTACAACCTGTTGGGTAGTTTATCTCCCTTCTACAGCTGGCTGTATCCGTCTTACTCTATAATAATCCCAATAAACTGAATAATCCCTTAAACCAGACTAATCCGATTACTTAAAAAGACGTTTTCATGACCAATACTTCCAAAATTTTAGACATTTCACAATGACAAAATTAATACAAACTTAAAAAACTTCCAAGATGCATTAATTGATGATGTACTCTGCCAATGTCCACACATCTTTTCAAAGTCCTTTTTACTACTGTCCAGGGCCACGGAATACAATTTCAATTGGCTCTTTGTAAATTCCAAGTCTTTGATTTGGAAAAATAACACAAAATATTTATTCAGTTTCTGTAATAATAACTCGGTCTGATACAACAGTAGACGTGAGACTGGTGCAACAGTAGACGTGAGACTGGTGCAACAGTAGACGTGAGACTGGTGCAACAGTAGACGTGAGACTGGTGCAACAGTAGACGTGAGACTGGTGCAACAGTAGACGTGAGACTGGTGCAACAGTAGACGTGAGACTGGTGCAACAGTAGACGTGAGACTGGTGCAACAGTAGACGTGAGACTGGTGCAACAGTAGACGTGAGACTGGTGCAACAGTACACGTGAGACTGGTGCAACAGTAGACGTGAGACTGGTGCACTGTGCTGCCACTAGGTGGATCTGTCTGCAGCCCACAGAGTGGCGCATGACATAACTACACTAATCCATCACACTTTTGGTCCAGCACATTTAAAGATATTCAACCTTAGTATTGCATCAATCACCTGTCCGTATGACAGAACTTCTGCGATCAATTCAGAACGTGAGGACTGCCACCGAGATATGACGTCACGTATACAAACAACAGATGGATGACGCCTACACATGAACAGTCTAAACTCTCACTGCCAGTGTGCTTATTCGTTTGAAGACCAGACCAAATGAAAGCATGGATCATAACCACGTGTGGTCTAAACTCTTATACAGAACCAGACCGTATTCTTCATCAATGTTTCTTATGTCATTTGTACATAGCTGAAAATTGATTATTCACTATCCTGCATTTTTCATAGATAAATGCAATAAACAAATAAGTTAACAAAACAAATATATATAAAGCCAATACATAAACAAGTTATAAAAATAAACAGGAGGGACTAAATAAAACAAACAGCCATTCCCACCAACCAGTCATGGTCACGTTTTTCAATGGAAAATCAGTCATTTGGTTGGGCCATTTGTTTAATGAATGTTGATCTGTTCGATTCATTTCACTACAGTGTGTACCAATAACAATTAATGTGTGCGTGGTTAGTTAAAGACTGGCCCCCACCCCACTGAATTCCACTAGTCTAATCTATGACACCAACTTGTTATGTATACACAACATGGGAAACTGCAGACAAATAACAGAAACCCAATTTATTGAGACCCTGCTATTCCCATCATCATATCCCACACCCATGGCTAATCACAACAAACTCTCAGCTCAATCTACAGTGAATTCACACCACTCCAGTCTACACACACTTAGACTGGCCCTGGACACACAGCTACACTCTGAGAGTGCTAATTAACACAAGCTCCAGACTGCCCACAGAGATGACCACTTGCAGGATAAAGCTTGACCAGTGTCCACTGTGCTAATGCAGTGGTTATATAACCAGGTAAGTACATAAGAGGTGTCTGTGTTTATCCACCTGTGTCCATACATGACAGGACCCTTTGGCAGGTGGCCAGGTACACCAACTCTACAACCCCATCTCACTCAGGTAGTTGCTTTGTATTGGTAAACCCTTGTATTTACCTGCCTTGCCCAGGGCACGAACGAAGGGACTGAACTAAGTCACATCGAATAGCAACATCTTTGTTTTCGTTTGCAACTCTGAACTGTATGTACATTAAATCCATGTCAGGCTAAAATTTCAACAATAACATTTCTTTGATGACAATAATAAATCCTGTGTTATTCTGTAAATTTCTAACAATGACATTTCTATAGTGCCTTATTCACATAAAACTATTCATAGGGGTTTGCACTCATACGCACATACACGCGCGCGCACGCACGCACGCACACACGCATATTAGGATCGGAATAATACGCTGGTGTATAATGTGCTGCAGTACACGATCGAAGTAGACAATACAGTATTACATGGCATCTTTGTGAAGCAGTAACCATCCAGCACAAACCACAACTTTCTGTGTATCGATAACATATCGACTTATAACAATTAGAGCATGTATAGCATCTATCTATAATCTACGTAAAATTTAGACACATTATTCCGTTTTCAACGAGCGAATAAATTTGGATACGTATCAAATCATTAGTGAACTGTTTGGGTGTCATATAAAATATTGACCCGTGGGTCATTATTCTATTTAGAATAATGACCTCCAGATCACTTTTCTATAGATTTTCAGCTATAGAAAAATTACCCGCCCTATTTGAAATAACAGTTTTGATCATAATGTTGAATTACAGCATATTACTAAGTATCACTTTTCTACGTGGGTCAATATTCTATCTGACACCGGCCCTAATATAATGCATATAATTATTATACACAATTCTCCAAGATATATGTCCCCTCACCTGTCCGCCGGCGATGGCCTCCTCGAGTCGACACCGCCACTCCAGCGACTGCAGCCAGATGGCGTGCCAGCGACTCTCTAGGTTCACAGCCAGCAGACGCAGGGCGTCACTGTCACTCGAATCACTGCATGCTCCCTGGTCCTGGCGCAGTCGCTCACACAGCTTCAGAACGGCGTTGACGATCTTGGAGTGCGACTCGATGTCTCGCTGCAGACCCTGGCAACAGAAGGGAGGGTTTGTTGATTCATAGTTGCAGAGGAATTGTTTTGAGAGAGTGTGAAGGTAAATGAAATGAGTTGTGGGTGTGTTCAGTAGGGATCGTGGAATATGTTAGTGGGAAAAAAAAGGGAGCAGGTAATTGCTGGATGGGACTTGGAGAGTGTAGATGCAGTGACATGTTTGCTAGTAGAAATAATCGGACTTGTCATTGTCAAGATGGCATAAAAGAAAACATACGTATATATGTTGATCCAGCAATAGCTTGTACAGATGCACACAACATCTATATGTGGAAGAAACCCCAGAAACAAAGCAATAGAGGGTGGTCTAATACCAGCCAAACAGAGGGTGGTCTCATATCAGCCACACTGGGGACTGTGGATAAAAAGACAAGTTAAACCTCTGTCTCACATGACTGTTATCATGACTTGGCAATCACCATTCAACATTCAGCAATGATCATTACCGGGTTTTATAAACACCACACAATCACCAAGTGTTCTCTGCCTTGGTGCAAAAACAACAGAAAGAATCCATAAGAAATTATGCAAGTATCTGTCACATTTTCTTACAGAGAACTCTTTCTGTCTGCAATTCTGTAGTGTAGAACGGTGACTCTAGCAGCACAACGTGTAGGCAGCACAACAACCTGTGAACTACTCAGTGGCTAGGACTGTCCCAATTGTCAACCAAACAGCCTTTTGTGAACAGTCAAATCACCCATGACAAGGTCAAGCAAAATAATCATCAACAAACCCTGCATTGTTGACATTAGAATAAATGAACTGAACTGGAAATCAATTAAATTCAGTTGATCAATAAAAGATAATTTTGCTGTGTCATTTTGTTCACTGAGTTGACAGAGAGGGTTGACAGAAGTAGGGTCACTGACTCCTGCTGCCAATGGGGCAAGTGTTATTTGTGTCACAGATTGCGTCACAAAAACAAACCTCCAACCTATGACTTCCATAACACTATGACAAGTTGACAAATGTGTCTTCAAGTGTTAAGTGTGTGATGTACGTAACAAATGGGTGTCATCAACACATCTTCACAAATGTTTTATATAAAAAAAATGCTTATACACTATGATATATTATAAACTCTCAACTTTTTTAATGGTTCAATTTGATAGATTGTTACCCCATGTTCAAGTAGAAATTTAAACAATTTAATATGCTTGAGTTCATAATACAAAATGAAGGTATAGATATATATTTTATAGATATATATATATATATATATATATATATACATACATACATATGCGTACATATCCAATCAAAATCACATTTATTTAGCAACAACAACATAACAGTACACGCACAAAACAAAACATTTATAAAAGTGCCACCCATCCGTGATTCACCCCTCTGTATCTACACGCCATTGACTGCGCTACTTTACAGTTTATCACTGTGAGTTTCCTTGCAGCTGTCAAAACATACACAACACACCTGTGACGTGCGTACATGAGGCAGGTAATACTACCTGCAAGTATGACACACCTGCACCGCATGGCGCACGGCCAGAGAACTGGCACCGCACACACGGGCGCCGGTAATGAAGTTTCATGTTCATGATTAAATCGCCATAAACTGACTTACGCAAATGACCATAAATAGCATATGTGGGGTAATCACCTGGCTGTGTGCTCTGCCCTAAATTACCCCTCTACCTGGGCGTGATTTTCAAGTTTTATGCAGAGCCTGTGTAATTGTATGCACAGGAAATGAAGCAAAAAGTGGCTGAGTTATAGAGAAGATGTCAGAGGTCACATGACATTAATGTATAAGCTGTACACCTGCCTCGTCTCATAGACTGCCAGGTGGAATCAGGTCGTTATCGTGTCCTGTTCGGTATAACCCCCAGTGGGTCAAATGGTCATTATTACTATTTATTTAATATATAATATTTCCACACAAAAATATGTTTAAACAATAATTAAATAAAAATATTTCCTTGGTAGTTTTTATCACCATTACATAAATCCAACATATTTTTGTAGATTTATCTACAGTTTATTACTGTGATATATGAAGTTTGGCTGTTTTAATGTAAAACATTATAAAGTATTCCACTTCTTTCTATGGGAACATGTGGGTAATAAATGGATCCTGGTGTCAATTATGATCAATGCAGTACTGTGAATAAAATACTACAAATGGACACAATAAAATATTAGGTATCATTACCTTGCGTGGACATTACCATTTACCTGAGGCCAGCAGCAGTAAACTCACAATAAATATTTTATGGTGGTTGCAATTTGTCTAACGAGGCCACAAGTTGCTTGAGCCATTAGACAATGACCACAGATTGAGCATTATGTTACAGCACCAACTACACAATGACCACCACAGATACAGACAGCAGCTGACCACTGGTCAAGTTACCACTTAATTATTGATGCGCTCTGATTGATGCTATTAGCAGACATCTCCCACAAGCTGTCCACACAATGGTCACTCAGTGGTCAGAACAGGAAGTGGTCATTTCCTGAGTAGGGGATTGTGGAAATTAGAGCACCATGATCTTTTTGGTCTGGGTCAGCCACTGACCATACAAGATACAGTGTAGGTGAGTTATGGGAAAGAACCAACTGACCATGGGTACAGTCTGTGAACCAACTGACCGTGTGTAGTCTGTCTTAAAAACTCACTGTATATTATGGTAGATATGTTTGGAAACACACAATATTTTCCTTTGTTTATATTATATTTATTAAACATGTGACATGTTAAAATATTTTGCCTTAGTTACATCATGTTTAACCTAACCACATCAACCAATATAACTGTATCAATTATTACATCACATCAACCAATACAATTGTTCCATTGTGGCTACATCACTTTCCTACCTTTTGGACAATTACCGCAAATAAAAGTTAGTGTATCAGTAATCAGATGCACAAAATATGTTTCCATCAACACCCTGTGTCGCATTTACAATTCCTACCCAGTTCATTTATTGCAAATATGTGTGAATAAAATTACCACTGGTCGTATATGTGAGGTTCCGATGTACATCAACATGGAATCCAGAAATGGTCAACTGTCCTTGATTTGAAGGTGGCCAAAGTTCAGAGCTGTCTACGACCCTAGGTAGTCCAATTAGTTCAGAGGTGACCGGGGCATCAATAATTTATTGACACGGAAATGGTCGCATTACTGAGTTGGTCGTAAACTCTGTGTCTATCAGTATAATTTTAATGGTCCTAATATAGTTCATGATCGTCTGGTGCAGATTCAAAATTAGCATAAATGTTCAACATGTTGGTAAACAATGGTCGTATTGGAAAACATTGGTCATGTTTCAGAGGTGGTCATAATAACAAGTCATTAGAGCAGGAAATGAGCAACTGCAGCAGTTCCATTGTGTGACTTTCACTGTGGATTTTGACCAGTTTTGAGAGCAGCAATCAGCCAGACCCCAGTGTCATTATCACCAACAATCAACAATTGTCTAGCCATGTCCACTGGGCTGTCACCAAGTGTCCAGCTTCAAAGAGCATAACTACAAGTGTAACAATTAGTGGACAGTGGTCAGTGCTTGCTTGACCAGTCTGAGCACTTGACAGGCTTCAGATTCAATAGCACAGACTATAGTTGTTGTGTGAACTCCACTCAGCAGATGAATGGTGAGTCCAGGGTAACAACCTGTGTGGTTGTCAGGCATCAGATACACTGGTGTATGGGTATAAATCAGGGACTATAATACTGCTATCATTTTTTAAACTTGTTTTAAACATTATTTTACCAGTAAAACCAGTTTTGTGTGTGACATGGTGTGCTAAATGTTTTTCAACATTATTTTTAGGCAACAATTTCAAAAGGTCATATTTTTAAAGCACAATGATGTGATGTACAAATTCAAATTATCATTCATTATTTACAGCTTCATCAATATAATATACATAACTGCAAGATGTCTGGCACATTTTATAATTAAAACATTCTTTCACTCCAATATGCAGTGCTAATGTCAACCGATATGATGTGGATTGCACTAATTTATATATCTATGTACTATGTGATCTTAGTCAGTTAGTGG
The DNA here is from genome assembly GCA_964017155.1 of Oasisia sp. SBJ-2009. Lineage (NCBI taxonomy): Eukaryota > Metazoa > Annelida > Polychaeta > Sabellida > Siboglinidae > Oasisia > Oasisia sp. SBJ-2009. Next base: position 52,035,149 of record OZ024856.1, on the reverse strand, counting down.
GATAATAATTTATAATTTTGTTTAATATTTACATTAAATAATTACTATAGTTTGTGTGAACAGATTATGACAATTATAAAGCCACAGATTTTGATTTCAAAGAAACTACTGTTATCAGAAGATGAGAAAATGATATGACAGTCTCCTGGTTGAGTTGACATTGTGGCCACTTACAAAGGAGCCACCTCTTCTGTGCAATATGTATCATACACCACACGACATTCAGCACTAGTTGTAACTGCCTCAAACTTGGCAACGACCAACTAATAACTCAACGTTTGTCGCCTGAGCACTCATGTCAACATCTGAGAGAGAGATTCAGACATTATTCCATGCCATTACACACCTGTAAGTTGGTTGGCACAGGTGATAAATCAAACGCAATACACTTCTGATTGGTGCAGACAATGCACGCACTCGTAGACATCTGAATGGAACTTGGAAGCGCTGTTCATTGCACACAGAATCCAGTTCATGAAACCCGCCTAGATGTAGGTATAGCAGCACACACATTACTAACAACTGTATCAAGGCTGTACACAGTCCTACACACTCCTCCAGTGTTGTCTGGTGTCAGTCGGGCGACCAGCAAGATTGTTCCATACATTATTGAAGTGTTACAGAAATAGCACACTGGAAGTATATCATACAACAGACACGGCTATCATGAGATTCATGCCAGATAATGTGTCAGTATTGGTATCATTTTCCTCTTTGCTTCTTTGATCTAGTCTCTTAAGATGAATGGATCATCAGGTCTGTAAAGATTGGATTCACCCTGACAGTGATCTCACTGCAGACATCCCTGGATTATGTTGACTTCTTCTTTGTAATTATTATACAATTACAAGTTTATATCAGTAATTGTTAACAAATCTGTTTTGATTCATCTACTACATTCTGATTGCTAAATAATCTGTCCTTTTTCCCCTCCTATATCTTCCCTATTCCTCCGTATATCCTTACTCTCCTTCCCTTTCTCCCTTCCTACATCCACATCTCCTCTTCCTCCCCTCCCTCCTCATCCCTATCACCTCTCCCTACCTATCAACCAGCCCCTCTCTGTTTCTCCCAAACTTTCCACATTGTTCACGTTTCACACAATTTTCCACACAGCAAGTCTGAACAGGCTCTCCTTGAACAATAACTCAAAACATCGGCTCTAAGCTGTGAGTCAGGGAACACACATCATTCACACTTATCTCACTTCATTCTCTTCACCTTGTCACAGCCGACACACTTAGTGACGCGTCACCAGAACAAACAGCCTGGGCTTGAAAGGTGTCTCATGAAATATTACATTTCTCCATGCAGTGCCACAGATTCTGTGATGCGTGCGGACGTTTTTTCCTCATGAATTATTCATGAAATAAGGAGTTGTGTGCGGCGAGTCAGGTAGTGTCCCGTGTGACGTGTGACATCCACCGACATGACGCAATGACATAAAAACTTATCGCTGACAATGGGACACGAGATTAAATCCAACACAAAAGACCTTTGATGTCTCCAACATGTGGTGCGCTGTTGTTTTTTGAGCCGCCACGGTTCTGCCCTCTACACAAGGAGCGTCTTAATTAACTTACGCCAGAAAGTAGGACAATCTATTATTGTATTAATACAGTAACTTCTGGAATAATGGTCCGACACTTAATCAAAGCTACCCTGTTTTAACTGAACTGTATGCCACACAAATAAACATAACCATCAAGTGTATTTGAAGAAAATATGGCTTCCTACAGGCAGAATAAAGGCTTGGACTATAGACAAACTAAGAAGAACCTTCACAATCACTGCTAATTACTACCAATTACAAAAGTGTAGCCAATGAACAGAGGAGATTGACAGAAACTACATAATTAAAGATAACATCTGAATGAATGAATACAACACAGTCGACACGAGTAGCCTCCACAGAGAGCACCAACACACCACACGTATTCATGTGGCGGCTGGGCAGTGTCAGTCCACCAATGTCCAGAAACACAGAACGTCCAGCCAGATTCAGGCAATATAATTACCACTGTATGCATTCATGCATCATAAAACATACCTGTTAATAACGATCCTGGCAGCTAGTCCATCCGGCAACCGATCCACTCACAAGCACAAGGCATTAACGTATTAGAGTTCCAACGTCACAGGAAGATGACCACCGGAAGATAATTTCCCGGCATCATGTCTACCGGTGTCTCACTCACACACACACTCACTGGAGTAGCTCCACGTAAACAATGACAGTCACACGACGACAAACAACGGGCTTTCAGCTCGGTGACAATACCGACCAAGCTTGCACTAACGGAACAAGCCAGACATTATGCGAGCGTGCAGCGAGGCCGTGTGATTGGCCACGGCAGTGTCCTCATGGCAACAAAGGTGACATAAATTATGCAAACGCCGGCATTACATCGAACCGACCGTAGCCATTTTGTCAATGCTGAGGATGTGCCTCGTGCACGGTGGGGCGTAGAGCACTGACAGATGTCACCAACAGTCGTTGACACGCCACGCCTCACACTCAATGGAGGGAGGAAGGGGGGTGTCAATACCCCAGCCAATTGTCTGATTCGGCCCCGGCAATAATTAAGTGAATTATACCATTCTCTGATGCATTGAATTCTCTAATCTTAGATGATGATGTAATAAATTAATTGCATGGAACATCTCCAGCTGTCAGCTGTGGCTGTGCGGGAAAGGCCGGGGTATATTTCACCGGTATGTTAAGCAATAACGGTGCACAGTTGATTAGTTTTATTGTAACAATCACATGTAGCATAAATTGCATTTATTGCCCCACCTTGATAATAAAATAAAGTATGAAATATATATATATATATTATATATATATATATATTTATATATATATATATATATACTCACACACACACAAACATACATATATATGCGTACATATATCATTACCCAAAGTGTTTGAATGATCTAGTTTTGTCTATATTGTATATATAGTATATGTAATTATTTGTATAATAATTTAATAATGTTGTGTAAACAGTAGCTTGTTGATATAAATTAATCACCATCAAAGATAAGATGTGATATGCATCAGTAGATTCAACAATAAAAATACACCCTAGTGTAGACTGTATGACACTGAACTAAATCCATCTATTATTCATTTGCCAACTGTAGAGGTATTTTACTGGAAACACTACTGATCTTAAATGTTATATCTTCATTATTTAATATTTATTGTCGGTTTTTTTAAATGTAAATTTATTTTGTTTGCATCTGAGATCCGGCTAAAAGCGCTACTGAAGCATATTATTATTATAATATATTTTTTATTTACATGCTACAACTTGCTAGAACTTGTTATGCTTGCTAAAACTTGTTATTCTTTATTTAAGTAGTGTAGGTTCTTAAGAAACTCTAACTTGTAATTAATATGGTAATTTTTAAATAGCTTATCGTGTACCCTTAGCAATCACTACGTTACACGTCATTTTTAGTATGTTTAAGGCAACATGTAACTATCTGTCTGATTGTTTTTATTCCACAAAGTTGTGTGCTAATTATTATATTATTATTGAATGACCTCTTAAAATGTCTGAGGTCTGAATGATCTCTGTGCCTTCTAATCACGAGACACAACAAAACAAAGGGATTGCTGCCAGTACTTTATGTATCTGAAAGCAAACATACGCATGTAAACAACCACGATTGAATACAGCAATTGTCCTTAAATAAGGATCTTGAGTAATTACATATAAATGGTATAAATATTATTCTATGTTAAAATCCATCATTATTATAGTATTTTAGTTATGTTAACATGTAGGGGAGGAGGCTGGTTATGAAAAAATACACCACTATTGTCTAGTCTGCCACTAGCAATGTGGCAGTTTACAAGACTGTGGCTCCACCTAGGGAATGCACATGCACTAATGGCCTGTTCATGGCACAGTGAACCCTGTCCACAACAGTCAACGTTGGGATTGCACAAAACTACCATCATAGGCAGTATAATCACAAGGTGTGGAGCCACAGTATTGTGAATGGTTTCACTGACATGTGCTAGTTGAAACTGTTGTGCATGATCCAAAGCTAGACTAAATAAAACCACAAACAACCTGCTGTATTTAACTGATGGTTCCTTTTAAGTTTTCATATACAATCAGTGATAAGACAGCTTGTTGGAAGAAATATCCCCCCTGAACAAAACATCATCATGTTGGTGCACGGCGTGAATGCGAGGCTATCAAAAATTCAGCAAAGGAAAGCAGAATCAGTAAGGCCCAGGTTGATTATGAATAATCAGTGCAAGTTAATTGAAGTTGAATTGTGGGGAGCGGTGGTCGCGCGGTAGAGCACTGGACTGTAAATCGAGGGATGGTAGTTCAATCCCACCTGCCGCCATTTCGAAACTTAGGCAATTTTGTAACCCCACATTTGCCTGTGTCTATCAGAAGAGACACTAAAAGCCGGTGGTTCTTTCTATCTGGTGTCTATGCCAGGGGAAGTAAAAGATCCCGCACAGGGGGTAAATGTGTAACCTGTGGTGGACTCACTAATTCTACAGAAGAACAACTTTAAAAACCAATTACAGTTGTACAATAATGGTCAGCAAGTTGACCGAGGTCATTTAATGGAAGAAGAAGACCATTACTTGCAATAGCTTATGAACAAACAGATTTACTCTATTTGAAAAAAAAAATGACTGTGCATGTGTACTTTATATAGATATATATATATATATTATATATATCATGTCATAGTGTATCATTTTCTTATATTTGCTTGGATGTTCCATTACACAGAATGTTTGGCACTAAATGACTTAATAACATCCCATTTACTTGTGCATGTAACAATACTTACACAAATTCATCAAGTGAATCTGATGACTAATTGTATTGTTTTCTGTATGCGGGCACAACACAAGCAGCTGTCATATTTTGTATATTTATGTCAAACTATTTCTAGGTGTTCATTACTTAGTGACCAGCTACAAAAGATAAATAAATTATGACTTTTATTTGTAAGAAAATTCATGACTAAATCTACAAAATCTAAAAAGTAAAAGGTTGATATCTTCCTGAAATATAGCAGCGTGAAAAAAAAACGGCAGAGTTTCTGTAAGTAAATTGGAAACCTAAATAAATGTAATCATATTCAATGTACAACACCTGGTAAATACAAGCACCACAAATCACCACATGACACTGAACAATATTTAGCTCAAAGTTCAAGACTTGAAATAAACCACCCACTGATGGAACGAACACACACAAGTTGTGATGCACCATTTATGTCAAATGTTTTGGTTAGACCAATTTGTTGTTATTTCAGTCAAATACAAAGTCTACCCTGTCATGTGTTGCCCTACATATCACTCATTCCTACTCACATGCCTTCAAAGGGTGCCATCTGTGCTTGGCCAAACTCAAGTCTCGCCGTTACTCTGAATCAACTGCGTTTCCCAATGCTGATTTCCACTACACATTCCTGGGTGCATTTATCACATAAACATCTACATATGATTGAGCAAATGGCGGGAACCACAATACACCCCTATGATGATTAAATCTGGCCTCTTGCTGTCGCATTCACTGAAAGCGTTTTGTGGTGGCTCTATTGACAGCAAGGGTGACTAAACTTGTTGATACAATCCTTATCTTCCTCATGAAAAGTATTGCAAATATGTGACACTGTAGTAGAAATATCACCAAAACATTGATTACAAAACTTTTTAACAATTCTCAACTAGTTAATAACTTGTTTACTACTAATGAGCAAACAATTTAGTTAGTACAGACCATGAAAAGATAAAATTCATCAAGACCATTATTTGACAAACCCACCATTCACCAGATGGAGCCACCTCCACCAGTGCACAACACGTTATACACCAGGCGGCGCCACCGGCACGTGACAAGGTGAACTTTGCACGACCTGCAAAGGGGACAGTGTTCTGATGACACCACCTGTATTGTTGGCCCACTTCAAGAGGTGGTGTTAATAATAGACTGACATTCCTCCAACTCAGAGACAACATGTACACTGGGGATCAAGTTACAACTCACACTTGTCTTGGGGGGTCTGGTCACCTGACAACAGCAGGTGGCTAGAAAAAATGCACCCACGTACTTCTGAATAGGTCTGATGTAACTGGGAGACGTTTTTTTCTTTACAGTGAATTCGATTAAAATATTCATGAACGAGCGGCATTTCCGAAGTGGTTAAAAAGAAGCCATGGGAATGTAGCATCCCTAGTCAAAACCTCATAGGTGGATGTGACATGCCAATGCATCAGTGGTCTTTGTGTCTAGGTCAGAGAACTTACCTTTAGGGACGTACTTATTTTTATTTCATAAAACCTTTTGTAATGTAAGCATTATATTCTCATTTCACAAATAGTGTTTTCACAGGTAGCTCGAATTTGGAGCTGATTTAAAATCTTGATTAACACATTTTTCTGTAGCAATATTTGTTTCCTGTTTAGTGACAATTTACCCAGTTAATAGCAATTCTAGATAACTAACATGCAGCTTGATGTTGTTTATGCATAGTTAAACATGACAAATTATAAGAAATTTGTTATTTCAATGCAACGATTATCAGTAAATCATTCAGTTTGGTTCACCTTCTAATGCTAAGATTATTACAATATTTTTACGTGGTAAAATAGTCAATCTGTTTTCGTTGTAATACAAGCATATCCATTGCCAGATTTTTTTAAATAAGAAATTAACAACACATTATGTCAGTAACATATTTTGCATGATGATGTCAACCTAGATGTCACAAACAATTCATTATAAATGAAACTGAATCACACGGTCTGGAAAAGTCCAAATGTCAGTGTTTACATTTGTTCAATAAACAAAATGAAACTGCCATCTTCTAGGCTGTAACTGAACTCATTCATAGGATGTCCATGTTGACTGATCTCAACCTGTTGCTTTCTTATTAGCCAATTAAATTTGCAGTAAATTACCTTTAACACTAGACCATGACGACAACACACTCCAAACTGTTTACAGCCGTTCACATATTACCTGGTTCTATTTATAGAATGCACAATTAGTAATTACAAGTCCTTCACATAGAGATGCCCTTTTAACCCTTTCACTCATTTCCTGCCTCTGTGGGGTGCCATGCACTAGTAGTGTTCAAGGGGTGTGGATGCCCCCCAGGGTAAATTAGACAAGCCCATGGTAAACCCAGTTTAGCCCATCTTTCCCTAGGCTAGAACCTTTTCCATGAGCCAAAATCCTGGATTTAGATTTCGGCTACACATAAACAGCTTAGACTGATTACTATAAACCGATTAGTGTTCACGACTTCTGACATTTTTGAAGTGCCATAAATTACGTCCATAATCTCCAATCTACTGTAGATGAAATACGTCATAAAAATCAATATCTCACTCATTCAGCCATGGATTTTTTTTAAAGAATATCGCGTGGTAGGTATCATATAACACGTTGCCTTCAACACTTGGGAACAATGGTGTATTTATAAATATTTATGAATGCTACATTATTGATATTCTGTAAAACAGTAGCAGTGGCGGGGGGGGGGGGGGGGGGGGGGGGGGCACCAGAGACAATTCCAAGGACAAGGAACAAAATAGTTCACAAAATAATGACTGTGGATGTGGTCATTGTAAAAACCTGACCATACACACAGCAATATTACATAACAATGTAAGAAGTGCCTTCTTCTTGCTTCTTCTACACTGAAAAATTACAATCTTGAAGATGCTTATCTTCATAAATGTAAAAAAATGAACCGGCCATTTGTGAAAAGTAATTTTCCTTTTTTTTAACAAAACTTAATAGAATGGTCAGATATCTCTAAAGAAGTAATGCATTTTATTTCATGACAGTGAGATTTTTTCAAGGTGACCCCTACTGACCTCATGTTGCTGGAGTCTCTGCTTGAGGTCATCCACTGTCCACTCTGGTCTGATGGTCAGTGGCACCACTTCACTCTCCACCTTGTGTAGCCACTGGCGTAGACTGGACAGGTCATGCTCCAAGTCTACAACAGTCACCAAAGTATTAGACTGGACAGGTCATGCTCCAAGTCTACAAGAGTCACCAAAGTATTAGACTTAACCGGTCATGCTCTCATATCTACTACTGTCACCAAAGTATTAGACTGTGCAGGTCATGCTCCAAATCTACAAGAGTCACCAACGTATTACTATTAGACTTAACCGGTCTACTTGAACAGACACACATTAATATATCTGCTTAAAGCCGCCTTTCAGCAGAGATTAAACAATGTTCTTAGATGGCTGCAGTGTTACTATAAATAGTGACACACAACAATGCCATTACAGCTGTAGGTTGGTAGTCTACTAGTGTCTCACGCGGTCAGCCACAGGCTAGACTGGTGTCTAAGATCCCAACCCACCAGAGTTCCACGGGGAAAACATCTCTAAATCTACAAACCACCTTAGAAGGGTCGCTGGTATACCTACAACACTTCAGTGACAGTCACACATGTGAGAAACTGACACAGACTGGACGCATGTAAACACAGAATGACAGATTCATCCTGTTTTATAATTTTAGATGAAACATTGTTCAAAGCTGCCTTGGTTGTAGTAAGCAAAATGAAGTAATGATAGCATCCATGAGACATACAAAGTATTGCTTCAGGACAAAACTCATCATTGACAAAACCCTTTGTGGTGAAAACCCCCATTTCTTCATTTTTGTTTACAATTAGCCAGGTTCTTAATTGTTATTATTGCTTCTATCAAATATGTATTAAGTGTCAACATGTTTGCAACTGAATACCTTTAAATAAACAAATCGCTGGCAAAAATGAATAACAATGAACGGTTTTGAGGGGTTTTGTGCATAAGGAATATGGTGGGTTTTGTCAAATTATCCTCATAGTAGTCTCATACAATCGAGGCTGCCTGTTCCTCTGCACAATAATTTGTCACAGGAAGTCTACTGCACTGAACGTGGGAAAATGAACACCAAGGTGAATTGTGACTGACATGGTCCGCTTCAATGATTTTGCCAATAAACCTGTTTCACAATGGGATGTATTGTTTACTATTTCAGGAAGTTCCCATGGTCATATTTGTCGAACTACAAACATTCCTATGTGCTTGCTACAGTAACTAAACACAATCTGACAGACAGTGTAGCTTCAGTACACTTACTAGTCTTAAGAACATAACATTAAATAAAAAATTAAAACTTTATAAATATATATCATTCTTTTCATATCCAAATATTTTTGCTATCAGAAAAACTGAAGGTTTTTAATATGAGTGTTAGAGCTTCAAAGTGTTTACCACTTCAAGAACATAAGATCGGTATGTTCCTGTACATTACAAGCCACGACCTAGCATTGTAAATACAAAGCCAACCACCCAAGATCGAGATAGCATTATGACTGCCTACATGATTGTCTTACATGTGTCAGTTGCTATGTGCCAGAAGAGCTTTGTACAGTACATAGTGTACCTACAAACCAGAACCACTTGAAGGCACATGAACTAGGACACAGCAAATACAGACACTCGACACACACTCTGTATGAACCATACAAGCTATGATTATTATAGTTTTGATCGTGTACCAACTTATTTCTTCCGTGATTGTTTTGCTGCATTTCTGTGTAGAAAGATATCAAATCTGTGTATAAAGCTTCGGACAACAGTGGCCCTTTTGGTTGTTGGTAGCAACCATAATGACATATCAGGTGTGAAACATAATATGTTTCAATCTAACATTTGTCGTCGAGTTTATTATATTATAATAAACTCGACGACAAATGTTAGATTGTCTCCATGTCTGTCGTAACAGTTTTTGCTGCATTTAGACCCTGGGACAGATGTAAAGGTTTTGTCGATGACTCCTGTTTCAAGTGTATTTCTATCATGAAACATCTAATGTTAGAAAGGACCCGTGTGTCTACAGTATTGTCCAAACTAACCTAGAAATGTCTTTACTGCCACCAGGAGTTTTAGTTGCAAGTTGCCTGTTGTAATTGTGAATGTCCACAGATGTTTATTAGGCTTTATCAACTCACTGAACACAGGAACATTAGCTGTCATATCTGGTCAGCAGATGCTGACTGACTCACTGCTGACTAATGTGCCATGACTCTGATAAAGACATCAGAACCATGCAGCTAATGTTGTGATTTTAGAAACCATTTTGAATTACTGGAAAATTGTTCGATAGGGTGGATGGAAATGATATAAAGCAAGCCTTGTGTCTGGGACACTCTGATACCACCCCTTAGGATATCTGATTACCCAACACTCACTACTACGGTATCTGATTACAAAAGATTCACAACTAAAATATCTCATTACCAAAGGTACACACCGATGATATCTGATTACCCAAGACATCCACATGTAATGGTTATTGCCATTCGACTAATTCAACACAGGATGCAAGAAAATTGCGGGCTGTCCCCATTTCCTTGAAAGCACTCTAATCCCACAGTGGAGCGTTGCCTCCACAGGAGCCGAGTTAATCCTGCCTGTAGTTACATGTCCAGTCATAACTTAGCATGGACACAGGACTGACCAGTCCACGGTCATGATATAGTGCCCTTTTGACGTTTTCTCAGCAACAGATATGGTCAGTATATTACATCTCAAAGAATATTACCAGCGTCATCTAGATAATAAGACACTGGACTAATCAGAAAGATGACCGTGGAGCCTACATGGTTGCCATGTAGGTCTACTATCACATCATTAGTCTCCTTGTCTGCCTGTCATCCAGGGAGAGGCTGTCCTTACTTGATTGGAGGCACATATTTGTGTTTTCTTGCATTACTCTTGCAATAGTAGTAGTCTTAGTAATTTGAAGCTTTATTTCTTGATGGCAACCATGGCATGTGATATGTTGTGATTTTCAATGGGGCATAAACCTAAATTGCACTGCTCATTCTCCACTGCACTGCACTGCACTGCACTGCACTGCACTTCCCTTCCCTTCCCTTCCCTTCCCTTCCCTTCCCTTCCCTTCCCTTCCCTTCCCTTCCCTTCCCTTCCCTTCCCTTCCCTTCCCTTCCCTTCCCTTCCAATTCTCATTTAACAAATCCTGCTAAATCTCTCAGTCTAAGTCTACCTCTCCTCTCCTTACATAACCAATTCTGAGGCAGAAGGATTCTGATCTAGCAATCTTTCTGTTCCCTCCCTCCCTCTCCCACCCTCCCTCCCTCCCTCACTCAACAACTTCCACCCCTCTGGTCACACCAGTTGCTAGATGGACTAGAACTTATCCAAGATTGTAAGCTAGCAAGACACAGGTTGGTGTCTTATACTATTAAGGAGGATCTACCAGACAGAAGAAATGCCACACTAACTTTGTGGCATGACATGGCAATTTCATCTAAAGACGACATACTATTATGCTGTATCAAACCACGGCTGGTTGGATACTCGGTTAAACAGCAGTTTGTCATGATCACAGCTCTGTCCAATTGTTAAAGGTATGTCAGTACGTTGAAACCTGTAATTCTGAGATCCCAAAGATACCATATCAGAGTTGTTGTACTACATGACCAAGCGGTGGAGATCAGGACTTTACGGAGTTGGTCGAGTGAGAAAGATATTGACAGTTCTCACAAAGAACTCAAGTGATACAGCCTTGTCTGACCAGGATCGTCTCAGATTACATGTCCTCTCACACTGATTACTGTGTCAGATGGCCTGTCTCTATCACTGGGCTCCACCAGATACCATGCCAAACCAGTGCTATTTCAGGGGTCGACAATAACGTTTTGTATTCACTGGCCCGGGGGGCCAGTGGACTTTAAAAGTTACTGGCCCCCCAAAAAGTTACTGGCCCAAACTTTGTTGTTGTAGGAATACACATTTATACTGATAAAAACAGGTACATTGTACAATAAAATATATTTCTTTATATTTAGGACACTAAAATAGAAACGGCAGCTGAAATGACAAATAATCAAAAACGTGTTTTTGCCGTTTTCTAATTCTTTTGTATGTATTCTATCAATAAATTTAACTTTTATATTAATTACCTACCTCTAAGTTATTTGTTTGCCATAACAAATGAGCCCCTATCGATTGTGAAATCCATTTTAATTTTGAAGACACAGGATATGTTCGAAAATACGCGGTGTTTAGACCTTAGTAATGCCACCGTACTTTCACTGTTCGCCATGTTGTGTGGTACGAATAGAACCGCCAAACTGTCCTCTAACTGCTTGCATAGACGGCATCCCCGCCCTTTGACCTGTATATACGGAAAATCCAAATAAATGCCCGACCGACTATCTCCTTATTTGGCGTTCGCCGTTATGACGTCAGCTTCGGGAAGTGTTCCGCTATGCGCGTGACACGAGGTGACCTAGATAATTCCATAGCTAGAGTAACGACGATGGTGTGAATCCTGTCGCTGCCAAACGCTATAAATTTGCCGCAAGGTGTGAATTAATTTTAATCAGAGAAAAAATGGAAGGCGACGATGCCGTGGATAGAAGTATTTGGTGCAGGCGACAGCTTAGCGCCGACAGCCGGAGGTCGAACGGGAAGCCGTGGATCGTTGACGTTGCCGTTGCCCCCGTTGGTGGCGTTTGCGACGTGACAACTTGACGTTTTACTTATTGGAATGGATATATTTGGGAATAAACAAGTTAGAAAATTCAGCTACAACACGAGTATGTTTTATGTGAGTTATTACTTAGTCTATAGTTACAGTCTGTAGCTTTTTTCAATATAATTATTTCGTTACTAATACTATTATTTAGTACAAGTTCACAAGAAATCCACAAGGGGTCGTCGTGACATGCTCAACATATTTTGTCTATTAGTTTTACAGATTAGGATAGCAACAATAATAAAGGAGAACGCGAAATTCAATGACAAATTAGGTACCACTCGGCTATTACTACAACATCTGAAGCGTTATCTTAGCTAATTCACTAGGGGTTGTCTGTTTTGCGTCTCCGCCTGGCGTCGCCAGTAGCGACACCAGGTGAAGTGATGGAGAAACTGCAATTCGTAAACAAGATGGTGACTAGTTTCGACTGATAACGCGAGTCCATGCTGTCACAGATTATGTTTAAGTGTTGCGTAATGAGCGACAACTGATGGAAACTATCTAAAACAATGGTGAATAATTCCATTGTAACTTGTTGAAACCAGTGGCCCGTCGGGCCAGTAAAATATGAAAACTGGTGGCCCGAACTGGCCCGACACCCTCAAAACACGCGTCGGGCCATCGCTATTGTCGACCCCTGTATTTTATCGGTTAACGCACGCATGCACAGACATATTATTGCACATACATTAACTCCGCTGATCCTCTGAAACTCCCCAGTAAAGCTGTAGCCTTTTCCATTACTTCAGTCAGTTTACTTAATTTTTTTTACTTTAGCTGACATTTTGTGACTTTGGCTACACAATGTCTAACATTCATCAGTTCACTTTTTTCTCTACTCACACCTGTCTGTCATCTTGGTAAGAGTTATGGCTGGCTGCATGACTACACCAGTCACATCAACAGTGAAGTCACTGCAGCAGTAGGAAACAAGCGATACCAACTTCCTTCTTTTATAGCTTGGGACCCTCCCTGCATGACCTTTGTTGCAAGATGGCTGCATTACTCAGGCATCCACAATGTGAGCTTCCACAGGAATAAAGAAATCTTCAGCATCAGCTATACTGGCAATTATATAACAACGAAACGGGATGTCACACGCGGGTGTCTTGTTTGTTCCAGTACATAACACACATCTCGACTGGCTTGTGTGTGTCACTTAGTAGTTAGTACACGTGTCAACCTGAAGATAATTTTGGACAGGCTAAACTGTTATCCTACACAAGGACCCTGTGACCTACCTGTGAGCATGGTCTGGGGGTCCTGACTGACACGAGGACCCTGTTACCTACCTGTGAGCATGGTCTGGTGGTCCTGACTGACACAAGGACCCTGTGACCTACCTATGAGCATGGTCTGGTGGTCCTGACTGACACAAGGACCCTGTGACCTACCTATGAGCATGGTCTGGTGGTCCTGACTGACACAAGGACCCTGTGACCTACCTGTGAGCATGGTCTGATGGTCCTGGCTGACACGAGGACCCTATGACCTACCTGTGAGCATGGTCTGGTGGTCCTGACTGACACAAGGAGCCTGTGACCTACCTGTGAACATGGTCTGGTGGTCCTGACTGACACAAGGACCCTGTGACCTACCTGTGAGCATGGTCTGGTGGTCCTGACTGACACGAGGACCCTATGACCTACCTGTGAGCATGGTCTGGTGGTCCTGACTGACACAAGGACCCTGTGACCTACCTGTGAGCATGGTCTGGTGGTCCTGGTAGCCGTGGGCGGGGAGGATGGCGCGCTGGAGGGAGCCCCAGTGGGTGTTGAGGTGCTGTAGACGCCCCTGGATCTCCTCCCTCATCTGGGGGTAGCGCCGCATCAGCTGCTTCGCGTAGTCGTTGAAGAGCTTCTTGCGGGGAGACCGCGCCAACATCTCCTCATGGTACGTCTACAAACACAGGGAGTACAGTAGACAACATGTCCTCATGGTACGTCTACAAAATGGGGAGTACGGTGGATAATGTACAACACACACTTACAGGGCAAAAAAGGCAACGGTTTGGTGCGATTAAGAGCAGATTAGGGTAGAGATGCTGATTGGTTCTCAGGCTGAATTTGAAATAACAAATTAAATACAAAAATTATCAGCTAATTCTGTATTACTTCCAGTTGTTTATAAAATAGGAATCACAGCAGGTTTAAATAGTATCTGTGAGATCCGGCAAAGTCGCCAGACTGACTTCTCAACAACGTTCCGCAGCCAAAAGTCGGTTAAGCGAGACTAGTAAAACCCCACAACCCATTGTGCTATAACTTGACAACTTTGGTTAGATAACTCACCTGATTAAGATACTTTTCGGAGAGGCTCGACACATTAACTTTGGTGGCGGCCTCAATGTGGTTCAGCCAATCAGAGAGCTCCTTGTACTGTTGAAGGAACTCAGCGAATGACACATTTGGGTTGGAAGCGAGATCATCTGACTCCCATGACAAGTCACTCTCTGTTGACTGCAAAACAACAAACACAGTTGACTTATTGTCATTGTCACTCACATAACTGGACACACTTATGAGGCAATCACATATACATGACTTATTTTTAACAAAATGAAAAATGTCTACCAAACTGTAGTCCATTGATAACAATAACTAAGCCAAAGTAGAGAGTTCAGTACTTTGCAGCTCCATGGCCACTGACATCACATCTCTCACCCTGGATCTATACTTCCTGAACGTTGGCATGAACTTCCCGGATCCTTGGTGTACACTTTTGGATCCTTGGTGTACACTTTTGGATCCGTGGTCTACACTTTTGTATCCTTGTCTACATTTCTGGTTCCTTGGTATACACTTCCCTGATCCTTGATCAACACTTCCTGATCAGATCAGTGGCGTACACTTCCCTGATAACTGGTCTACACTTTATTCGATCTTTGAACTATTCAGTCTATGCTTCTCTGATCTCTAGCTTAGTGTTCCCTGATCTTTGATCTACACTTCCCTTATCCTAATATTCCTACGTCTATGATTCACCAATCCTTGGTCTACAGTCCCACTCTCTGTGGTCTACATTTCCCGGTCCCTTACTTACCCTCCCCAACCCTTCATTTACGGCCAAATCCTTTAGATTTTCAACTCCTATTTTCATAACTGATCGATCTATAATCAATGACACAGAACATGTCTAACAAACAAACAACAAGTGAAACAGAGTTAGACTAACATGAAACAGAGTTAGACTAACAAAGCACCTCAAGTGACCCACCTTGCAGGTCTCAATGATCTCCTTGTCCATCAGGTAATGGTAGTCGGAGCGAATGGACGCCCACAACTCATGCTTCTTGTACTTCTTGCGAAAGCTGCTCAGGCCGTGGTCACTCACGCTGGCCACGGTGCTGTCATCAGCCACGTCATCGAAAGAGCAACTGCCGAAATCGTCGACGCTGATGTCGCCGAGCAGGTTAGAAATCGAAAGCTCGCTGCCCGGCGAGTCCCGGGATCCGCGCACGGATCCGCGCAGGGACTGCGGGAGAAAGGCGTCGTCGTAGTGGAGACGCTGCCTCTTGGGGCTGAGGGGGGAGTAGTCTTCCTCGCCCCCCGTGACGTCACTAAATGACATGCCGCTGCTGACACTGAGTCGAGGCGAGCTGCAGGCACTGCTGCGGTCCAGCGGCGGGTCCTCGCTCAGGATACGTCGGAACGCGCCGGGGGATGTCATCGTGAAATAGTGCCCACTGTTAAATCTTTGTTTTGTTCGTTTGTTCGCTTGGCTGCGGTTTTTATGAATGAAGGTTTCGTTTCTGAAACAGAAGATGGTTTTGAATAATGGTCAGCGAAAGAACAGCAACGGTTCGGTGAAACGATGACGCAAACGTATGAAATAATTCTATACTTTGTCATGCACACATCAATGTTGAACGCTGAAGCCTCGAGTCGTCTCTATGTAAACCATACCTCACAACCAGTGAGGACACAGCTTACTCAACACCACAAAGCACTGCTGGGAATTTTAATTTTGCAATTCCTACCCCCTTTCTTCATCACCCCCTCTCTTCCCCACCCAACTCTCTGCCACTAAACCAATGCACATGTTTAAGATGCAGCTCAAACCAATCATACATCAGTAATCACAATCAAAATTGTTCAGTAGTGTATTAGTAATGTTCTCACTCAACCATTGTGTTTGTACCTCGTTAATATAGCCATAAGCTGAAAATAAACACAAAGCCATGTTAAGATCAGATGATCAGATTACTGTGGAGTGTAGTGATGTCCTGACATGCAGCAATAATTACAACTGGCCATTCTATGTAGATTGGTTGTGCTAGGACCAACTAGAAACAGCTCCGTTGTTTGTGCTTGAACAAAACTCCTGGTTCAACTGCTGCAATAATAGAAAATACTGGTTTAGCATTTAAGTAGATTTCTTTCTGGGTAAAACTTAATGACTGTTGATTTAAACAACAATTGAAGCAGTTCCGACCTACAATGGTCCAACAAAGTACAGTCGAGCCTCTTTATAATGCGACTCGTTCTAACGTTAATTTGACATAACACGGTTAGTTGTGGGCCCCAAATATTTGTCGCCAGGGGGGAAATGGGCGCTATGGCTAACAAAAACACTGTAAGAACTGTCACTATATAAAAAAAAAAAAATTGAATCTTGAATCTTGTTTTATGAAGTTCTCATGTTTGTTTTGTGCAGGTGTATCTTGAAACAATTTAGTGCCAAACAAGAAATTTAACATAGAAGTACAAGTTCACAATTCGTTGATTGAACATTGTGTTCTGGCTTCTGCTCTGCTGTTAGCATCCCAGCACCAATATGATTGCATTTCACACCAATCTATTGTGTAACTGGCACTTGGTTTGTGTGATGATTTCTCAAGTGTTTGTTGAAAATACGACCAATTCCTTTGATTGCATTTAATTAGCTTTAGCTACAGCAAATTTGGTGTAAAGCATTGTTTGTTTTGGTCTGACATCAATCATGTTTGTCTCCTGCCAGTTTGCTGTGGCTTCCAAGTAAGGACACCTTTGCAGGTTTGTTAATTGCAATTTAATTGCTTGCAAATCAGAGGACAAAGAACTGTGTGGTACTAGACTAGCATGCTAACAGTGCATAACAAAAGTTAGGTTTTCACTACGTCTACGAAAAAACAATTTACTCGTGTGCGAAAATTGTAATTTGTCAATTGTGTATGAACATGAACTGCGTTGAATTGCATTATTATTTTATAAACAGCATAATTATTGTATGCTTGCGTATTTATGTGACGTGGTCACATAATAATTATATATGTGTGGATCTTCAATTTTACCCACAACCCTGTGTTTCTGATTACCACTGTATTACTGTAGATATTTATATTTGCTGCAACCAGAATGATTAACATACTGTATAACACATCCCATTTATAACACGCTTCCCTTTCACGGACACTAACAACCGCGTTATACCAAGACTCAACTGTAAGTCACAGTATTCTGGCAATGTTACAATGTCTTTTTTCAACAAATCCTGTTTTTATGTTAAAGTTTGATTGAACATTGTGAAATGTTGGTGTTAAATAGTGGTACTATTTTAAAGCGCATGCATTTAGGCATTTGTTCACATGTTTAACTGTCTGAGGTTATTAAATTAAAAATAGTATAATGCTTAGCACTTGGTAATTGCAACATGCCTTTCTCAAATATAACACAGCATCACAGACACTACGCACTACACAGGTAGTTAAGATGAAGAGTTAGTTGCAAGAACGGTCAAGAACAAAGTTCAAGTGAGACCAATATTGTCACAGCCACTTAACAAGAACATTTCACAGTAGAATCAACATATCGACATGTTCTACGCCTCAACTAAGGAAAAGGACTGATTAGGACTATCAACAGTGACACAAATTTAACACAGAAGACACTTGTGATGGTCACTTTGTGTCCACAACAAATCTCAATTAGAACTGTAACCGCAAGAGCAGAAGAACGCGATTATTTCAGGTCACCACTGGTACAAACCAGGCAGATGGTGGTGAAGACCAGTTGTACCCCATAAATATCACTTCTGTAATCCTAAAGTGACAGAACGTAACAAATCATGACTGTGAACGACGCTGGAACACATTAACTTACAACGGGTTGTTTCAAATTCTTGACAGAATGCCCAAAATTACCTGTATGCATGTGACCTAGGTGTTAAATGTCTATTTTTGCTTGGCTATATAGACTAGTTTTACTACTTTCACAGCAACCGGGGCATCAGAAGACATGATCTTTGACATGCTATAAATAATGTTTAAGTTTAAATTTAACTGCAACAGTGGTGACAGAAAACATGTTTTTCCTAAGGTACGAAGACCCTTCTTGCATGTCACGAAATGTGCAAATTATCACAATTCCACATACAATCAGTGGATATTTTATTCCTGGTTGTCATGCAGGTAGGTTAATTAAATCATTTTATGTACTGTTTAGGTAACAGGATAACGGTCGTCTAGACTAGTTAGTGGAAACCCAAGCCATATTATACACTAACATAAAGTGCACAGACAAAAAGTGTGAAAACCATTATCACCTTGACTGGGTCAGCCATGTACTTGAACATGAGCCTGTGTGACTTTTAGGTCTAGCCACAACTCACATATCACAAATCACATAACGTCTAAACCAGTTAGGAAACGGGATGTGACAGCAGACCAAATGTGTGAGTAATCTCTCTATAACCACGGAGCTGGTGACCTGATAATTCTTGTCAGGTTTCATGGGGTAGTTTGGTGGATAGTCCCTTAGAAACGTTTTACTTTGTGAAATGAAGCATTTTTGCTGAAAAAGAGTATTTTGAAAATAAAACATATTTAGTGATTATGGCAAATCTGGTAAAGAGAATCCCAGAGATACAGTGGAAGTCAGTTTTTAAAGATCCATGACATTTAGTAAAAATAAGACATTTCATGAGGAGTATATCTGGTTAAAATGCACACTGACACCATCAGCAAACTGTACACAAATACTGACCATTGAGACAGACAGTCACATACAACCATACACAAATACTGACCAAGAGAGAGAAGCCATTGGAAACTGACACCAGCCGCTTATCACAACATCTGAAGTTGATTCAGAGGTTCATTTCTAGATAACTGGGCAGCCACAGCCAGCATACATGAATACACAGAGCACATATCAACCCTACACATTATGCATGCATGTCTGCCTTGGCTGGTCTCACACAATTACCTTACTCAACTGACCCTCAGAGCCATGCCACTGCCCAGTGGTCATTATAGACTGACCACAAATTAAAACAAACAAGCTACTGGCAGAGTCAGCTACCAGCGGGCAGTATATTACATGCAACTGGTGATTAACTCACTCCAGTGTATCCTGGCCTAGTTGGCCAGGGAAGGTCAGGATGTATTCCTGCTATCACCTGGAATCAACCTGGTCAGTCTTCCATGGCCCCAGCTCACCCCAAAACAGGGTTCACCTGGGACCCTTAAACATGACCACAATAACGCTGACATCTCGTCTTGCACAGGCAGAAACGATGAGGTTATAGATAATACTTGAAGTATAACGAAGCATGCCCCTAACTATTTTACTTTTTATACAACTAAGTTAACTACCATTAATCCAAATATTTTTTTCTGAAATCGTTGCAACAATACAATACATGGGATACCGATAGGATATAACAACATGAACTAAGGTTCCAGGATTAACAATAATCCTTGAGTACAAGGTTCCAGGATTAACAATAATCCTTGAGTACAGAAACAAAGTGTGAAACCAAACTGGTTTCAGACCACTGGGAGCCTCATTATACCCAACAGTGACATAATCACTAAGTGAGCAATAAGCCAACATGTCACCCACAGTGCACTGGGAACCAACCTGTTCTCTGATCACACACGTATACGTCCTCTGCCAAGTTGTGCCAGATTTCAACACATCCACAATGTGTGAACTACCGTGACCCATACACACATATACACAGATGTCAGTTTACGATCCAGTAATCCACAATTTCCTGCTAATCCTGTAACTGAATAAACAGGCCAGCCACTCCACTAACAGGATGACCCACCATTCAAATTAGCCAGGTCAGTTTCTCCTCCAATCGGGGATGTGGGACCCAGTTACTGCGGGCTGGGAGGGCTGGTATGCTGGGAATGCTCAGTAGTTCCCAGCCACTCGACGTGATGACTCAGCCGCCAGTCTCCCAGAGATGCCGGGAACATCGTGACGGAAGAATTGGGGATATGTATTGCACAAGCAAGATACGTCTCAGGGCCTACGGAGTAGATATGGAGTGTAGGGGATAAGTATCCCCGGTGATAAGGGTTGTGGGCTTGTGGCTGTTATATTTCTAACAGCCTGGCCTTGATGCTGGGTCTGAAGGCAAGCAAGGAAGTTCATGACTGGTAATGGAAGCTTTACCCATTCACTGGGCTTGTTACAAAGTGACTTAAATCAACCAATGGGCACTGTTCTTACTAAGTATGTATGGTGTAATTTATTGGATATCAAAGTATGTATCTCAACAGCATCTGATAACACACAGCAGGCACTGTGCACATGATGTGTGTGTCACTGGGTACACTCACCTACACTGTCATCAAATGTATATTGTTTTTTACACAGATTACTGTTACCATAATTTTAGAATCATGTCACATCTCCTGTGCAGTGGCTAATGAGCAATGTACATTCTTTGTAGTTAGCACCCTGACTGCTTAAATGTACTTTAATGACACACAGTAAACATATAATTTTGATTGTTATAATTGTTTTTTTATAAAATAAAGATCCACACTTCATTTAATATGCAATGTAATTGTGATATTGAAGTAGTCAATAAATTATAAACATTAAATCATGTTTCTTACTTTATATAATAAGATTAAAATAAATCACATTTGGGTGGCCCTGATTCAAGAACACATCCATACAATACAGTATTACACATTTAAAACGTTATTTTCTGATAAAACGTGGTACTTGTACCTGTGAATAAACACTTACACTACACAAGTTAGCACCCAGCCATTCCACGGCTAAATAAAACCAAAACGCTTTCATAAATCAATCATCAATAATCGGAAATAATCTAGAAGTCAGCAGTATACCACCCAGCAGTTCCAATCTAAGGTAAATGCTCCTAATTCAATATCGCTTTAACCACCTACTCCAGCACAGGGGAGGGCTTTAGCAGGCTTTCAGTAGCAGCCACTACCTGCAGCCATGAGTTGCCTGGGGCTGACCACTACAAAGGTGTCCAGTGTGTCCAGACCACTGGTCAGTCTCCTGCAGCCACTACCTGCCATTAGTGTCCAGTCAAGCACGCCCCAACAAAAGGGGCTCCAGTTACAGGCAGATGATCAATAAACAGCAAATTGGTAATATTAATGTTATTAGAGCAAATCCAGCTGAGGCGAGGTCTAGGCAGAAGTGAAGGTGCAGCACATTGGGTGGATTTCGTCGATTTCTCCACACAAAAACATTTATGTAGCGCTCTGTTTATTATTAAGTACATTTTGTTGACTTTTCCACACACAAAATAATGTAAATGCTGTTTTATTATTCAGAACTAGATGTTGTAAAATGGTATATTTAGAATATGTTTCCCAATGCAATTATATACTCTAAGGACTAAAGGATAAAGCATCGTATGATTTTGTAACAAATGTATGTAACTGCTTATAAAATGTTCAAGGGACATGCTATGCTGTGTGCTTGAGAAATATTAATCGCTGAGTTGAAAAAAATCCATATTTCAGAAACCGTCTGCTAAAAAATTTGTTTACTACACGTACAGCCTGTACTAAGTCTATTTCACACCAAACTACAGACACACACACACACACACCCAGGTGCTTGTACTGCACAGTTGACACAAAAATGTCAGAGTTAACTCCATTCCTCTGCCACACATAGTTGCTCTGACAATACAATACACCCTTGGGTGAATACAACAGTCTGATTTATGAGGGTTGTACCCCATGAATCAGGGTCTTCTTCATGCTTCAGTCACCCACTGGTGACCTTACTGGCCCTGTTGTGTACCCTGATCTACTGCCACAGGTAGTCTGGTATTTACCCCATACCTGAGCAGTATTCACCCCACTCCTTATGTCTAGGTAACTTGAACCACTTTCTAAACAGAGCACACAAGCCAAAGGGGTGGACACAAGGGTTAATTGTGCTCGCTGACGAAAGCCCAGAGAATAATAGAGATATGCATTAATCTAGTCCTCAACTCCTCTGGTAATATTGTGTAGATTAAACGTGACTTCATTTATTCATACGCCAGTGACTTCGAGCAGTCTTGTTCAATGGGTGGTGATTTAATCTACCTGTGCCGAGTTCTGTTGTCTGTACAACTGCAGACAGCTGTCCACAGGCAATAGCAGCTGGGCTGAAGATGATCTGATATAAAATATTCACTAGGTTGGGGATATCATATTTCATACTCTCAGGGCTTTATGCAGGATCAAATTATTGCCAGTCACATGTTTTGGTTTGCCAGTCACATGTTTTGGTGGACATGTTGATATTAACTGTTAAGCTAGTTTATAAAGTTTCAAATTGTGCCTGATGATCTGAAATGTTAATAATTCACTCAAGAACTATTAAAAATTGCAATTAGTATACACATTTGAAAAGTATTTGAAATATCAAATACTTTAGGAAAGTATTTAAATACAAATACTTTCAATTCCTAAATGTCAAATACAAATACTTTAAAAAAAGTATTTAAATACTTTCAAATACAAGTACAAATGTATTTGACCCCATGTCTGGCATACAGTCAATTGTTCCCAAATGACAGTCATAACTTGGTAAATAATATAACATTCAAAAATAATTTAAACCGAGAAAGATTAAACCAGTAAATGCATGAATGTTAATTTTATTTACAGTTACACAAGTCTAGCGTAAGTGGTACTTAAGATAGCCACATACAAAATACTCCACGTGGCACCAGATCACATGGACTCAGCCGTCAGCGTAGAGACAAGGACGCGGATAACATGAAAACACATTAAATTATTGATGTGACTTGGGGAGCTAGACAACTCCATTGACTGGGAACAAGTGATTAATTTATGTTGGCAATGAGATCATCATCATAGCAATATTGTTAATGCACTGTGAAGAGTACTCTACCGGCAATCTGCTCTAATTTTAAACACAGATGATTGAGTGATACAGCAACAAATAGGAATGAATAGCAAATTGAAAATTAAATCAACCACGAAAACAGAATATCTGAATACTGGAATTTCCCAGCAAAGTAATTTATAACAGGAAATCTGTTGTATAGAACATGGGAAAATTTACATCAAAGGATATTGTGGTCAACCCAACAGTGAGCACGTTTCAGCAAGATTGCCAGTAAAACTGGTTTTGAAACAGGGTGTATTGTTTACCATTTAGCAAGTTCCCATGGTCGTATCTTTCAAATTGTGAACACTGTAACAGGTTTAAAGATATAACTAAAGTACAATTTGGCGAAAAGGATACCTTTGACATATTTAACACTGTCTTAATAAAAAAATATGAACAGACACCATATTTTTTAATCTGCATCAGAAAATGTGTGAAATTAAAACATATAACCTATAAACACAACTAGACCGACAGGACTGCTCCTCTAAACGTAACAAGTCCAATCATTGAAACTATTCAAACAGGACAACTCATATTATTTTGTACCTTGAAATTTAGTATTAGCTCAAATACTTCTTACAAGCTTTAGGTAACGACCAATCTGCCTGTCACTTTGACATGTGAGACATGTAGATGGGTAGAAATATCATTGGATGGGTGGTGGATATGTAAAACAGTACAGACGAAAAACATATTTCAAGGTCATAGATAAGTACTGTCAGTTATGCTTTGAAAATGAGTGTCACATGATGCTCGACTGACTCGTGTATGTGTGTTAAAGGACAAAAAAAGGCTACGGCTTCGTGTCATACACCTAATAGAGTTTATACAAAGTAACAATTTCCACATATACTCAATTTTTTTAACGTCAGCGGTTTACTCAGAATGTGACTTTAAAGTCTAAAATTCTAACGAAATCCACGATGGTCTAGACGCCACCATAGGTGAAGGGTTAATTTGGCTTGGCCATTCAGCGCGCAGCATTCTATATCTCGGTCAGCTTCCGGCGACGCTGTTAAGGGTCAACAACTTCGAGTCTTCGACAGTTCGTTCAGTTGGCGTGACATCTAGCAGCTGCTTATAGACGTATATCTAAATCTGTGGTTAAATCTATGGTAAACTTTAATAATTATGCCTTCGTGTTCGGCATACGGTTGCAATAATAGTTGAAACAACCGGTAGTATTGAAGCAATGGATTCACGTTGGTGATTTGCGGGCGTACTGTTTGGCACTTTGCTCGGTCCATTTTGAGGAGAAATGCTTTGATGTAGACATGTATCATCAGTTGATGGGATGATTTCAGCGATAACAATAATAGACAACTTTATATTTACCGTCATCAGCATGTTACGCGCGTTGCCGAGTTGCAGCCATTTCATGACAACAGCCAAACCCTATGCAGGGAATCTACGTGGAGAGCGCCTCGATCACAGTCGTGACGTTATTCTTCGTCTAAGATGGGGTAGCGCATAGAATTTGGATGGCTGGGTGTTAAAAAATATTTTTCTGGTAAACCGCTGGCGTTAAAAAATTGAGTATATGTGGAAATTGTTACTTTATATTAACTCTATTAGGTGTATGCCACGTAAAAGTTAACTTTGTTTGTCCTTTAACATGCTACCAAAAACACGTTGACTGCAACATTTTATCCTGCACAAGGCACTGCCTACAAGTAACAAGTAAACATTATGTCATATATTGTTCAACTGGTATTGTCAGTTTTGTCACCTGGTTTAGGCTGGTTAAGAGATCTTAAGACATAATGAATTAATTAAGTGTTACTGGGGTGGTTTCGAGCAGGAAAACGCGATTCTTTCCCCTGAATCAAATTCGTACTTAAAAAACAAAGACATGAATAACTTTTCACTACAGCGAAACCACCCAGGTTCAGAGACATGTATATGAGTAAATAAACCACATAAAAACGTCTAAAACCAGACCCTGAAATGCACTTATAAATCACACAAATCCAAATAATAGGGTTCAAATATACACCACAAATATTGTATTTAATAATTCAGTGCCCATCGCTCACTGATTTACGGACGGTGAGTAATTACAACGAAGACATCAAAGATACCATCTCAAGTTTCTCCAACAATATACACATTGAGTTTTTATCGATATATACGCGTTGGTGATGAAAGAACGTACTGTTAGTCGGTAATTGTAGGGTTTGATTCTGTGAAGTCCTATCAAAGGAAGAACACCCAGTCAATTTCTGAATGCGTTTTGATAAGTACCTTTTATGACAATCGTACTTTGTACTAGAGTCTTGACACAGTGGGGTCAAATATGTCAACAATGTCTTTTGATAGTGTGTATGTACTGTGTGAATCAGACTAAAAGTAGTACCACTGTATCTGGTTTTGAGGCACGGCTGTTTGAAAAAAATAGAATTTGCAAATCATTTATATTAATTAAATCTAAAACAACAATTAAGTTCAAAGTAAAAATTATTAGCTTTTAATTTACGTATAAAACTGACAAATGTATGCACATTTTACTAGAAAGGAAGTGCTGTGCGCAGTCAACACTGCAGCAAACAACATTTGTAACCAAAACGCATCAAAAATTTATTTTTCCCCACCCTCATTCGAACACTCATCTAGTAGAGATCTGGAAATGTTTAAAGGATGTTTTATGGATGAATTTTTAAATTATAATTTATGATTATAACTCTTATTGTAACAACGTTGGGCTATTACTTTTGACACTTGTAAGCTTCCACCTGAAAAGTAAAATATACACAAAAAAGTGGCCTTGGACATACGCCACTGTATGTTGTTTGGATATACTGGTACGTGGCAATTAACGTACTCTGGTATATTTGTTCAACATGGGATGTTGCCAGATGATGACATGTTGTGATGTGGTTTATAAGCTAGATTATTTTTGTCTTCAATCTGACCAATTCTGTTTAAAAATTGGTGTAGACACAATGAAGTAAAGTTTGACAGGTGTTGCTGAAAACTAAATGCTGTACTGTCATAATTTGGAGTACTATTTGTATGGCCATACATTAATGATTAAGGGTCCTAATTAAATAACAAATTAAACACAGGCCTAAATAAATTAAAGCTAAAAGATTACATCATAAATTACTGTACATACTCATACTGCAATTTGTTTCTAACAGTAACACAACCATATAAAAATCATGATGCTGTCAATGAGTGTCAACACTTCGAGGTTTACTAAGTAAAGTTGGTATTACACTTCGTTCGGTCGTTATGTTGTTCAAACATGAAGTGGTGTTTGATAGGTCCAATGCGGTTGAACTTACATTTGAATGCCTGTCTGTGTAAGTCAAGTGCTGGATCGATTTGAATAATGGTTGACGACTCAAATTGACAAAACCGACATGACAAGATGAACAGGGAAACGTAGATGTAGATAAATATGGCTTACCCTTCAGATGTTAGATTTTCGTCGTTTGGTGTCGTTCGATGGTTGATCGAAACTGCCGAAATTACTGGCGAAACGGGCGTCTGCTGGCTTGGAGAGACCCGGTCGACGACATCGTCATCGAAACCTCGAACAACATGATTGTCATCTGCCGTCTCTCGCTAGCAAACAGCCGCCCTATTTAAGCCGTCCGACGCAGAACTGATTCATATCCATCTACGCACCGACTCGGTGGAGCATCTGTGTCCCTTGCACCGAACTCCTACTGTCGAAAATACCCGCAAAACGTACAAATTTAGCTTAAATTAGCTTTGATGACCGTTACCATTGTGGCGCCGCCATAGCCGCCACCTCGTTTGCGACTGCCGGTGTCGTCTGTCAAATGCCTAGCTATAGTCCTTCACACACATCCATCGTATACGTCTCGCATTTTTTGTGTTTAAATGTTATGCTTATAGAAAAACATTTGTGCTGTTGCTGATCTTGTACTATAATGAAATTATGCTGTACACGATATTAGTATTTAACTGTAGATGTGATTTAGCAACACATATATTGTTTGTTTTATTAATCATACATGTATTACTGTTGTTAAATTTATGAGATGGGGTTTACTGATATCTCATTGTGGCGCTACCTGACGATTAACGGCGAATTCAAATTAATTTCTCTACTGTCCCACAGAGGGCGCACACTAAATGGCAGGCGGGCAATGGTTACCCAGGCTCCGTGAGGTGGCAGCACTTTTAAACCCCTCACCTCCGCCTCGGGAAAGAGACATTCTGCATTTTCGACCCGCCAGGGCGGACTTACCCCTAGTCTCGCTTAACCGACTGTCGGTCGGTTGCGGAACTACCCCGAGAAGACAGTCTGGTTACTTACATGGCTTTTGTTTGTTTATCCGCGTGATCTATACAATGCTGCCACCTCACGGACACTGCCGTAATTTATATTTTATAAACAACTGCGAATTTGTATTTCTATTTATTTTGTGTTAATATAAGTTTAATTTTAAATAGTTTTATAATACAGCATTATTTGATAAAAATACTGGTTAATCCTGCCGTAATTCTTATTTTATACACAACTATAAATTTGAATTTTTACTTACTTTTGTGTTAATGTCAATGTTGAATACTTTTCATATGATATCATTATCTTGTAAAAAGTATATAATTATTTTATTATTTTTATTTCGTAGTTGGCCTGAGAGCCAATCAGCGCCTCTACCCTAATCTGGGGTAAGGCCGCCCTGGCGGGTCGAAACTGTAGACCCATTGTTTCCCAAGGCGGGTGTGAGGAGCTTAAAAGTGCTGCCACCTCACGGAACCTGAGATGTTTAGCCCCACACGAATAACACACAAAATAAATAAGGATATCGTTTTATCAAATAATGCTGTATTATAAAAAATATTCAAAATTAAACTTATATTAACACAAAATAAAAATTAATACAATTCAAATTTACGGCGGATTAACCAGTGTCCGTGAGGTGGCAGCATTGTATAGATCACGCGCGGATAAACAAACAACGTTTGCTGACAGAGAACGTAGTATAAAAAAAGTGAGAGGAAGAAAAAAGATAATGAGAAAGAAAAGCATAGTAAACTCATCTCTGACGACAGGTATGCCAAGAAAATAATAACAACAAAATGCAATTTGACCCTAGTCTAGTAACCGGGCAACTATTATTTATTTTGAATCCTTAGTAGTCATTACCGGTAGCCATCATGCACATTAAGAATAATGATATAATGATATTTTCATTGCTCTGTCAACTGTTATGCTGCAGCCAGCGAAAGAAGTGAAAAATTCCTAACTTAACCATATTTGAATTATGACAATTGTTTTGCGAAAGGGTAGGACTGGGAAGGAAAATTTTGCACAGGCATCCTAAAAGCAACTGTACTTTGTGACTCTATGAATCAAGCAGCGAGATGTGTGTTAATCAGTATACTGGCGGCCAAATTGCATAAATACAATTATTATGGTCTGGTGGACAACTGAATAAATAAGCACAGACATCTACTTTCGTAGAGTACCCCGAACAGCATACACAAATGTGTTGCTTGATTTGGCGGCCATCTTGCAACATTACCGCCAAATTAAATGTTCCCATATTTTAATAACTACATCACAAAAAAACTATACCTTTGATAAAACCATCAAGGACGTACATTTAGCTTGAACCTCTGTGATATACACGTCTGCCATTATTAAATATGGCGGCCATTATATAATTACTTTATTTGTTTGAATGAGTGATGTTATATGTAACGTCTGCAAAGTAAAACAATTACTGAACTAAGCGTCTTTTAATTGTCGGACAGGTACTAAAATGGATTCCCTAGGGTGGCCTGTTGAAGTAGGGTGTGGACGTTTGCATTGTTTTGAATAGTTACAGTTAACAATGATGACAAAGTACAACCTCGCACATGGAATGGTGTGATAATTCGTAAATCATGATTATTTAATAGCTCAAAATGCAGTCATGGTACATCCGCTTCAACAACAAGTTCGTATTCTTATTTATTATTCATGTGGAGTGCCGTCATCGGGTACAGCCGAAAAATCACAGTTGGCACATAACTCGATCACAGAAAGAGAGAGAGGGAGAGAGAGAGAGAGACAGAGAGAGAGAGAAAGAGAGAGAAAGAGAGAGAAAGAGAAAGAGAGAGAAAGAGAGAGTAAGTGAGAAAGAGATAAACATACACACATGCACACGCCCACGCCCACGCCCACGCACACACACACACACACACACACACACACACACACACACACACACACACACGTACATAACCACAGACACGTGTATATATATATATATATATATAGAGAGAGAGAGAGAGAGAGAGAGAGAGACAGAGAGAGAGAGAGACAGAGAGAGAGAGGGAGAGGGAGAGGGAGAGGGAGAGGGAGAGGGAGAGGGAGAGGGAGAGGGAGAGGGAGAGGGAGAGGGAGAGGGAGAGGGAGAGGGAGAGAGAGAGACAGAGAGAGTGAGAGAGGGGGGAGAGGGAGGGAGGGAGAGAGGGAGAGAGGGAAAGAGGGAGAGAGGGAGAAAGGGAGAGAGGGATAGAGGGAGAGAGGGAGAGAGGGAGAGAGGGACAGAGGGACAGAGGGAGAGAGGAAAATACACACACACACACACACACACACACACACACACACACACACACACACACACACACACACACACAAACGCAAACACACAGGGAGATAGTTATTAAATATACGTACTTTATATACACCATATTTATAACTGTTATGTGGATCTAGTCATACAGCTTTATATATGATATATATGTGTTTATTCTGTAACATCTGCTATTTCACATTTATGCAGCAGGGTATTAAATCACTAAAAGAGGTGTTACGTTTGGTATAAATATCGAAGACGTCAAGTGTGTTAAAGTTGAACTTCTGTGACATACACATCTGCCGTTTTTAAATATGGAGGCCATTATATAATTAATTGTATTTGTTTGAATGAGTGATGTTACAAGTAACGTCTGCAAAGTATAAACGATTACTGAACAACGCGTACTTT
This sequence comes from Oasisia sp. SBJ-2009, assembly GCA_964017155.1. NCBI lineage: Eukaryota > Metazoa > Annelida > Polychaeta > Sabellida > Siboglinidae > Oasisia > Oasisia sp. SBJ-2009. Next base: position 52,004,486 of record OZ024856.1, on the reverse strand, counting down.
AATTATCGGGCAGGTATTAACATGGATTCCCTATACTAGGGTCGCTTGTTGAAGTGGGGCGCGGACGTCTGCACAGTTGTGAACAGTTACAATGGCGACCGTCACAGTCAACAATGGTGACAAAGAACAACCATATGGCATGTGATAATTAATAAATCATGACTATTTAATAGGATAGGTTAAACCGCTAGAACAACACTTATGTTCTTATTTATTATCCATGTAGAGTCATCGGGTACAGCCGAAATACACACATCAATTTTGGCACACAACTCGATCACAGAAAGATAGAGATAGAGAGGAGGAAAGAGAGAGAGAGAGTTTTTGATTAAGCTTCACCACTTTATATATATATATATATATATATATATATATATATATATATATATATATATATATATATATATATATATATATATATATATATATATTATAAGTATGTATTACAAAAATATTTATATTGATCTTATTAAATATTAGTATAAACCTGCATTAAACAAATGATTATATGGAGACCACTGCATTCAAAACGTTTCGGTGAGCATCATACAAATCATGAACCAACTATTCCTGTAGCTGGTCTATGGAGCATCCAAATTTATAGAACAATAATAACATCGCACTGCAACACTATTCACCACGTCGTCAGTGTCATAAGAAGAGTTCCTGTGTATCTTGGTGACACTCGAAATGTCCTTGTTGTCAAATAGTGCCACTGTGTGTCGACCTGTTAAGTCAATTGCCTCTGCAGAATCCGACACTTGTTTCACTCGTATGTCAATGTTTCAGACATTCGCCATCATTCCATATTCACTCAAGTCACATTTACGTCAGCACCAAAATATATTGTGCACACGTAGTTTTATCATAGAGGAGATAAGTATAGAGGCGGCACTCCTATTAATCATTGCGTGACATTCTAAACGCAGCGCCGCCTTGCGGGCACGAAGTTGGCAACATGGAAAATGCAGAAATGGCTATGCGCCAGTAATGTGAAAGAACATTTTGATATTTGCAACAGTACTTAAGATAAATGTTTTGTTGTGAAAATAAGATAAAGATAAGAGAAATTTATTATTTGGCAACGTTACAGTTGGATTGTACATGTACATTCATACTAAAATCAACAATTCCATACAATATCATATTAATGTACAATGTTAGCGTATCTTGTTAAAAATTAAAATCATCATATTAAACCTACATAATAAATTTAAGACATATACATTAAAATATACTTTCCATCAACATTGTTATAAAATAAATAAATAAATGAATTAATTAAATCAAATTAAAATACATGTCCATTACTAGCCGATCTGAAAATGTTCTAAACACCACGGAATTAAGGAATTTTTGTAGCGATTAGTTTTTACCCTTGGGATAGGTAACTTGTTACACAACCTCAAGGCATATAGCACACTTCGACAATTTGGTAATAACGCATTCAGTTTGTGATCACTACTCTTCATTTTAGCGAAATACACTCTATACAATTTATCGCGTCTGCGGTGCAACGTCGGCAGACCTGTTTACAATCTGCAGGATATCTTCGTATGGATAACCTGGAAATATAGTTTTTAGATACCTTTTTTTAATTATTTCTATGTTATCCGATAAATATTTAGGTAAGTTCGTATCCCATACAGGGCACGCATATTATGTAGTTTGATAAGATTCAATCAAATTTATTTGTTATGACCAGTATTGACCACCAGCATGACCACCTGTTGTATAAAATAGTATACCTTGTAACTGTGATTCAGTACAGATACATGTACGTACATGTAGTATTTGATGTAAACTGCATTGAGGTTAACGGATTTAAAAGTTTTTTAAAATGTGTTGCTTCCCTCTGTTTTTAGTTACACATGATTACACATCCAAGATATGACAATATGTTATTGAGTGTGAATCTCTCAACTGAAACATGACACGGTATGACACTTCAAGATTTTAGTAAACAACTTTAATTTTTAATGATCATAATAAATAGGTATCATATTTTCAAATAACTTTTTACAGGACCCTCAAAAATTCGAGCACAAAGAAATAGAGAAAAGATACATTACTTAACAAATTGACACAAACTGCATATGATGATTGATTCTTATCTTTCCGTCATTTTATGGACGCTGGTTTTTTGCTGAAACATGTCATTACCAAGCACATCATACCTTATGAGGCTTACCATCATTATTTATTTGTTGATATTTTTGTTTGCCCAAGGTGCACCAGAACAGGTGGTTCACATTTACATGATGTAATTTATTTATTCATGACGATGGCTCAAAGTAGACAGGTTTTATGTAGCACAATGGAGCCGCTCGTAGTTAGGTTTTGTGTCCATGTGATGGAGAATCTGCTCCACACGAAGGAAATGCTGCTCGACTTCAGATGGGAGCCAGGTCAAAGAGCGACAGAAGAAAAGACCATACCGAGCATAGTTGTGTTTGTGAGCAGCAAAAAAATATGGAAGCATCTTGTTCATTGTGGTGATCAGGAGGGCATAGTCAGGCTCATGAGTTGCTCGAGTGAACTGCATAATGAGCAGTGTGGGCTTAATCACTAGCTCGGTCCAAGCCTTCGTCGTTCGACTTTTAGTAGAGAGATCAGCCAATACGTTTTCCAGGTCAGCCATGTTGTTCAACTCTTTGTTCTCGACGATTGGGCGGAGTAGCTCTTCAGTGAGAAGGCGTAGTGCACGGATATTTTGAGGATATTTCTTCCCCTGCAGCATCTTGTCCACTGACCCAAAGGTTCCACACAGTATGTTGCTCAGACCACTGTCGGCCATGAGTGTACCAATACAGGATACGAAATCCATGAGGAAATGCATGAAGCCAAGAATGGGCATAATTTTTGTTATGAGATCAGGAGTGGCGAAGAGAATGTCGACGATGACCTTGTAGATTTGCTGGTCTGCTGTTATGACAAGGTACTCTTGATTTAGTTCTTGAACAATACGCAACCCATTGACAATGGCTGTGTTCACTGTGTCTGGGTCAGCTGGCTTCATGTATAACAAAGGCATGTAGCGCACAGCAGATTTGCTGGCAGGCATCATTCCAGTTTCCCTACAGATCCGAGTGTTGAACCCGTTGTATTCCGGTGTATTTGCTTCTTGAAGCACACTCGATAAGAAGTTGAAGTCCAGCTCTCTTGCTCTGTTCAAGGAGATACCGACAGCTTGTTCGAGCTCATCAGATGGCTTCAAATTTAAACTGAACTGTACTGGCATGTCTGGCTTCTTGGGACTCCTATATCTCACTACTGTTTGGTCCAAGTCAATTGGTTCCTTCATCTGCTCCTTGCTGAGTCTGGGAATGGTGACATCATGAGTTATAGGTGTAGGTCGGGGTTGTGTCACGATCATTGCCAAGTTGTGGCAATCTAACCGACAATTTTGGGAATGAATGACAGCATCAAAATTGTCAATAATTACTTGGACGAGACCACCAACTGATACGTCAGTCAGGCCTGCCAAGGCTGTGTCACGTGCAGCCTGCACCGCAGCCGAGCGGAGGAAACGCCGCACCTCATCATAGCTACACGTGATTCGGAACTTATAGAGCATGTTAATGACAGACTTGTGCTCACTCATCAGCACACCAAGAGCAATCTGTAAGGGGTGGGCTGGTTGGCTGTAACACTAGCGACAATGTTGCCAACCATGATGGAGGGCAGTGATGGTGATGAATCAGAAGTGAACTTTGGGTGGACTTTGGAGAGCAGCTTGTTGAGAAGATTACTAGTACATTCAGTCGCTGAGGGCTTGTCAATGTGGACATCATATGATGTGAGCTCCCTCTTCACTGCCTTCAACTCTTATGCTATCTCTTTTCCGAGCTTCTTGAGTGTGACTTCTTCATCCTCATCTTCAGCATTTACAATTTTTAGTGTATTTGCAACGCTGTTCCTGAAGAGAACTAGAGTGGCAATCCCAGGTGAGTGAAAACTCAAAATGTCATCAACAAATTGAGACTCGACTTTCTCCACAAGTGTTCTTCGAGACAAACGGGTACCGCCTTTCTGCTCATACACATCCATGATCTCCACTGTGTTCCAAACCTTTGTACGATCTTGCTCAAGCACCTCGAATGTCTGGAGAAGAGCTGTATCCACTACAGAGTCAGAATAATCATCTATGCTAACAGCAGGTTTGTGAAAGAGACAATTACATTTGCGATGATAACGAGCCTGTGCAGCAACTAGATCACCATCAGCAGCCAACAGACGATCGTGGACAACTCGTCCAAGATCAGCATTGCGCTCTATACACTTTTTGATGAGAGTATCAATGTAAACCTGTCCATCACACATATAGGTGGTCGTGACCATTGATGCGGGCACTCGGTATTGAGCTGGTGTTTTAGCATCGTACTCAGAGTCTAACTTGCACTCGGTGATATCGAGACAAAACATACAATGTTTTTTGAATTCAAATGTTTTGCCCTTCGTCTCACTACGTAGTCTTTTGGGCTGAGGTTTTGATGAGCTATGAGGCTTGCGCTTCTGAGATAAATGAGCAAGATTCTGCGGCGAGACATAGGTAGAAACACAATTCTTGTGACAATAAACATGAGTAACAGTGCCACTAGTATATCCTGCTTCCAGTGAGTCATGTATATCAAGATGATCCCGCAGTTCGCTTGCTTCAATAATCTTATGTATACGGCTGCATTTTGACAACTTATCTTTGGTACCAGGACAGCTGGTAATCTTGCCATTGAAGAAACACTCCTCCTCAGCAGCCATGACTATCTGAAACAATAAAAAGAAACTGTTGAATATGTATATACAAAATGGATATTATATGTGGTATATTTCTAAATGAAGAAACACTCCTCCTCAGCAGCCATGACTATCTGAAACAATAAAAAGAAACTGTTGAATATGTATTTACAAAATCGATATTATATGTGGTATAGTTCTAAAATTCTAACAACATTTTCATAATTTTGATCGCCATATTAGCTGCATTCTTAGATTTTGACCATGTGGGGTGGTTGAATGATTATTTGAACACCAGAAAGGGATTCCTTGACCCCAAAAACCATACCCTAGACACCAAAATTATGATTCTATGTGGTATGGTTTAAAAGTTATAGCCAATAATGTGATTTGGCGGCCATCTTGGCGGCCATCTTGAATTATGAAAATGCCAAGCGGGGGTAATCATTACACCCAATGGATTCTTGAACTACATGGTCTAGAGTACTCAAAAATGCAAAGAAACGATTGTTACCAGACATTGCAAGGTTCTGAGAAAAAATCGGCCTGTGCCACTGGACTACAGTGCATTACTTGTTTGGAGTGTCTCTATGTGTTCCGTAGTAAGCCCTGCCATCTTGAATTGCTAATGTATATGGTTGGCCACTTGTGTTAACTTCGTCTGTCGCCTTCCTTGTAACATTCAATTTTCTCTGTAACACAAACTTTTTTTAGACAACTGAACTACTTTATATCCACATGTAACAAAACTCAATACGTCATTGATGGATGCAGAATGGCTTACCATCATTGGTCTGGGTTTCAATAAAACAAAACAATATGGATCAATAATGGTAATCATTGGTTTGTCATTGCAAAATATTTCGAAAAACAATTAATGATGATTTGAGCTCCGTGCCGGGCATAATGCCAATGAAAAATCTCAATGACATACCAGTCAAGTAGGTCTGCATATGATGTGTCAATGCCATGGCGTGCAATTGAACACAAAATCAACATAAGGCAAACGACGCTTTGCGATTGGCTTGCTATAATTTTTTTACCAATGAGAAAAATATATTGACCCAAACAGGACTGTCATTGGTTCAATCGTTCTTGGTTTGACATTTAAATACATAATTATAAAAATGGCTATTGTCATCGGTGTTGCGTTTACATTTGCTACCACTGTGACGGTCTGGATGTCGTTCTACTTCCGTCTATCATCGCTTTTTTCATACAGCGCATGACTATTTACATGTTATCGGTTAGCGCGTACTTTCTGCCCACTGCTTACCCGTCTGGACTGTATACCCGGTCAGGGATGTCCTTCCATCTCTGTTCTGAGTAGTGTTTATGGACTTCATTGCTTATATATGTCAAAGGTTAACGTTTGGCCTGCTGAAACGCTGTGACTGCCGAAACTATGCATGACCCACGCATATTATAGTTTATGTAAATGATCTAATGATGCGTTTAATTTCTTGCAGCTATTGTTACTAAACCCGATAATTAGCGTTAGTTGTAATTATTTACAAAACGTTTCACCTATATATCCCTTTGTCAGATCGCTTTAAATCGATCGTGTTAAATATAAATCTCCGCTTTTTATTGAGAAGTAAGTTATGAACTCAGTCGCGACATTTTGGCATGCGATCAAAGTTGATCAGCCATTTGAGTAGTTTCGCTTAACCGACTGTCGGTCGGCTGCGGAACTACGCCGTGAAGACAGTCTGGCAACATTAACGGCTTTTGTTTGTTTATCAGCGTGATCTATACAATGCTGCCACCTCACGGACACTGCCGTAATATATATTTTATAAACAACTGCAAATTTGTATTTCTATTTATTTTGTGTTAATATAAGTTAAATTTTGAATAGTTTTATAATACAGCAATATTTGATAAAAAAAGGTATCCTTATTTAATTTGTATGCTATCCGTGTGGGGCTAGACAATGCTGCCACCTCACGGAGACAGGTTAATCCTGCCGTAATTCTTATTTTATAAACAACTGTAAATTTGAATTTTTACTTACTTTTGTGTTAATATAAGTTCAATGTTGAATACTTTTCATATGATATTATTATCTTGTAAAAGTATATCGTTATTTTAATTTTTATTTCATAGTTGGCCTGAGAGCCAATCAGCGTCTCTACACTAATCTGGGGTAAGGCTACCCTGGATTAGAAACTTAAGACCCATTAATTCCTCAGGCGGAGTTGAGGGGCTTAAAAGTGCTGCCACCTCACGGAGTCTGGGTAACCGAGGCTACCATTTGAGGTCACGTCGCCAGTCGCGCGCATGCGCAATATGTGGAAAGACATCCTAAACCGGAGATAAAAAAATATTATGTTCCCGACCGCCACAGCGGGCTTTATTTTCCGGATGACATCTCTGTGCATGTAGTTGTTTGCTTGCTCATACAAATAAAATCAGATTTAGTATGAGCCCACTTTAATAGAAACAAGTAATTGGTACTTGCTATTGTCAGTCCAACAGATTCTGCCCTCAGCGTCGAAGTCTAGTCCCATGCACATAGTCATGGACATCTCCACGACCAGTGCGTATTCTTTTCCATCATAATTGACTTTGAAGATACCGCGCCCCTCAACCAGCGCATAAAACAGCAACCTGAAATTTATGACAATATAATCCACCATATATGTATTCTGAGGTTGACATTAAATTGTTTGCGATTATTATAAATATTAATTTCCCAATTATATCACATGACCATACAAACCTTTTAATAAGCGCTGCAACATTCACAATGCTAATTATACATTATTACGCCATAGCATTCAATACACAGCTATTCCTGTTGACACAGAAGACAAACCGCAGCATTCACACACCTCATGTAATAGGCGATAACTTATCATTAACGTACATATCACACACTAAATTAATTGTATCTTATGATGTACATATGCATTGTTGGGATTTGTTGCCTATCTCTAAATTATATATTTTAGAGAGACAGTGTAACATTGCACAAAAATGCTATCTCTTTATTCGTTCTACAGCCGCACTGTATGCCCAAGCTGGAGTGCTGAAGACTATTGGCGCGTCACTGCCGTCCAAACTGGTCACAATAATCTTTTTGTTTTCGTTATCTGGCATAAACAGTTTGTCTACGTCTGGATCAACAGCAAGCCAATACCCACAGTTTTCTGCTGAAAACAGAATACAACAAACAATGGTATATCATATAACACATCATCGTTTCTTTGACAGAGATTTTTATGTTAAGTGAACATATTTATCAGACACACGCGTCCTACCTCGTAGGTGATTAACTTTGAAGGAGGAACATCATATCTTTATATAATTATCATTAAACAATACAATTGCATTCATGACTAGCTGCCCGATACTCACTACTAAATGCAGAAATATTGGCCAGTTGTATATAATACTTACTATTATGCCCTTTTTGGGACAATAATAATGTGTTACGCAGATTATCAATTTTGGGCATTAACTTGGTAACGACTGTAAAATAGAGGTGTAGCCACATTTGAATATGTCTGTGTCGATCAGAATTATAATGATTTCCTCTAAATTAAGAAGTAGTATTTTATGAAGCACGTCCAAAAAGGATAATCAAATAAGATGTCATAATACTATAACGATATTATTTTATTTGCAACAGGGCCACATGTACTGCAGTGATTAATATATGCCGCTATATCGCGACCAGTACTAGACCGAATTTAGATTTATGTCGCTTTATAACATTGTTCTTGTTGCTATTCTTATTACCGTTATTACCGTTATTACCGTTATTACCGTTATTACCGTTATTACCGTTATTACCGTTATTACCGTTATTACCGTTATTACCGCACCGCACCGCACCGCACCGCACCGCACCGCACCGCACCGCACCGCACCGCACCGCACCGCACCGCACCGCACCGCACCGCACCGCACCGCACCGCACCGCACCGCACCGCACCGCACCGCACCGCACCGCACCGCACCGCACCGCACCGCACCGCACCGCACCGCACCGCACCGCACCGCACCGCACCGCACCGCACCGCACCGCACCGCACCGCACCGCACCGCACCGCACCGCACCGCACCGCACCGCACCGCACCGCACCGCACCGCACCGCACCGCACCGCACCGCACCGCACCGCACCGCACCGCACCGCACCGCACCGCACCGCACCGCACCGCACCGCACCGCACCGCACCGCACCGCACCGCACCGCACCGCACCGCACCGCACCGCACCGCACCGCACCGCACCGCACCGCACCGCACCGCACCGCACCGCACCGCACCGCACCGCACCGCACCGCACCGCACCGCACCGCACCGCACCGCACCGCACCGCACCGCACCGCACCGCACCGCACCGCACCGCACCGCACCGCACCGCACCGCACCGCACCGCACCGCACCGCACCGCACCGCACCGCACCGCACCGCACCGCACCGCACCGCACCGCACCGCACCGCACCCTAACTGATCAAGGAGACATCACTCTACTTACTGAATCGGTGGAGTCTCGTCATGTTGGATCCGTCGAACCTCGACTGCGTCAATACACTAATACGACGTGAACACCAGTACACAGTATGTATGTATGTATGTATGTATGTATGTATGTATGTATGTATGTATGTATGTATGTATGTATGTATGTATGTATGTATGTATATATATATATATATATATATATATATATACAAATATATATATATATATATATATATATATATATATATATATGTATATATGTATATATATATATATATGTATATATATATATATATATATATATATATATATATATATATATATATATATATATATACGTATAAATATATATATATATCAATAAAAAAAAACCGTGTAATTTGTATTGGAATGCAGTGGTTAAGAGATGAACTAAAATAAGTTCACAAAACGAGACACTAAATGCTGCATCAGTCGACGCGCGGGATTTTCTACGTTAAATATTTTATTGTACAATAATAAAACATTTCTATTTATAATATCTTCGACTTTTTCAATGTTTAATGCTTTAAGTAAATATGTATTATGTGATCGTTTACTTAATCCAAGACTTTACTTAATGATCAATTTGGATGGCGTTGCTGCTGATGCATTCTAAATCGTATGTTAACGCGTATGTTAATGCATGAAAATCAGGAGTGTCTCCTTCACCGGTACTACTAAGCCAATACGTTCACTGTCTGGTAATCTAGACATTTGTCACCAAGCCTCCACTTTGGTTCTTGGTATACCGGACATTTTCCAACAATCATGCATTTCGATTTTCAACAGCAAATGTGAATCTCGATCCACCTTTTACTGTATTCAACACATAATTATATCAATTAGCTTTTGTAGATATGGAACATTTGTTGAGAACAAGGTAATATCGTCGGCATAAGCCATACAATTATACAGTGTATCACCTATTCTGACGCCTTCGTCATAGTTATTCAAGTCTACTAAAAGTTGATTAATACATTTTTTAAACAGATATGGCAATAGAACGTTACTTTGTTGTGTACCTCGAGTTACAAAAACAAATTGTTATATAAAAATCAGTATTTAACTTGTCAATAACAATGACAAAGTAAATTTTAGTGTAGTGTATTTGGTCAATAAATCAAACCGAAACGAAGGAATAAACAATTAAATGTTATGTTATAATTAATTGTATTGGGGGCCTATATTTCTATAATTATATTGACAATTCTCGTAAAAGGCCTTGGTCAGAAACGGTGTTTCGTGAGTGCGCTGTGCATATCGTTCTACGGAGAGATTGTGGCATGAAATTGAGAGATGCAGGCGGTATATTTAAAATTGGTGTTTTAAATGCGAATCTTGAGAAAACTTTGAAATGCAAGGAATCACGATGGGGTGCAGGGAGGTCCTGGATCACAATTCACAGTGAATATATGCGTTTCATATTTCACAGGGAAATATTTGATTTTTCACATTTCACACTGAAAAGTACCGTTTCCTGTTTAAATTATTACATTTTGCGGTTTGGTGGTATAGATATATTTTGTGAGCAGAAATCGTCGAAGAGATCGAAATTGTTAATCACCTGTCGTTAATTTAACGAATAACGTTATATGTCAATCACGGTTCACAAAAAATATGATTGTAATTAAACTTCACGGTGTCGTACCTGATCACGGATCACAGGGATATAAAAGACCTTCACGATTCACGAGGATATAAATTTTTCAAACCTACATCAGACCACAACAAAACAAATGCCATTGCATCTTGCTACTTACCTATTTGGTCGATTTCTTTTGCTGATCCATATTCCCCGGACGACGTCACTGGTATTACCCGAGTGCTGGAATCTTCAGAGAGGAAGAGACTTCCACGGCGAGTGAGACCAAGAGCGGCTGACACAGAGAGGAAGAGACTTACACGGCGACTGAGACCAAGAGCGGCTGACACAGAGAGGAAGAGACTTCCACGGCGAGTGAGACCAAGCGCGGCTGACACAGAGAGGAAGAGACTTCCACGGCGACTGAGACCAAGAGCGGCTGACACAGAGAGGAAGAGACTTCCACGGCGACTGAGACCAAGAGCGGCTGACACAGAGAGGAAGAGACTTCCACGGCGACTGAGACCAAGAGCGGCTGACACAGAGAGGAAGAGACTTCCACGGCGAGTGAGACCAAGAGCGGCTGACACAGAGAGGAAGAGACTTCCACGGCGACTGAGACCAAGAGCGGATGACACAGAGAGAAACACTTGTAAATGTTAGCTTATGTATTTCAGTACTAATAATAATTTTATTAATTAACATAGGGGCTGAGTCCGAGTATTTGTACTTAGACAAAAATAGAATCAAGGATCCTTTGCTTTGTTTATTTCATCAGCAGAACTTGTTAGTTTTAAAGAGTTCACCTTTGTATTATCGTTGCTGGCTTTCGTCAACTTACGGTATTTTACATACGTTGTCGTACCAGAACGAATTAGTGGCAGCAAGTCGAACGTTGAATCTCTGATTGTTCAACATTGCACACGTCACCAACACAACCATAATGATCATCGATACGGCTGCCATAACCATCACACCACACCCTCCACGTTAAGACCATCATCGCAATTTCAATCAACAAAATAAACACCAGTTCACCAACCAGTAATATCACCGCCTTCACTACCATCTACAGCTTCGACAACATCATCCCTTCCACAATCGCCATAAATGCAACAACCGCCGCACCCAAACACAGTTGTCAACACATTTCTTTTCTTTCAGAACAAACCACCTCAATTCAACCGCCACCGCCACCACCACCACCACCTCAGCCACCGCCGCCACCACAACCACCACCGCCGCCACCACAACCACCACCTCAGCCACCGCCGCCACCACAACCACCGCCGCCGCCACCACAGCCACCACCTCAGCCACCGCCGCCACCACAACCACCACCTCAGCCACCTAAACAACCAACTCAACCACCACCACAACCACCACCTCAGCCACCGCCGCCAGCACAACCACCGCAGCAACCACAACCACCACCTCCGCCACCGCCGCCACCACAACCACCACCTCAGTCACCACCACCACCACCACAACCACCGCCGCCACCACAACCACCACCTCAGTCACCACCACCACCACAACCACCGCCGCCACCACAACCATTGCAGCCACCACAACCACCACCTCCACCACTGCCGCCACCATAACCACCACCTCAACCACCGCCGCCACCACAACCACCACCTCAACCACTGCCGCCACCACAACCACCACCGATACCACCGATACCACCACAACCACCACCTAAACCACTGCCGCCACCACAACCACCACCTCAACCTCTGCCGCCACCACAACCACCACCTCAACGACTGCCGCCACCACAACCACCACCTCAACCACTGCCGCCACCACAACCACCACCTCAACGACTGCCGCCACCACAACCACCACCTCAACGACTGCCGCCACCACAACCACCACCTCAACCACTGCCGCCACCACAACCACCACCTCAACGACTGCCGCCACCACAACCACCACCTCAACGACTGCCGCCACCACAACCACCACCTCAACCACTGCCGCCACCACAACCACCACCTCAGCCACTGCCGCCACCACAACCACCACCTCAACCACTGCCGCCACCACAACCACCACCTCAGCCACTGCCGCCACCACAACCACCACCTCAACCACTGCCGCCACCACAACCACCAGCACCTCAACCGTAATCTACGTAATTACCAAACCCACTTCTACAGCTCAATCACATAAAGATATAAACAAATAGTGAATACGAATGTTGACTAATTATAATAACAAAATTAAGAGTAAATTAGTTTGATATCTTACACAAAATCTACATAATTACGATAATTTTGCTCTTTTCAGTCATCCTGTTCATATGTGGGTGTTGAAACAGGGAGCATTCGGTGTTCCCATTGTCATCGAGAGCTAATCGATGCAGCAGAAAAACATCGTTAATAATTAGTTAGCAATTAATAGAGGAAGGGCACGCACTAGTGTGTGTGAAATACAATTGCTGCAACAACAGAGAGTGAATGGAGATAGAATAACGGCAGAGAAAGGGATATTCGTCAGTTTGATAACGGATAGAAGAATTAAAGAACAGTACACCATACTGTAACAGGAGCGCCACCTAACGGGCGGGCGATCAGGTGGACGATACGGGCGAACATTGCGTCCAAACAATATTGCAAACAATTAAAAAGAGACGGTGAAGATGTATTTTCCCGAAACATGCACTGTTGTTGTATATATCCGCCATACCTATTGGTGAAGGAATTGTTGACATAAATGTTGGAATATATAAACACATTTGAGATCTTCATCAGAAAAATAATAATTCTTTTCGCATCTGGACACAAACATGTCAGAACGGAGTAATGTAATTTTATATTTGGAAACATTTCTCTTTGAAGACCGTCATAATGTAAAAATGGCGGATATGAACTTGGAGATTATCACATGAAAAATATCTTATATAATTGAAATAACTGCCCACATATCAATATTTTGATATCAACGTAACAGCTTAATGTGACATTTATCATAAAATGCAGGTAAATTGGTCTTAAATGCAGATCTGAATGTCGGACAAGGTTAAAGAAAAAATATTTGAAACCATTACCTCAGAAAACTATAACATGTTGAGCCAACTATTATGTTAATTAAAGGGACATAAAAGTCAATGTTTTGGTGATATGGGACTAACAAGGTTAATAACAAGTAACAACTTCCAACAAAAATCATATTTTTAACGTCAGCGGTTTACCTAAAATTCCTTTTTAGAGCACATAGCCATAGAATCTATGGACTACTCCATCTTAGAAACAGAATGAAGTAGTGGAGTCAACTTGGTCGACGTGAACTGTGCATGTTATCTTTTATTTTCTGACCTAACCATCAAAACGATCACCAACAGCCGCTAAACTTCTCCGCACATATCTCACATACAGATACACATACTACGAAAAAGCCTATCGACGTTTGCAGTCACAGCTGAACATGTATGTACAAACAGAATGTTTGTGTTCTCTGTGGACTTTTAAAGTAGCTTTTTCCAAAACAAAATCTGACGTTCTAATCCTGTTTATTCGAGGGTGATTACTTGATAGTATTTAATGTTTCCTCACGCCCCCCTCCCGCCAGTCCCCGCACTCCCCCACCCGGAGCGTCTGATCGATCGGTCTGTCGGCCGAAACAATGTAAACTGCACCATCATCGTAAACAACGCATTGGGTTAAGTGTCTGCAACACATAATTTATATGTTTGCATTTCGTGTTCATGGAAACATCATTAACTACATTCAATGCACTCAACGTGAAATGCAGTGCTTTAACGACGCACATAAGCTAACATTTCCCTCGGTAGTTTAGTCAGGCTGCTGGCACCAGATAATATTCGTGTAGAAGGCAGCCTGACTTGAGCCACCTAATCTGTATAAAGGAAGACTGACTGTTCTGGCTTGTTGCAGTTACCTTTGTCACACAGTGATGAGGCTTAGCTAAAACAAACAAACAAACAAACAAACAAACAAACAAACAAACAAACAAACAAACAAATAAACAGACAAACAAATTGTCTGTCTGTCTGTCTGTCTGTCTGTCTCTCTCTCTCTTGCTCTCCCTCTCTTCTCTCTCTGCTACTTATTTTCGCTCTCTTTTTGTTTTTGTTTTGTTTGAACAGATTTGAATGATTAGTAATTTAATTGAAAACATTAGGAGCTGACTTTTGTCATAAGAAGTGATATTTATTTAAGGATACTAGCGTCGAACCTAAGATTTCTCCTTTCGGTGTGTTCCTATCATTCGCACTGATATTCACTCGAAAGCTTTAATCATTATTCTAATTTGTCGCTTCGAGGCTGAGCCAATAAATGTTCCACTTTGTGGCAGTTTACTTTTGTTTCTAGTCTCACCCGTTTTGATAATTTATTTTGTATACAGATCTGATTTTGATTGGGCCTCAGCGGACTCTATTGTGTCAACTTGTTTGTGAGGTTTGTGTTAAATCAAACAAGAGTGTTCAAGTGTGCAATGTGCTTGAATATGCAATACCAATCATTTGTATTCATTAGACAGTATTTGAATAAACTTATTTTGTGACCCCCTTTCCTGTGACTTTTTCATAAGCAAAACTGTGACTATTCAGTGACTTTTCTCCTGCTATTTTATTTCTGCCCATCAGCTAATAGCTTTCACCCTGAGCTGACAAGGCTGGAATGCTGAAATGGTGAAGGACCAAATGAACCAGTGTAATGAAATGTGCAGATTAGCAGCGTTGTCATTTGCAATCTGATATTCAAAGTTTGCAATTTATATTTTCTGTTCACACAGACAACATACTTGTTATTGTTATGTCCATAAGATAGGCTAAATATTCCCTGTAGGGAAAATTCACGTGTAGCAGTGTAATTAATATTGCAAAACGTTTCTGTCATTTATTGAGTTTGGCTCAGCATGTTTAAACTTTTAATACGTTGGTGTTGGAACAGGGCCAGGGAGCATTACTCCACGTGAATAATAAATAAGAATACCCCCTTATTATTCTACTAATTGACCGTGACTCCGGTTTGAGCTATTATATAGATATGATTTACGTATCAGGAAATCACGCCATCTGCGAGGCTGTCGTCATTATCGCTAAGGCAACTCTTCAAAAGTGACACAACATTGCAGACGTCCGCGCCCCATTTCAACAGGCGACCCTAGGGAATATGTTTAAATATATGCCCGACCATCTACAAGACGCGTTGTTCGGTAATTGTTTTACTTTGCAGACGTTACACATAACATCACTCATCCACACAAATAAAAGTAATTATAATTATAATGGCCGCCATATTTTATAGTTGATGTTTTTTTATCAAAAGTATGGTTCCATGTTATTAAAATATGATAACATTGTACTTTGAGGTAATTTTACACGATGGCCACCAAACCAAGCTACATATTTTATATGCTGTTCATGGTGCCCTTGATTCCATCTCCATATGTTGGGCACATTTTCGTAGCGTGTGGCACTTACATAGAATATATAAATCCTGTAAACAAATATAAATTTTATTTCAATTCAGGCCGATATGCTGGGGGTTCGCTAAGTGCCAATGAACTTCCCTCCCATGCGGTGGCGAAGTAGTTTTGTTTGAACAGATTTGAATGATTAGTAATTTAATTGAGAACAATAGGAGCTGACTTTTGTCGTAAGTGATATTTATTTAAGGATACTAGCGTCGAACCGAATATTTCTCACTTCGGTGTGTTCCTACCATTCGCATTGTTATTCACTCGAAAGCTTTAATCATTATTCTAATTTGTTGCTTCGTGGTTGAGCCAATACATTTTCCACTTTGTGTCCGTTTACTTTTGTTTCTAGTCTCACCCGTACCAAACATTTGTATTCATTAGACATTATTTGAATAAACGTATTTTGTGACCTCATTTCCGGCGACTTTTTCACAAGCAAAACTGTGACTATTCAGTGACTTTTCTTCTGCTATTTTATTTCTGCCCATCAGCTAATAGCTTTCGCCCTGAGCTGACACGGCTGGAATGCTGAAATGGTGAAGGACCAAATGAACCAGTGTAATGAAATGTGCAGAAAAGCAGCGTCATTTGCAATCTGATATTCAAAGTTTGCAATTTATATTTTCTGTTCACACAGACTACATACTTGTTATTGTTGTGTGGGTTAGCACATGTCCATAAGATGAGCTAGAAATTCCCTGTAGGGAAAATTCACGTGTAGCAGTGTAATTAATATTGCAAAACGTTGTCTGTCATTTATTCAGTTTGGCTCGGCATGTTTACATTTTTGATACGTTGGTGTTGGAACAGGGTCAGGGAGCATTACTCCACGTGAATAATAAATAAGAATACCACCTTAGTATTCTACTAATTGACCGTGACTCCGGTTTGAGCTATTATATAGTTATGATTTACGTATCATGAAATCACGCCATCTGCGAGGCTGTCATCAGTAGGCAACTCTTCAAAACAATGCAGACGTCAGGGCCCCATTTCAACAGGCGACCCTAGGGAATACGTTTTAATATATGCCCGACAAGCTACAGGACGCGTTGTTCAGTAATTGTTTTACTTAGCAGACGTTACATATAACATCACTCATCCACACAAGTAAAAGTAATTATAATTATAATGGTCGCCATCTTTTATAGTTTTTTTTATCAAAGGTATGGCTCCATGTTATTAAAATATGATAACATTTTACTTGGAGGTAATTTTCCACGATGGCCGATAAACCAAGCTACACATTTTATATACTGTTCAGGGTGCCCCGATTCCATATACATATGTTGGGCACATTTTCGTAGCATTTGGCACTTACATAGAATATATCAATCCTGTAAACAAATATAAATTTTATTTCAATACAGGCCGATATGCTGGGGGTTCGCTAGGTGCCAATGAACCTCCATCCCATGCGGAGGCGAAGTAGTTTTGTTTGAACAGATTTTAATGACAAGTAATTTTATTGAAAACATTAGGAACTGACTTTTGTTATAAGTGATATTTATTTAAGGATACTAACGTCGAACCGAATATTTCTCACTTCGGTGTGTTCCTACCATTCGCATTGCTATTCACTCGAAAGCTTTAGTCATTATTCTAATTTGACGCTTCGTGGTCGAGGCAATACATTTTCCACTTTGTGGCAGTTTACTTTTGTTTCTACTCTCACCCGTTTTGATCATTTATTTTGTATACAGATCTGGCCTCAGCGGACTCTATTGTGTCAACTTGTTTGTGAGGTTTGTCTTACATCAATGTGCTTGAATATGCAATACCAAACATTTGTATTCATTAGACAGTAACTTCATTTCCTGTGACTTTTTCATAAGCAAAACTGTGACTTTCTTCTCCTGTTATTTATTTTTAGCCCATCAGCTAATAGCTTTCACCCTGAGCTGACAAGGCTGGAATGCTGAAATGGTGAAGGACCAAATGAACCAGTGGCAGTGTAGGGAAAAGTGCATTTGCAATCTGGTATTCAAAGTTTGCAATTTATATTTTCTGTTCACTTGTTATTGTTGTGTGGGTTAACACATGTCCATAAGATAGGCTAGACATTGCCTGCAGGGAAAATTCACGTGTAGCAGTGTAATTAATATTGTAAAACGTTGCCTGTCATTTGTTGAGTTTGGCTCGGCATGTTTAAACTTTAAATATGTTGGTGTTGGAACAGGGTCAGGGAGCATTACTCCACGTGAATAATAAATAAGAATACCACCTTGTTATTCTACTAATTGACCGTGACTCCGGTTTGAGCCATTATAATAGTTATGACAGGGTCACGGAGCATTCAGTGTTTCTAGTGCCACTGAGAGCTAATCGGTGCAGACGAAAAACATCGTTAATAATTACTTAGACTGAACTTAATGGAGGACGGGCGCGCGCAAATATCTAGTCTCGATTAACCGACTGTTGGTCGGTTGCGTAACTACACCGAGAAGACAAGAGTTGAGGGGCTGAAAAGAGCTGCCACCTCACGGAGTCTGGTTAATCGAGGCTGGCAAATATCTTGGTGCAGCACAGGTTATAAATGGGTCGGTGGATGTAAAACAGCTGCAACAACAGAGAGGGAAGTGAGACTGAATGACGGCAGAGAAAGGGGAGTTCGTCAGTTATTTTGTGGAGAGAAGAATAAAAGCAGGTCAGCATAAGGTATACCATCCACTAGGTCAGTGCGCTATTCTCGTTCGAAGTAACTGATACGCCACCTAGTGAAAGACCCAAAGAAGCAAAACATGTACATAGGATGCCATGAACAAATCAACAAGTGGTCATAAAAATAATCACATTGACAGGTCAAAATCATGGGCAATTTGATCGGCATGGACGGCAGTCCAATTAAAACAGCTGACTTGATACAACAGGTTTGCCTATCAATGTTCTATAAATATAGTGATTTTAGGTATGGATACATACTACATAGCTATATACTTTATCTTACACACACACACACACACACACACACACACACACACACACACACACACACACACACACACACACACACACACACACACACACACACACACACACACACACACACACACACACACACACACACACACACACACACACACACACACACACACACACACACACACACATATATATATACGCACGCGCACGCGCGAAATAGTTTAATTAATCAAGTAATAATTAATTATTATCATTACAAAGATCTTCAGAAAATGTTAAGTTTTCTTATAATATTTTTTTATTTTTTTTATTTTTACAACTTATTTAATTCATTTCCTCATATATTTAGACATAACTTTTTAAATTTTACACTTATATTTTTACGTTGATCTCATTGCTTTGATTGTATTATATGTATTGTACTTTTCATTTTTTTTATTGTATTTTATGTATACATATATGGACGTCTTGTCTGAAATAAACCTTATTATTATTATTATAATATCATTATAATATTTTTTTTCTTATAACGCCAAATCCATAATTGTTTGTGGCGCTTCACAATATGATGTTATTAAAATATATGCAATAAGAAGAATGCTACCCACAGGTGATATTAAAAAAATAACAAAATGCATGTGTTTGCATAAAATTACGTGTTGTTCGATGATGTCACATTGTTAATTTTCAGAATATTTCTATAAACATCCCGCGTGTACTGCAAGCATGCAAGCTTATATTATATAAACGATGTTATTAACAATGATAACGAAACAATAACATATTATTATTTTTGAATGCTCCAAAACCTTCTTTTTCTACCATCATATATTTCCCATATTATATTCATATTCTGCTTAAATTTCAGTGATTTATTGTCCCGATAATTAATACAGTGTTTTGTCCAAAAATAATTATTATTACATATCTGGTGGTGGAAATATAATTCATGAGTAGAAAAATGTATAGCTTCAATAATATTTTCTTATGCATCCTGTGTGTATGTGCTGAATGAAAATTATTGTTACGTCGTAATTATTTTACAATCTTAATTATTTATTACCTTTATATTAATTTACCACTATTGTTGTTATGAAATTTGTATGGGTTCTTTTTAATACTGATAGGTCACTTAGTTAATTACATAGACACACATATTTTCATTATTTATTTTGAAATATTATCTGTGGGTAGTATTCTTCTTATTGTATTTTTAATAGCAGTATGTTGTGAAGCGCCACAACCAATTATGGATGTAACGCTATATAAATAAAATACTATATTTTAATAAAACTTATAATTTCCTGCAAATCATAGTGATGATAATAATTAATTATTACTATATTATTTACAATTAATTAAACTATTTTGCGCGTGCGAATGCAGTAAGTAAAGTTTATCAATATTCGCGCGCACAAACGTGCCGTCTAATGGCATTTTGTGTAAGGCTAACTTATATTTGCGATTTTACGGTACCGGCCAGCGGTCATCGAAATTGCCGTCGACATCAGCGCGTTTGTTTTATGGATTTTCTTCGTTAGAGGAATGCAAGTGATTTTATTTTATAACGTAGTATATGTATGTAACATACGTTAGGATAAGTTTGACGGCTGTTGGTGGTCGTTTTGATGGTTAGGTCAATCAAATTGGGTCGTCTTGGATCGGCGCTGTGTCTGTGACTGTCCCAACGAATCCACCGAAACACTGTTTCAGTTCTGCTCGATTCAAAGGTTAACAAGAAGACATCTTAGTGATAATGTCTTTCACTGTACTGTTACCATAAGCGTATGAGGAACAGTGTGGCATATTGCTGTCGCGATTTCGTGGTAAACCGACGTAAGGCAACTTTTAGCGTTCCGCTTGGCTCTCTGTTATGACAGCTGAACCAGCAGACGACTCTCTGACGTATTACTTTTCCAAACTGCTGGGTTGTGATTGGTTGCAAGGTCCAAGATGGGCCGGTTCATGGTGTCGGTGATTTAGCTAGATTTTCCCACTTTAAGACCACTTTCTGAGGTAACCACTAAGGTGAAAAATTGGATTGTAGATGCAAATGATTAGCTAGTGTAAACTCTTTTAGGTGCATAACACTAAACTGTTGCCTTTTTTTCACTTTAAGTTAATTATAAATAATAAAATAAAAATAAATTATTATCACTATGATCTGCAGGAAATTCTAAGATATGTTTATAATGCAATAATAATACAGCGCCACATCCATAATTATTTGTGGCGCTTCGCAACATACTGCTACTAAACATTTATACAATGAGAAGAATACTACCCCCAGGTAAACATGTGTCTATATAATTAAACAAAATTACATTACCCAATAGTCATAAAAATACATAATAGTAATTAATCTAGCAAATACAGTAACATTTCTCTTGGACGACGCCTGTCATGAGTGACCACTCGTCTCGAGCGACTGTTTTCCTAGCCACGGGTCGTTTATAATTTAATTGTACCCACAATGAACGACTACTTGACAAACGCAACCAGCGACCACACAAATTGTTCACGCGATCTTTGCTTTCAGCTGTTAGCATCGACCGGATCTGATGCCGAACTGAGACATGCATTGATCAAACAGTCTTTATGTCGTTTACTCATCCAAATATAGTACACATTTAATATTACTAAAATGACAGCATAGCCTCTACAATGATTACATATGTATTCAAATTGGTCGTATTTTTATTCAGTGATCTATCGTTCGTGATTTAGTGAAAATGCCCGCCGAAAATGACGTGTCAGCGGCGCACGCTACGGATGTCCCAGACACAGATTGCAGCAAATCGTTTTCTACTACCATATATTTCCCATATACTATTCCCATTCTGTTTACATTTCAGTTATTTATTGTTCCCATAATTAATAAAGTATTTTGTCCAAAATTATTATATACATATCTGGTGGTAGAAATGTAATTCATAAATAAAAACATTGCTTGAGTAATATTTTCTTATGCACAATGTGTGTATGTGATAAATGAAAATTATTGTTACGTCGTAAATACTTAAATTATTTTACCAGTTTAATTATATATTACTGTTAACCTGTAACTTTAACTGTTAATATTATTTATAAGTAATTAAATCGTTTCGCACGTGCGAATGCAGTAAGTAAAGTTTATTTCAAACGCTAACAAAAAAGACAGCTCACTGATACTGTATTTCTCTGTACTGTTGCTACAAGCGTTTGAGAAACAGTTTGGCATGTTGCTGTCGCGATTTCGTTGCAAACCGACGCTTGGGCCTTGACTCTCCTTTCTTATGACTGTTGAACTAGCAGTCGGCTCGGTGACGTAGTATTTTTTTCCAAAATACAAATAGAAGCTGGTTTTTGATTGGCCGCAGTGATCAAGATACTCCCGTTCATGGTGTCGGTTGTTTTTTGCTAATTTGTCCGTTTTCGGGATAAACCACTGATGTGTAAAATGTGATTGTAGATGCGAATGGTTAGGTTGTATTAACCTCTTGGATCCTGAACACCGAAATTTCGGGTTTTGACACGAGTTTGTAGTGTAATCGCTAGATGTCACTCGTTTTTCGCATAAACTTCGTCACATTATACCCGGATGTAGATATAAGATTTACCGATAGTTTGACACCAAGTTTGCATATAATATCTATCAAGAAAAACGACACTTTCTAGCAAAATAAAATCAGCACTCGGTCGTAAATGTTTCACTATTCATGTTAGCGATGTTCGTGAGCAAGAATTGCAGTTGTTTAGTTAGCATGTCCGATGATTTGGATGAAAATGTGAAAAGCAGCAGCTATGTTGACAGCCGTGTTTGACATCGACGATATTTCTTCGATTCTGAGCTGTCAAATAATTGCGCATTAGCCACAAAATAAAACTGATTTTGATATATCTTATCGTCCATCTTGCTTCTTATCTGGATTGTTGACATCAGGGGTCAGAGCACAGTTAGACTTCCTGGTGTAACCCATACGAATGTAGTACCTTAATAATTGTGTCATTTGAGATTTTGAAAAATTCTTTTTATGTGAAATGAGTACAGTAGGACAGGCATACTGGTAGGTTCATTGCTATGATATATCTGCAGTGCAATGACGCATGTTAGGCAGAGTGTAGTTGGCGTAGTGATTTTTAGCCATTTTTTCTTACATGACCATGCGAATGCAGAAAAGCGAGCTCAGTTTGGTCAATTTTGAGGGGCAGAACACATGCATGCATTTTAAGAGAGCCTGAGATATGCTTTTTTGACGAAATTGGATCAGCATATCAGTGACATGACTGCAGTGATTGTGTTAAAATTTAGATTTTTTCTCAGGTCATCAAAGACAACATGGTAACATCACAGGTGCTATATTCCTTGACTTAAAGAAAGCCTTTGATACTGTAGATACAAATATATTGTTGCATAAACTCTCTGCCATAGGTATCCAGGAAACAGAATTGTTTTGGTTTAGGGATTATTTTACTAACCGTACACAACATGTAAGATTTAACGAAGCTGCATCCAGTGTGTTACCAATCAATTTTGGTGTGCCCCAAGGTTCAGTATTAGGGCCGTTACTATTCACCCTGTATATCAATGATCTACCGAGCGTGGTTAAGCACAGTAAGGTGGTTCTGTATGCAGATGATACAGCATTCTTTGTCTCTGGGAAATGTATAGAAAACACCCAGATGCAATTGAATGATGACTTAGAAACCGTCAGCAAGTGGCTCAATGTGAATAGATTGACTCTGAACGCAAACAAAACTAAAACAATGCTCTTTGGTACTCAACAACATCTGTCGAAACGGGAGGGGGGACTTAAACTCAACATTAACGGGGAATCTTTGGAACAAGTCAGTTGCTTCAAATACCTGGGCCTTTGGTTTGATCCTTCTCTAAACTGGAAAAAACATGTAGACTGCATCAGTAAAAAAATACCGCAACGCATCGGTGTGCAGTCACGAATTCGGCCTTTCATCTCTACAACCACCGCAAACACTCTCTTCAAAACTATGATAGCCCCCATCATCGATTACGGGGACATCATGTGGTTCAAGGGACCTCAAAGTAATCTTAAACGAATACAAAAACTACAAAACAAAGCGTGCAGAGTCATTCTACGATGTAGGCGGCGGACTCACATATCAACCATGCATAGCTCACTCGGATGGCTAACATCCCAAAATAAAATAAAGCTACACAAAATGTTAATGGTTGGCAAATGCCTGCTGGGGGATGTACCCTCATATCTCCGTGGCAAATTTATACGTGCCAAAGACTTTCACTCCTACTCGACCAGAAATGCTAACTGTAATCTGTTTATACCACGTGTCACCTGCAATGCAGGTAAGAATCTTTTCTGCTACGAAGGCGCTGTGCTTTTCAATACTCTAAATAACACTGTCAAAACTAGTCAAAGCTACAAAGAGTTCAAAGATAAATGTAAGACATGTTTTAATCACCTTATATAGAGTACTTCAACAAACTGTGTTGTTGGCAACTTAACTAGGAGTCATACCATGTTTTATCTTAATGTAGATTTTATGTTTTAACTTAATTTATATCTTATGTCTGTTACGTCATATATTTTACATTTTTTATATTCTTTATATTTATTTTATATTTTCTTATATTGCATGACTGTACGATTGTGTGTATGAGGACCTCACTGAAAAGAAATCTAGTGTATATTTTAATGTGCACTGTATTTAGCTGAGCCATCCTGAATAAATATATTAAAAATAAAAAAATAAAATAAAAAAGGTCCAGTTTCCTTATAATCTGACAAAACATTAACATGGCCGCCAATGGGAAAATCAACAGTGCTCTGTGCCCATAAGTAATATTCTGATAATTTTAAATATATTTTGTAGTCACGCAACAGTAATTTTTATGACACTGTGTTGGCAAATGTATTCTGATTTACACAAAATAATTTTGCTTTGTACTTACATGTGCTATATTCCACATAGCACTTGTGATGGCAATGTCATTTGCTGTATGTAATATTTCAATCCTGATTAGAGATAAAACAGAACCAACTTCCTGAGTGACATAAAATAGAACCCAGTTGATGTATGACTGTTAGTGTTTGTGGTTCTAATTGACGACATATAATACCTTGCAATGACATAATAATTGAGCAAAGAATTGCTTATAATTATGGAGGAATCACCAAACAAAACTGATTTTCATATATATTGTCGGCCATCTTGAATTTTTGATATATGTAAATTATATATTAATTAGTATAAGTTAGTCATACAACAATGATGTGTACATCAGTGTATAGATAATTCCTTTCTGGTTCAGACTATATAAACTTTTATCTAATTGTGATGAACAGTTTTTACGATATGGTTCATTATGTGAACCCATGTCTGGTCATAGCGTTGAGGCACTCAGAAACTCAGGGCTTAAGAGGTTAACTCTTTTAAGTGCATAACACGAAACCGTTGACTTTTTTGCCCTTCAAGCAATTTCTGAGATATGTAGAAAGTTTCTTTTGCAGCCATATTAAAATAGCCTCCATTGATGTCCACATAGTTTCGGAGGTGCCCCAGAGTCTACATTTTTAGACATTAGTTGTAATCTTCTGCCTAGTCTCGGATTTGACTAAAATGTGCATGATATTATTTCATTTTTATGCTTTACTATCACTGACACACAACAATCGTAAAACACTCTGTTGCATTTGCAAGAGTAAAACCAATGTCAAAAAGCAAGAGCACTACTCAGAAAAACAAGATAAAAGCGTGCAACTGTTATGTTGATTTTTTTACGCTTCCGATATATGAACCTTAAAACAGAGCTACAACGGAGAATACAAGCCATGAATATGAGATATTACCGAAACATCTTGCCATGTCACCAACGAAGAAGTCAGACAAATAATCACGCGACCCATCGGTCATGAAGTCATCGTGTCTATGGTGAGAAGATGTAAACTGATATGGTATGCACATGAAGCGCGATCTAATTGCCTGGAAAACCAACATCCAAGGCACGGTGAGAGGAAAAAGAAGAGTCATACAGACCACGTACTGGCAAGACAACATCAAAAGGACATAATGTACACACATGTGGCTGCAAATGACCGGCTGAGGTGAAAACACATTGTGAGATTATCATAAGATTTAAGAGGATACCCCAGCGACCACATACGGAACTAACGCCAACCAGTCATGCGAAACAAACCTCACCTTCTGAATAATAATAATAAACCGCGCTCTGTTTGTTCGTGTCTGATTACAATTATTGCGCAAGGTTTTTATCAATCCATACCAAGGGCACACCTATCCTTCCAAATAAGTAGTGGAAAATGCAGACACTGAGCAACCAAGTATGTTCACTCAGTTTGATAGTGGGAGTGGCGTGTTGTCACTTTTTAAATTACTCACTGGCAATCACTGTAGATGCCCTTTATAACACGCGCGTGACAGTTTCAGACCCTTTCTCATTTTGTAAGAGTATATTTACTTACTTTCTGAGTTGGAAGCCCAGCAACAGACCAGTACCACGATTACATCTCTGATAAGCCGCAAGACACGGACCGACGGATAAACTCGGGTCACCATGTCGAAACGTCGAGCACACATCTCCGCAGTGTGTCGCCTACGACAACTTCTGACGGTCGGATGACTATCGCACAGCAATATGTCAATCGACTGGTGTATCCAGTGTGTGCACAAGATGATGTAGCATTAAACAAATCGATACACGTTTGTGATTGGCTGCAAGTCGCTCTTGCACGTGGTGTGTATACACATAATTAATTGTGTATGTATACACATACACATAATTAATTAGTAGACGTAAGACCATATTTGAGTTTCCCACAGGCAACCGTCATAACGGTTCCATCGCTACGGTTCCCTTAGTCGATAGTCCGAAGCTCTACCCCTGAGCCATTGCGCATGTGGGCCTACTTCAACTTTGGTCTGTGTTATATTGCAAAATAAATGTGTGCCATGTGGAAAAGAACTATCTACCAGGACACCACTTCGGGGCTTTGTAATTAATACATCCAACAATCCAAAACATTTGAACATGTTTGATGCCACCTACCCCATCCCCAAAAATTGGAAAAACCAATGAAGGCATATACTCCATAGACCTGTATCTACATCTTCACGTGACGAGGTAACTAAAATAATTAGTGGGGTTATCACATATGGTTCCAATTGTATCTACGGAAAAAAATGACAGAATATATTACAAATCAGTACATTGCAACTGGTTTGTTATATAAAATACCTAACGACTTGCAGTCACAGTTGAACATGGATATAAAAACAGAATGTTTATGTTCTCTGTGGACCTTTAAATCGGTTTTTCCAAAACAAAATCTGACGTTCTAATGCTCTTTATTCGGGGTGATTACTTGATAGTATTTAATGTTTCCTCACGCCCCTCTCCCGCCAGTCCCCGCACTCCCCCACCCGGAGCGTCTGATCGATCGGTCTGTCGGCCGAAACAATGTAAACTGCACCATCATCGTGAACAATGCATTCGGTTAAGTGTCTGCAACACATAATTTATATGTTTGTATTTCGTGTTCATGGAAACATCATTAACTCCATGCAATGCAATTCACGTGTAGCAGTGTAATTAATATTGCAAAACATTGTCTATCATTTATTGAGTTTGGCTCAGCATGTTACATTTTTAAATACGTTGGTGTTGGAACAGGGCCAGGGAAAATTTGGTATTGCCAGTGCCACTGAGAGCTAATCGGTGCAGCCGGAAAACACCGTTAATAATGAGTTAGAATGAACGGAGGACGAGCGCGCAAATATCTAGGCTCGCTTAACCGACTGTTAGGCGGCTGCGTAACTACGCCGAGAAGAAAGGCGTTGAGGGGCTGAAAAGTGCTGCCACCTCACGGAGTCTGGTTAATCGAGGCTACCAAATCAAAGACAATTAAAGGAAGACCAATCACATGCGCTGTTTCCCATTGGACGCCATTTTTAAAACATAGACCGCAGCGAACCAAGCGGCTGGGTTGCAAAAGTCAGATCAACATGGCGTACGCCAGGCACGGCGGTTCGTTTTGCTCAGCCTTTGGCTGCAGCAACAACAAAAGCGTCAACGCAGAGCTTTCATTCTTCAGATTCCCGAAAGATAAAGACAGGTAGGCATTAAATCAATACAAACTAAAAAGAAATACCATGCATAACACACATAAATGCATAAATGCAACGCCTCGACACGCCCCCCCCCCCCAGTCAGTGTCAGACTGGATGTCAGCTGGTGATGTAAACAAAAACACTCCGTATGGCTGGGACGGGTTTAGTAGTAGTTGGGCCAAGTAATAGTACTGTCGTGGGCGGGGGGGGGGGGGGGGGGGGGGGGGAGGGGGGGGGTGGTTATCAATGACAATAAATTAACAGTATGTCCCAGCGGATCTTGTGGTGGGCTGAACTAAGAGTAAATATCACTGACACTGTATCATGTGTCCAGACTGGCCTACTTGTCCTTGTTCATGTACATGGTGTATCTAAATTCTAGATAATAGAATAGGTGCCTTGGCAAAATATTAGCAATAAATGTGTAATGCTGGCTGTAATTCAATGTTTTTGCACTTCTTATTTCAAGAGTAAGCGATGGGTTATAAACTCTAGAAGGGAAGATCTGTTGAAAAGATACTACGGGTATCTCTATAACAACTGCCGGATGTGCGCTAAACACTTCACCGATTCACAGTTTATGAATGCCAACAGCCGTGACAAGCTGGTATGGGATGCAGTTCCCACGTTATTCAGCTGCAATCAATCAGATCGCCAGAAAGAACGCAAGCCCCCCAAGGATAGAACTTCATCTTCTGAGCATGTAGTTGAGCAAGATACTTCAGTCCTGGTAAAATCAATGTTCTTGATTATATTCATGTCAGACCAGATGATTGTATTGTTGTAAATTGCTTGAGGCAGTTGACTAGATATATAGTACATCACCATACAGTATAGCCCTGGCTGTACTAAGGTATAAGAGGGGTTATACAGGTGTTTTACATAATCAACTGATAACATTAGTATGTTTCAATAATTGTAACGTTTTTGTGAGAACACAGAAATAATTCTGTATGTCATTTGGACACTAAATATTGTAAATGGCAACCAACATTTTGGCTATATTTTGCAGTCACACGATATGAATTGCAAACTATGCCAATTCAATGAAACTGAAGACTAACTATAATGAATATTGTGAACAAATGTACATGTAGCTAACAATGTATTGACATTTTAATTCTGGGACATATTCTTTTACTTTTTGTGTGGCGCATGATGATTATCATGTATCAATATACAGCACAGGTTGTATGTATCATATGCATCTTTCATCTGCGAAATTACATTAATTCTAAACATAAATGGGCATGTGCAGACATTATTTATTTGTAGACGTGTGTGTCAAAAATAAAATAAAAACTCATTTGAAGTGGCTTGATTACAAAATTATATGTATTTGATAAATGAAAGATGATGTTGAATACTTTCTGCAAATGTTGGCAAATCAAACCAAATTGGCATGTTTTTGGGCTCATTTGAAGTGTATACTAACTTTAATATCTGTACCCATGCTATTAATGCCTACAATAAATGTATTATTGTACCCATGTCTTTTTTGTTCATGTTTTTGATCTGTTTCAGAATAGGAATGCAATATTTCTAAAAATTGGGATTGGACAGTAACTGTCTGAACTGAATTATATTGATTGATTGATTTATTAAGGAATCCACGTTCAGTAATAAAACTGTTGAGGTGAAGCCTTCAGACATTAAAAATACAAAAGTATGCAATGGTGTAAACAAATACAATTTAAACATCATGAAAACAAGTTATGAATATGACTAGGAATAGACACATAATTTAATGCACACACAACTGTATGACAAAGTATTAAAATAGAGGAACACATAAACCACAGGGAGGCATATATGATGGTGTTGGCAATTTGGGCGGGTGTAGGTTTAGCATGTTTAGGTGACATGTTAAACATCATGTGTACCAAAACAAGAAGTAAATATGACTAGAATACAAAGATTGAAAGTAGTAGAAAAAGACACTTAGGGCTACATCATAATTTACTGTACATACATCCTTTCAAATTTACAATGGACCAGTTGTGTGTCCATAGGCAGTACATATATCAAGATGTATATATAAAACCGGACAATTTCAACAAATTTTAAAATGCACTTTCAGGCTATGGACATAATTATTGACTGCAGCATATCTTCAGCTGACAGGGAGAGGTTGTCTGGGGACATGGTAAAGAAAGAACCAGGCATAATGATCATATCTGAGATTTCATGAATCCTAATATAATGTAGCCGTGAAATGACCATAAAATATTATATATTTTTGAAAATCAATATATTTGGCGCATAATTTTTTTTTTTTTTATCTTTACATGTCCACCCCCACCCCCCCCCACACACACACCCCAAGTCAACGTACGAGCAGTCGATTGCTTTTTAACCA
>OZ024856.1:51966334-51968834 GCA_964017155.1 Oasisia sp. SBJ-2009 | reverse complement strand
ACGTCTACCATTGGCTGGGACCGATCATCAGAGCAGCGAAGAACTTGTCACGTCATTACACGTTTCAACTTACGTGGGTTGGCAAGTTGCCATAACAGATTTGCATTGATCAGTGTTATGACGCGGCCGTGGAGTTACCTGATACAACCTGGTACACATTACATAGAATTGAGTGACTGAGCGACCGAGAGATACAACTTATAATTGGCCAACGTTTGACTGCTTAACTAGTGCTGAGACAAGCGAAGCGCCACAATTACTGTGCCCAACGGCTCGTGTCAAAAGAAGTCGACAAAGCACTGATCAGACAAACGCATCTGATCTATAGCGGTACGCCCAGACGACGCTTACACAACTTTATTAATATCATCTCACAAGTCTACGCAGGTTCTGCCATCGAGTGGAAAGAGTCCAAGGCAACCTTCATTCACAGTGGCGGTCACAACTGTCACGATTGATAGAAATATTGACAACTTACTAATAATTCGCACCAGCAAGGACAAACATTACGCTGCGTAGTTTATATATATATATATATATATATATATATATATATATATATATATATATATATACACATCATACATACAAACAAACAAATACACACATACGCACGCACGCACGCGCACACACACACACCACACATCACACACACACACACACACACACACACACACACCACACACACCAAACACACACGCACGCACACACACACACACACACACACACACACACACACACACACACACACACACACACACACACACACACACACACCCCACACACACCAAACACACACGCACGCACACACACACACACACACACTCGACGAATTATCTCCCGCCTACGACGTCGTGAGTATGCTTTATGAAACCGACCCTTGACAAACGTTAGAAATGTCGTGTTAATCATCCAGTTAATCGCACGCAGATCGTAAAACGAAACTATTTCGTTTACTTCGCTACTGGTCGTCTGTGTCACGCCACTCCCGTAGCCGGCGTTATTTGATCAACCAGACGAGCTGCAACACATCGGGTCAGTCGTGTCTCACAGACACAGATCAGAGGAGGGGCCCAACAAGACGCTAGTGTAGCCAGTGCATTTCCCAGTTCCTCAGAGTTGGTCAACCTTTGACTGCTGAACTAGTGCCCAGCGGCTCGTGTCAAAAGAAGTCGACAAAGCACTGTTCAGACAAACGCATCTGATCTATAGCGGTTCGCCCAGACGACGCTTACACAACTTTATCAATACCACCACACAAGTCTACACAGATTCCTGCTATCGAGTGTAATGGGTATGTAATATATATATTAATAAATATATATATATATATATATATATATATATATATATATATATATATATATATATATAATGTGTGTGTGCATGCGTGCGTTGGTGCAATGTTGTACAATTTTGGTGCGCCCATGTGTTCCTTTATAGTTAGTTACTCATGCATGCTTTTATGTACGTATTATATTTGTCTTGCTGAAAGTCGAGTGCATTTTGCCGCTGAGTTGCGTTTTGCAGCAATAAATAATGACTGCTCGGTCATATCGGATAAGCTCAATCACAGTAATGATGATTTTCCTAACTGCTGATATATCTCTCTGTAAGGGAACACGCCATGGCCTGACAACAAATGAAACGACAGACTGTTGCCAAAGCTGTCGTCTGGTCAGTGAAAACGGATTAGTGGGCGGGTGGAAAAATTATGATTTGTATTGTTGTATTCGGTCTAACGATAAATAAATGAAATTTGAAGGTACCACTAAAATGTCGCTGCAGGTCACTTATTATTGGTTATAGAACCCATCGCATATGTAGTGATGTCGGTTCACTCAACCGTGACCGCGTCTGTTACAACCGATAATGTAATAATCGCCCGGTAATGTAATAACTACCCGATAATGTAATAAAATCAACCGATAATGTAATAACCACCCTATAATGTAATAACATCAACCGATAATGTAATAAACTTGCTAACCGATAATGTAATAATTTTCAACCGATAATGTAATAAACTCCTCTTGCCTGATAATGTAATAACTTTCGCCTGATAATGTAATAACGTACACATTTCTCGTAGGACTTAGTCGTTTTCGTGGATTTCATGTTGGTTTCTTGTACTTAGTCGATTTCGTGGATTTCTTCTATTTCGCAATACCACAACTTTTGCTAGCGGAATCAATTTAGATTAAATCCAATATGCTGGTTCCAATTCGGAAGTCATATTTATCCCAGCAGGTCAGGATTTTGAGTTATACATTCTCTTTCCATTTATTAATGACGGGTTGGTGTAATACAACTGTGGGCTTCATTGATAACGAAATTGTCGGCCCAAATCCTGGTATCGATGATCTCACAAGTGTTCCCTTTCCATGCTATAATGTCAGGGTATCGAATGCCCACAGGCGTGGGATTTGCTGGTTCAATCCTAGTGTGAAACCCAGATGAAGAAATGGTTTCTTAAAGAATGTGTTATGTATATGTTTTA
>OZ024856.1:51956334-51958834 GCA_964017155.1 Oasisia sp. SBJ-2009 | reverse complement strand
AAATAAACTATTATTATTTATTATATATATATATATATATATATATATATATATATATATATATATATATATATATATATATATATATATATATATATATATATATGCCCGCACACACACTAACCGAGTTACCCCGCCATGCCTGGGAACAAAAGGCAGTCAGTCACCCGCAATAACACCGTTTCACCTGTTCGAAATCGGTTCATTTAGGCTATGCTTAAAGTAAACTAGGTAAGTATGCGTTCATCTATATAACGCGAAATAAAAATGAACACCAAACAGTATCAAGAATAACTGTACCAATAAAGTACCAAGAACAACTGTGACGAAATCATACATAGGTAGTTCGACCACAATGCAAACATATATTTTGCAATATATGTATTACATGTTTATCTGTTTGCGCAATCTGCCGCCGATTAGTTCGGCTTTTCATCGCGTAAATACAAACACACACACACACACACACACACACACACACACACACACACACACACACACACACACACACACACACACACACACACACACACAACACACACACACACACACACACACACACATATATATATATATATATATTTGTGTGTATGTATGTATGTATGTATGTATCTTGAGCACATCACGGGAGAATTACAAACAGCGTACTAAAACATATACATAACACATTCTTTAAGAAACCATTTCTTCAACTGGGTTTTACACTAGGATTGAACCAGCAAACCCCGCGCCTGTGGGCATTCGATACCCTGACATTATAGCATGGAAAGGGAATACTTGTGAGATCATCGATTCCAGGATTTGGGCCGACAATTTCGTTATCAATGAAGCCCACAGTTGTATTACACCAACCCGTCATTAATAAATGGAAAGAGAATGTATAACTCAAAATCTTGACCTGCTGGGATAAATATGACTTCCGAATTGGAACCAGCATATTGGATTTAATCTAAATTGATTCCGCTAGCAAAAGTTGTGGTATTGCAAAATAGAAGAAACCAACATGAAATCCACGAAAACGACTAAGTCCTACGAGAAATGTGTACGTTATTACATTATCAGGCGAAAGTTATTACATTATCAGGCAAGAGGAGTTTATTACATTATCGGTTGAAAATTATTACATTATCGGTTAGCAAGTTTATTACATTATCGGTTGATGTTATTACATTATAGGGTGGTTATTACATTATCGGTTGATTTTATTACATTATCGGGTAGTTATTACATTACCGGGCGATTATTACATTATCGGTTGTAACAGCACGGACTAAATGGACCAGTGACAGCGGATAACAAAGTGCTGTCACTGGTTACGATTAATCGTGCTAGGATTTACTGCTACATCTTTAGTAAATAAAAATATAGTAGTTATTGCTTCGTATACAAAGCTGTATTGTTTATTTATCCTTACTAGTAATTGGATGGATAAATAAATAGTTGCACCAAGAGTTTGGCATAACAAAGTTTTGTAATTTGTTGCTTGATAAGTGGCTTAAATTTGCATTTAACGCGTACACGGGAGGAAAATAATGACTTATACATTAACAATCTTTATATTATACTGACCAGTTTCCTCTAGTCTATATATATAGGTTTAAATAATTACAGACATTACTGAAGTAACATGAAAAGATAACGGATTATCCTAGTGGGGTAGCTACCCAGATAGCAAGCCTACGTTGGCCCAATGTTGGCCCAACTATGGTACCGTTGGCATAATGTTGGCGTTGGGTGAACAACGTTGGGCCAACATTGGGCCAACGATGTACCGCCAACATAACTTTCAAATAAACTGAGTTTG
Source organism: Oasisia sp. SBJ-2009 (assembly GCA_964017155.1). Taxonomy (NCBI): domain Eukaryota; kingdom Metazoa; phylum Annelida; class Polychaeta; order Sabellida; family Siboglinidae; genus Oasisia; species Oasisia sp. SBJ-2009. The sequence goes on along the minus strand of OZ024856.1, from coordinate 51,957,030 downwards.
ATATTATTAATGTTGGTACAGCGGTGGTTCAATTAATGACACAATCCACATAATTATACAGTAAAATGTTCAGTTATACAAATTTGGGGTAACGTTGGGCCAACATTGGGCCAACGTTGGCATTTTACATTGGGCCAACGTTGGCAAAATACGTTGGGCCAACGTCATTTTGCTCGTTGGCCCAACATGTTGGGCCAACGTTGGCAAATTATAATCCAACGTTGGGCCAATGTTGGGCCAACGTTGGGATTTTACGTTGGGCCAACGTTGGCAACATATGTTGGGCCAACGTCATTTTGCTCGTTGGCCCTACGTTGGCCCAACATGTTGGACAAACGTTGGGCCAACGTTGGCAAATTATAATCCAACGTTGGGCTAACGTTGGCATTTTACATTGGGCCAACGTTGGCAAAATACGTTGGGCCAACGTAATTTTGCTTGTTGGCCCTATGTTGGCCCAACATGTTGGGCCAACATTGGAAAATTATAATATAATGTTGGGCCAATGTTGGGATTTTACATTGGGCCAACATTGGCAACATACGTTGGGCCAACGTCATTTTGCTCGTTGGACCAACGTTGGACCAACGTTGGCAAATTATAATCCAACGTTCAGCCAACATTGGTTTTGTATTGGGCCAACGTTGGCCCAATGTTGGGCCAACGTAAGCTTCTTATGTGCAGTATGTTTTTTTT
>OZ024856.1:51906334-51953834 GCA_964017155.1 Oasisia sp. SBJ-2009 | reverse complement strand
AATATTGCTCTTTAACAAATATACACTGGCAAATAATGACAATTATGCATACACTATAATTGTGTCACATATGTAATATAGTTTTGAGGAATGGACATTAATTTTGTTATCCATTTATAACTATATACAGACCAAAGTTGGTCAACCACCCTAAACCAACGTTGTGCCAAATTTACCAAAAAGTAATCAAGTATACATTTACAGTTAACCATTAATAACCTCACTCATGTATCTACTCAAATAAATAGCCCTCTCCTTTTAATAAAGAGGAACTGTATATTCTCTGACATGTGGTTGCAATTATTATGTACACTGTCTCTGTCTCACAGGGATAAGGATTTTCGAGGAAATTATAATAGAGTATTTTTCCTAATTTAACATACTGTTTTTAAATATCTGACAGATGTCGAAACATGGCGAACAATAGACAGAGAACATATGGTGCTTACATCCACTTACATTACATACTGGTATATATATAATTAACATACATATATACACACACACATATATGTATATATATATATATATATATATATATACATACAGTGTATATATATATTATAAATATATATATATGTATACACTGTATAATTATAACTGCTGATCACCAATATTGTGCTCAATATTTAGAAATATGTAACTTGAAATCTGGAGTGTCTGTTTAAATAATAGTGAACTTCTAATAGAACTACACTATCACTGTGTCACATATGTAATATAGTTTTGAGGAATGGACATTAATTTTGTTATCCATTTATAATTATACAGACCAAAGTTGGTCAACTGCCCTAAACCAACATTGTGCCAAATTTACCAAAAAGGAATCAAGTATACGTTTACCATTAACTATTAATAACCTCACACATGTATCTGCTCAAAGAAATAGCCCTCTCTTTTTAAAGAATAATTATGCACATACATTCTCTGACATGTGGTTGCAATTATTATGTACACTGTCACTGTCTCACAGGGATAAGGTATTTTTGAGGAAATGAAATAGAGTATTTTTCTAATTTTACATATTGTATATCTAACAGATGTCGAAACATGGCAAACAATAAACAGAGAAGATACGGTGCTTACTTCCATTTACATTACATACAGGTATATATAAAAGTTATAATAATTATGTATATATATATATTAATTAATTAGTATCTACACTGACACATGTCATATATAAAAATATATGTAATATAAACACACACACACACACACACACACACACACACACACACACACACACACACACACACACACACACACACACACACACACACACACACACACACACACACACACTGTATCATTTTTTACAAGTGTTGATGCAGATACTGATTAATTAAGTTGTAGACTCTATTATAAATGATTAATTATAACTGCTGATCACCAATATTGTGCTCAATATTTCGAAATATGTAACTTGAAATCTGGAGTAAATGTTTAAATAATAGTAAACTTCTAATAGAACCAACATCCAGATATGTTACCCAGTGACTAATGCAAATTATTACTGCATGACTTTCCCTTCTGACACTTAGTTGGTGGCACTACCTAAGTTGGTTAGAGTTACTTCCTTATTTATTTATTTCCCCCTACCCTGTGCCTAGTTTCAACATCCTTGATTGCAAGGGCTTGTCTGATGTGCTTAAAAGCTCCCCTGCTGACATCAAATGAGTGCTGTGGCTCTGTCCAAGTGGGTTGTCCCAGGAGGACATTTTTACCCCTGGAGTTGAGCAATTAGTGGGATAATTACCCCTAACAAATTGGGCAGTATACAGTGTATATTGTTTCAGGCTTCTGCTTGGCAGCTGCTGGCTTGTAGTTATACAAGTGTATAGGGTTTGAATTTTCAGACCTCATATCAAGCTGTGTCTTAGATAGGGAAGACAGCTCCTGGCTTTGGTGTGTGGATTAAAAGATCATTGATTTAACAGTTTGTAACTTCTACAGGTAATTGCAATTTATTACTCTTACTTATTTCTTATTAAGACTATATTGTCAGAAGTAAGGTTTGTGTAACACTGAGTACTAAATCACAAAGACCATCTTCTGCCTAATTTGTTTTGTACTTGACGTATCATGATCATTGCATTTAAAATTATACATGCTGTTTCAATAATTTATTATATTACAGTGACTTCATTATACCTTTCCTACATTCCAGTTGTTTCTAATAATATCCAGTTTAGTTGTAGGCCTTGCAGCATTCATTGGGGTAAACACAACTTATCTGAATTATAATAAACATTATTATGTGGTTGATTGTTTTACAGGGTAAATTCAAAATTAACACTATTCTATAATTTTATAATTCATTGTAAAAGTCATTGTCATCCTGAATTATAATTGCAGAAATGACACCAAGGATTGCAACAGGATCTGGATGAGGAATAGCTTGGTGAAGACTACAGCAACCACTTCTCAGAAAAAAGATTGAGTGCTCTTAGGAAGAATTGTTCCAACAGCTTCATGCAATGAGTCTATGGAATGATCTGTGTGTGTGAATCTGTTATATGCATGTGTGTTTATGTGCTTATATTTATGTTTGTGTGTTTATATGGTGTGTATTTGGTGTGTGTGTGGTGTGCGGTGCGTTTGTAAGATGTGTGTGTGTGTGTGTGTGTATATTTATGAGATATGTATGTGTCTACATGGTGTGTGTGTGTGTGTGTGTGTGTGTGTGTGTGTGTGTGTGTGTGTGTGTTTATGTGGTGTGTTTATGTATGTACGTGGTATGTGTATGTTGGTTGTACGTGTGTGTGTGTGTGTGTGTGTGTGTGTGTGTGTGTGTGTGTGTATGTATATATATACCTATGTGTGCATACATGTGTGTATATGTATGCACACCCATGTGTGTGCATATATACGTGTGTGTATGTATACTTGTTTGTGCATCAGTGTACTTGTGTGCATGTGTATATGTGGTGTGTGTGTGGTGATTATGTATTGTCTGTGTGTGTGTTGGGCGAATCAATCCGTGTGTGCATACTTATGCACACATACATGTGTGTGCATATGTATGTGTGCACATGTGTGTGCATACGAGTGTTTATGCATACATACATAGGTGTACATATGTGTGTTTATGTCGTGTGTGGTGTTTGTGTTGTCTGTGTGTGTGTATGTGTGTGTAAACGTGTATGTGTGTGAGTGTAGACGTGTGTGTCTGTGTGTGTGTGTGTGTGTGTGTGTGTGTGTGTGTGTGTGTACATGTGTGTGTGTACATGTGTGTGTGTGTGTGGTTGTGTTGTGTGCTATGCTCTTGTGTGCATTTAGCTATGGTGGTGTGTATGTAGATGTGTGTGAGTGTGTGTACATGTGTGTGTCAGTGAGTGAGTGGGTGAGTGTGTTGTGTGCTATGCTGTTGTATACGTGTAACTCTGGTGGTTTGTATGTAGATTTGTGTGAGTGAGTGTGTTGTGTGCTATGCTGCTGTGTGCATGTAGCTGCGGTGGTGTGTATGTAGATGTATGTGAGTGTGTGCATGTGTGTGGGTGTATTTATGTGTAGTGATGTGACCGTATCAATGTTATGAGCAGTTCCATATTAATAAACCATTATTAAAAAACCAAGACTTGCATGTGTGCTATATAAGAAACGTGTAGCTTCTAAATGCAAGACCAAAAAAGATGGATGTGCCAACGTTGACCCAACATTGAACCAATGTTGGGCCAACAGTGGCACATCCATAGCCCAACGTTGGGCCAACGGTGGCACATCCATAACCCAACGTTGGCCCAACATTGATCCAATGTTGGCCCAACATTGATCCAACATTGACCCAACATTGAGCCAACGTTTGCCCAACATTGAGCCAATGTTGGGCCAACAGTGGCACATCCATAACCCAACGTTGGGCCAACGGTGGCACATCCATAACCCAACGTTGGCCCAACGTTGATCCAATGTTGGCCCAACATTGAGCCAACGTTGGCCCAATGTTGGGCCAATGTTGGATTATTATTTGCCAACGTTGGCCCAACGTTGGATTATAATTTGCCAACGTTGGCCCAACGTTGGGTCAACATGTTGGGCCAACGAGGGGCCAACGAGCAAAATGACATTGGCCCAACGTACGTTGCCAATGTTGGCCCAACGTAAAATGCCAACGTTGGCCCAACGTGGGTCTGCTATCTGGGTAGGTACTATGCTAACCGGTTATAGCCGGTTTAATGATGATTCGCTATTCGCCGTGATGGAGCTAATCGTGTTTATCAAGCGATTTTCCTTATTAACAATTCCAGTTATTTGGTTTTACGGTTATATTTGGTTATTGTTATACGTTGTTAGTTTGTCTCCCACCCATCTCCCTGTGCCACACTTGATGTATACGATAGTTTTTTGACGCTTTTCCCGGTTGCTTATTCGGTACATGAGGTTTTGCCTAGGCTTTTTCTTCTAAGTTATGTAAGTCCAAGGCCGTATCTGACTCGCAACATGCGCAGAAACGTCAATCGGAATGTAAGCGCGTATACAACGTCACTGCTCTGCGGACGGATAATCGCTGCGAAGTCTCGTCCATATACGTCCTAACATTTATATCACTGTCACTGACACTGGGACGTGTCCGTGAAAATATGTATATTTCCACTTGTGTGAAGCCTCATTGAACATATTGATGTTATTGTCTACAATGACTACATCATGTCTTTATTACGCGTGCAAAAGTGTCTGCATATAGCATTATCACACAAGACAAGACAAGACAACATGTGTAAACCAAGTAGCTAGCTATATAGGCCCTGTTATCGCCCACAACGTATAACAAAACACACCCGTGCACTGAAGTCGGACTGGTGGGAAAGGAAAGCAGTGGAGCTGCAGAGAGCTGCCGACAGTAACAACATGAAGGGCTTCTACAATGGACTGAAGGAAGTGTGGGGACCCAAAAAGAAGGGACCTGTTCAACTAAAATCAACAGACGGAATGGAAACCTTCTCTGACAGCAAGAGAGTTGTGGCAAGATGGAGTGAACACTTCCAGAAGCTACTCAACGTCCCTGGCGACATAGATCACGAAGCTCTGGACAACATCCCGCAGCGCATTACCAAGACAAGCCTTGATGAGATTCCAACTATGGATGAGATGGCTAGAGCAATCGCCAGCCTGAAAGATGGCAAAGCACCTGGAGGAGATGGAATTCCTGCAGAAGTATGGAAGCATGGAGGAGACAATCTGTTCAGCAGACTGCACCAACTAATCACCAATGCCTGGGAGATGGGTTCTGTACCACAAGCATGGAAGGATGCAAGCATTATAACCATCTACAAGAAAGGTGATCGAACAGACTGTGGGAACTATAGAGGAATCTCTCTTCTTTCCATAGCAGGCAAGATCTTCGCCAGGATCCTCCTCAACAGACTATCTACCCACCTAACACCAGAGGTAGTTCCGGAGACACAATGTGGCTTCAGAGGTAACCGGAGCACCGTGGATATGATATTTTGTCTCCGACAACTACAAGAAAAGTGCATTGAGCAGGACCGACCACTGTACATGGTATTTGTCGACTTCAGTAAGGCGTTCGATACAGTTGGGAGGACCGGACTATGGCAGCTACTGAAGAAGTATGGCTGCCCAGAGAAGTTCACAACAATGATCGAGGCACTACATACCGGAATGATGGCGACTGTTAATGTTGGAGGGGAAGTCTCGGAATCGTTCAGGGTCACAAATGGGGTCAAGCAAGGCTGTGTACTGGCGCCCACGCTCTTTTCCATCTTCCTATCAGCAATGCTCGACAATGCTTTCCGAGACATGGGGGATGGCATCTACATACAGTCCAGACAGAGCGCTGACCTATTCAATGTCGCACACTTCAGAGCGAAGACCAAGACTACACGGATACTGATGAGGGAGCTGCTATTCGCAGATGACAGTGCACTGGTTGCACACTCTGCTGAAGAGATCCAGAAAATAGTGGATGCTTTTTCCAATGCGTCAAAGAAGTTCGGCCTGAAGATTAACATCAAGAAGACCGAGGTGCTGTACCAACCCAACTCTACAAGAACCCGAGAGGAGGATATCATGGTTGATGGAAACAAGCTGAACTCTGTTATGGAATTCACCTACCTCGGAAGCACTATATCAAGTGACGGATGCATTGACGATGAAATACAGAGGAGGATGGCCAAGGCTAGTGCATCTTTCGGCCGACTACGCCAGAGACTCTGGAACAACCACCATGTGTCCATGCGGGTTAAAGGCAAGATATACCGTGCAATTGTGCTGTCCACCCTCCTATACGGAGCCGAGGCCTGGACAGTGTACAGACGACAGGTGAAAAAGTTGCATGCCTTCATGATGCGACATCTGCGTTCGATCATGAGGATAACCTGGATGGACAAAGTGACAAACAAGGAAATACTCGAACGGACAGGGCTGCCATCTATGGAAGATCTTCTGATCAGAAAGAATCTCCGGTGGACTGGACACCTCATGAGGATGTCATCAGACAGGCTACCGAAGCAGGTTCTCTACTCCCAACTGTCTTCTGGTCACAGAAAGAGAGGGCGCCCTCGTCTCCGGTTCAAAGATACCATCAAGAGAAACCTGAAGCTGAGAGACATAAAGATCGACTCCTGGACATCACTCTCACAGCAGAGAGACAAATGGAGAGCAAGAGTCAAGTGATGGAAGCAGTCTTTGTCGCTTCGCGACCGACAGCATGATGATGATGATATCGCCCACACCTGTCGGAGTTCCTTCTAACCCTTTCTGCATTAGCCTCGGTTACCCAGACTCCGTGAGGTGGCAGCACTTTTAAGCCCCCTCAACTCCGCCTGGGACAGTATATGGGCTTAAGTTTCTACATCCGGGCAGCCTTACCCCAGATTAGGGTAGAGACGCTGATTGGCTCTCAGGCCAACTATGAAATAAAAATTAAAATAACGATATACTTTTACAAGATAATAATATCATATGAAAAGTATTCACCATTGAACTTAACACAAAAGTAAGTAAAAATTCAAATTTACCGTTGTTTATAAAATAAGAATTATGGCAGGATTAACCAGAATCTGTGAGGTGGCAGCATTGTCTAGCCCACACGGATAGCATACAAATTAAATAAGGATACGTTTTTATCAAATAATGCTATATTATAAAAAGTATTCAAAATTAAACTTATATTAACACAAAATAAAAATAAATAAAAATTTGCAGTTGTTTAAAAAAATATAAATTACGGCAGTGTCCGTGAGGTGGCAGCATTGTATAGATCACGCGGATAAACAAACAAAAGCCGACTAAGTAACCAGACTGTCTTTTCGGTGTAGTTCCGCAGCCGACTGACAGTCGGTTAAGCGCCCAATATTTCGATTCAACAGCCGAGCTAACTCGAAGTTCGATGGTAAAACCGGTTGTCAATGATATACGTATTCAATAGCAATCCACACAAAAGCGTGCACTCTTAAAATACTACTATAAAACAACAAATCAATGGCAATTCCACCACGTAAACAATCCAAACAAACCGATCTTCACAGACCACAAATGGAACGGAAATGGATATCGTCCAATAGCCAACACGTATCGGGTAGCAACATGCCGCTTTGAATACAATCATTAGGTGCTTCTGATTGGTTGGTTTTGCATTTTACCGCGAAACCTCTTCTATATTCGGAGAGCTGATAGTCTTAGCTTTCTGACGATGTATGGAATATAGCGATCGATCGAGGGAGAATTCACATATGGGCACTTGAAAAAGTCAAATATTTTTTCTTTGTTTTTGCTCATTCTCCTTACACGAAATTAAGTCCTGTAACTAAAGTGTCATTTATTGATATTTACTATTAACATTTTGATAAAACATTTGGTACCGTGAAAGATGAACTATTTTTAATGTAGATAGTATAAAAATCTCAAAATCATTCATATCAACCCGCATTTATTAATTGGCTCGTGCAGCGTAATTGGAATCTGCGACATCCGACTGATTTCGTCGGAATGCCTCACATATGTTTGCCTTGATTGAAAGTGAAAGTATTCCTAAGCCATATTGATGCCTCAGGCTGATACTTTGAAGTGCATGTACGGTGATATCTGCTTGATAAATAAAATCAGTGTCACCATTAATTACATTATTTCTCTGAGCTTCGCAAGAAATTATATTAAAATACCAGTATTTCCCCTGGCTGTGTGAAAAATAACACATACAAAATAATAGCAGTATTTCTTGAGCTGTGCAAAAAATAACCTGAACAATGATGTTATGTAAAAATTATAAGATTATAGTGATTATTTTGTAAGAAAGTAACCATATATTGGAGTCATGAACAATATATTCAATACGATTATAGTGGTTGTTTGTGAATAGGCAAACAAGTGTACCTCCTGACTGAGTGAATTTAACAACTTTAAAAGACTTCTTATAGCCTAGACTGCATGTGACATGTTGCAGAGACTACCCAGGGAGGTGGACAGAGACTGTCTGTGAGCAGTCAAGAGGATGACAGTGACCAGCCGCCACATAAGAAGCTCAAATCTTCTTCCAACTATGTCAGAGGTATGGCTACACTGACTGACAAGTTGGCATTATTTAATGGAAACAAATTGTATAGTTTTGAGCCAATGTTTCTAACGAATTTGGGATTGTTTAAATGAAATAACCTACTACTAGCCAATGCCTCTTTTAAAAATAAGTTAATAAAACATTACATGTACCACGAGCAGTGTGGCTGAGATCATCCAAAATTACCACTTGGCTAGAGGCCCACCACATTCCTCTTGGGTGAATTTATTAGCTGATAGATATATCATGGATAGAGACGAACTGGTATACTGATGTAATCAGCCGCAGCGACCCATGCTATGGCGCGCGAGGATGTTGCTGACTAGTGCATATACCTATGCTTAGACTAGCCTCGGTTACCAGGCTCCATGAGGTGGCAGCACTTTTGAGCCCCTCACACCCGCCTGGGGAAACAATGGGTCTGCATTTTCGACCCGCCAGGGCGGCCTTACCCCAGATTAGGGTAGAGAGACGCTGATTGGCTCTCAGGCCAACTATGAAATAAAAATTAAATAACGATATACTTTTACAAGATAATAATATCCTATGAAAAGTATTCAACATTGAACTTATATTAACACGAAAGTAAGTAAATATTCTAATTTACAGTTGTTTATAAAATAATAATTATGGCAGGATTAACCAGAATCCGTGAGGTGGCAGCATTGTCTAGGTCGACACGGATAGCATACAAATTAAATAAGGATACGTTTTTATCAAATAATGCTATATTATAAAAACTATTCAAAATTAAACTTATATTAACACAAAATAAATAGAAATACAAATTTGCAGTTGTTAAAAAATATATAAATTACGGCAGTGTCCGTGAGGTGGCAGCATTGTATAGATCACACGGATAAACAAACAAAAGCCGACTAAGTAACCAGACTGTCTTCTCGGCGTAGTTCCGCAGCCGACCGACAGTCGGTTAAGCGAGACTATTTCTGCATATGTGACTGGCAAATTAATAAACTCCTGATCCACATCAGCTTAATACACATTTGAAATCACCCTAGTCTGAACTATTATTATGTTGTGTATTTTGTAGACGCACGATAGAGTAGTAGTTATCACATCCTTTTTATTGTATTGAATAATTTATTATTAATAATATGCTTGTCTTGATTGAAAGTGAAAGTATTCCTAAGCCTTGGCTAAGCCATATTGATGGTTTAGCCTCAGGCTGATATTTTGAAGTGCATGTACAGTGATATCTGCTTGATAAATAAAATCAGTGTCACCATGAATTACATTATCAAGGTCCCAAATGCAAAACTTATTTAAAAAAATCCAGAGCTATGGAATAAAGGGTAACATAATTAACTGGATCATAGATCTACTTGCACATAGAAAACAAAGAATACGAATTAACAACATATTTTCTAACTGGAAGGAAGTGATCAGTGGAATACCACAAGGATCCGTGATTGGCCCTCTTCTTTTTGTTATCTTCATAAATGATCTACCTGATGTTATAAAAAACTCATATTTTCTTATTTGCAGATGATATGAAACTTTTTAACCCTATTTATAATGAAGAGAGCTGCAACAACCTACAAAAAGATCTCACCTCGGCAGAGAAATGGACAGAAACATCACTATTGAAATTTCATCCTGATAAATGTTGTAACATGCGAATTGGACGTTCTTCCATAAGAAATGATGGATATACAATGGGTAAAAATCAGAAATCAATTAATAAAGCAGAAACAGTAAAGGATATTGGAGTAACATTTGACTCATCACTTAACTTTGAGGCACATATGTCAGAAAAAATTAATAAAGCCAATTCTATGATGGGGATAATTCGACGCACTTTTGAATATCTAGATGACAAGTGTTTTTCTACTGTTTTTAAGTCTCTTGTCCGACCACATATCGAGTATGCAAACCAGGTATGGAGTCCATATTTAATGAAACACATAACAGCACTGGAAAATGTTCAGCGTCGAGCAACTAAATTAATTCCTGGATATAAAGAACTTGATTATAAAGAACGCCTAATAAGATTAAACCTACCAACTCTTTCATACTGTCGTCTTAGGGGAGACATGATAGAAATTTACAAAATATTAACTGGGAAATATGACTCTACAGTTACATCAAATTTTGTTACATTAAGGGATAATGAATCAATAACGAGAGGGCACAACCTAAAAATATTTCAAGAAAGATGCCGATTAAACATCCGAAAAAATTCATTTGTATACCGATTTACTGATGTATGGAATAGCCTGCCACAGTCTGTGGTAGATGCTCCATCAGTACTATCATTTGAAGGTAAACTTGATAAACTATGGAAAAATCACCCTATAAAAAATGATTTTACTGCACCACCTCAACTATGGACTGTGTCACCTTTAGACGCATGCGCACAGTCCCATAACAATGATCAAGACAGAGCTGACACAAGAGGCAGGAATGCCTAAATCAGTCAGAAAAGGACCTGTAAGAACCTGTAAGATTTATTTCTCTGAGCTGCGCAAGAAATTATATTAAAATAGCAGTATTTCCCCTGGCTGCGTGAAAAATAACACAAAATTATGGCAGTATTTCTTGAGCAGTGCAAAAAATAACCTGAACAATGATGATTCGTAAAAATTCTAAGATTATAGTGATTGTATTGTAAGAAAGTAACCATATATTGGAGCCACGAACAATATATTCAGTAAGATTATAGTGGTTGTTTGTGAATAGGCAAACAAGTGTACCTCCTGACTGAGTGAATTTAACAACTTTAACAGACTTCTTATAGCCTAGACTGCATGTGACATGTTGCAGAGACTACATGGAGAGGTGGACAGAGACTGTCTGTGAGCAGTCAAGAGGATGACAGTGACCAGCCGCCACATAAGAAGCTCAAATCTTCTTCCAACTATGTCAGAGGTATGGCTACACTGACTGACAAGTTGGCATTATTTAATGGAAACAAATTGCATAGCTTTGAGCCAATGCTTCTAATGAATTTGGCATAGTTTAAAGGAAATAACCTACTATTAGCCTCTTTTAAAAATGAGTTAATAAAAATAACCATTAACCTTTAGACCTCAAGTCAACCAAACCCGCCCAAGTTCCGACACATCAAGTCAAGTCGGCTAAACCCACCCCAAAATATTAGAGTTCTATTCCAGAGGTGCTCTCTGGACAATGCGTTTGAAACACATTCAAATTTTTTTGAAGTCATGTTTGTGGACGTGTGAGTGCCTTTGCTGCATTTAAATTCATCTATTTTATATGTATATATATATACATATATATATATATATATATAATATATATATTATATATATATATATATAAAGGAAATATACATAAATACATACACATATAACAAGGAAATATAAATATACACACATAATATATGTTCATATATAAAGGAAATATACAAATATAAATACATTTATATATATATTTATATATAAATATATATTTTTAGGGTCGGGCACCACCAGTGGGCAGACATCGTTGGTATCATCTGGTACCGATGACGACACTGACACGGAACACAGACCGGTACTTGGCACTGGTGTGGCGGACGATTATGTCAAGGTGACAACCAACATGCCCGAGTACAGTTCCGTGGTTGAGAAGTTGATGGTAGGTCCACTGGGTTAAGTGATATGTGATTACTTGAACTGGTTGGCAGGTATTCTTTGTATCAATATGAGTAATTTCCCACCATCATCAAACTATAGAATACATTTTCCTATGCTCGTTAAAAAAAAAATTGAAATTGGTATTAAGAGTACTCAGGGCAAAGTCAAAAACATTTCAGTTTAATCACTAAGCATTTTCATAAGTCTGGTTTCATTATTGGCGTGGTGATTCGGGCAAGTTTTCCATCTGTAAAATCATACTAATGTTTTCTAAGCTGAGAGAATAATTATTCATATGAATACAATAACATTGCAAGATGAATTTATATTTTTAATCTGAGTTGTGCATGTGTGATATTTTGGGTTGTTGTTACAAATAGGCAAATATGGGACACAAAACTGGAAAGGGACTGGGAAAATATGGCCAAGGACGGGTGAATATTGTGGAGGCGTCGAAGCAGAGAGGAAGGCGAGGACTTGGGATGACAGTGAGAGGGTTTGAGCCGTCAGATCTGGAGTTGGACACTGACAAAGAAGTTGTAAGTTGCCATCTTAGATTTGTGTCTGACAATTAACAAAGAAAAACTTGTGTGTTGATGCATTGCAAACATGGCTGATCAAATCATTATGTATACAGCTGTAGTAAAAAAATTACATGTTTTCATTTCCATTATTATTTGCACGTGATTAACTTAATCACGTCTGTTTCGCTTGTGCCATTCTGTATCACGACCGCTGTAGTGAGTAAAATAGGTAAATAACTAAATATATAAAATTAATAAAAAAGACGGGTGATTTGGCAAATAATTAAATACATTATTAAAAGTATTGTTAAAAACAAATACAATTTATTAGTTTACAAAAAATATACAATATATGTTCAAAACGTTGTTAAATCCATAGCTAAAAAGTCCATAAAACATTTCCATAGAAATAAGAAAACAAGTTTGAGCAGACTGCCTTCATCAAAAGTACTTTGTTCATATAAGAGAGGTGGCTATTCTACAGGAGGACCCCTTCAACACAGTGCATCAGGGTGGACTATTGTATTTACCTTTCCACACAGTTATAAATGTCCATAATTTATTTGATAAAGTTTAATATATTTACTTATTTAATGATACTCCATAATATATATATATCTACTGAATTTTCATTTCCACACAGTCCAGTAAATCTACATTTAGGTTAGTGTGTTTACATTTGTTATGTTCCTCTGCATACAGCATTGTATCTGGCTGACAATGACTGGTTTGTAACTGTTAAATCACCTCTTGCATTTCTTCATTCAAGCATCTGAATCAGTCGTAGAAATATCACATTACTTACCAATGTGTCACTTTCTCTCACTTTCATATTGTTATCAGTGTGTCTCAACATTGAGTGATTTATGTTATCACTATGTTTCATAATCAACTACTATCTATCTACTACACTCGGTGTTACTAATCAACAATTGTATACAAAACTGATTTTTATAATATGCATACTACAAATGTGTTCTAAATACTACATTTAATTTTGCATCCTCAATGCGGAATGTATTTTCTGTGAACACAAGTCAACAAACGTAGTTATTATTATTATTATTACCAGTGTCTGTAACACTGCATGCATTTTGAAACGTGTTTAAGATGTGCTTAATCATACAGATTCATCGCTATGACAATTTCCCGTAATCTACGATGCAGGTTTCAGCAGAAGAGAAGGTTGATTGGATGGACACGTGTACATATGCTGTACCACAACTGGACGAAATGCAGAACTGGGTCAAGACTGGACCGGTACGTTGGACGACAACAGTTTGTTTTCATGTCTGTCTCAGCTGGAGATGATAATGTTATCATCGTTGTGCTTCCCGTGACCTCTGTGTGACCTCTAGTGTTCTCTGAATAATGTCAGCTAAAATATGTCTGTATAGAACGTCATTGTAAGTGAACACTGATAGTCTGATTTGTGACTTCCCTCATAATTTATTACTAAGCAAAGTTATATTGTACTGCGTTTAGTTTATGATCTTGATATGTCTTATTATCACAGTGACTTAATTAATATCACAATTCTTAGTTTAAATGTCTTACAGCTACCATTTTAGGTTAATGTTCATGCACCACAAGCAATTGTGGATCTGGTACTGTAGCAAATTAAATGTATTATTATTAGACGATCTATTGTGTTTGATATTCTGGTGGTACAAGCTCCAAGATCCTTATTTTAATAAGCCTTATAAAATATTTTTTTTAATACAAGAAATAGTTATGGATAAATTACTTTCTGTGTTCACATGATAAGTGATACAAAGATATGACTACACTTTGTGGATGTGTTCTCTAATGCCTACTTGCATCTGAAAAATAGCTGATAGTCATTTAACGAATTGTACACATACCTACATGAAATATTTATTTACATACGTCATTTGAGTGGGTTTATTGATGCTTTTACAGAAGAAGCTGGTATTGGACGGCGAATGTGAATTTTGCAGTGAAGATTTACTTACAAATATCATTAAGAGCATGGTGAGAGGTTCAAGTTGGAAATGGCATAAATAAGTCTTGTAAACATTAAAAAAATATGACTATGAGATATAATATATATATATATATATATACATATATGTATATATATATATATATGTATCTCATTGTCATATTTTTAATATATACGTATGTATGTGTATTATATGTATATATGCAGATCGATCTGCAAACTTGTGTTAGAAAATGCGCCTGAGATCCAGTTACCAAAATAATATGAGGTGGCATCACCTAATTTTCCCAAACATGACACCAGGTGACAGCACCGTGTCATTCAGATTTCCCCCCAATTTATTTTTATGTACATTACTATTTACACAGCATTAAAACAACCTCATGGGTTTCATGTGTTCTCCACACGAGTTGACTGCCTGTGCATATGTATAACTGATAGAAAATAAGCAAACGCAAGTCTTTTTATGGTATGTTTTGAAATGGCTAGTATATTTGAGATTTACAGATCACATAGAGAGAGTGTTAAATGCATGACTTTCACACCAATTGCATAAGTCTTGGTAGCTCTGTACCCTAATACAAGTGTCACCATCGACTTGTGATTTTTGATGAAATTATAAAACTTGTGTAACACTTAATAACTTTGTTTAACACAGACTGTGTTTGACGATCTGGAACCAGAAGAAATGAGACGTGCACGAACAAGATCCAATGCCTTTGAGACAATCAGGGGGGTGTTCTTCCTGAACAGGTACACAAATATTCAATGTTCTTGGCATAGAAGTTGGCATAACATTCAGTAACCACAACTGACATGATGAAAAACTAAATAAGTAACTCTTAATGTGCCCTGTTTCTGACAGGTTTAATTCTTTTAAATGTAATTGTTAGGATAGAACTTTGCAACGGAAAAGTCATAAAGGTGTGGTGACTGGGATTTATTTAAAACAAGTCATGTTTCATCAAAACATTTGCTGTGGACCTTCTGTAGGGCAGCTATGAAGATGGCCAACATGGACGCCGTCGTTGACTTCATGTTCACAAACCCCAAAGATGCCCAAGGGGTAAGAATAATTTTTCAGTTCATATTTTTTGGCAATTTTAAATATAGCTAAAGTAACCCTTTTTTCTAATTTATTTATTCCCAAAAATGACCATGTTAATAGTACACTACATTATGTACTTAATTACCCAGATATACTGCTATAATTATTTTAGACAGTATTTTAACAATAAAAATGTATAGTGTATTTTGGTATTTGCATAATTTCTTCATCCAGATAAATCATAGTTATTGCAAAACAAAAATGTGATGATGCCATCTTTTTTAATTTATTAATTTATACTTAATGTTTCTTCAGAAGCCTGTGGTTGGTCCAAACGAACTCTTCTACTTCGGCGATGTTTGCGCTGGCCCAGGAGGCTTCTCCGAATATGTTCTCTGGAGGAAGAAACGAGGGGACGCAAAGGGATTTGGCTTCACCCTAAAAGGGGCGTGTGACTTCAAGTTGGAGGATTTCTTTGCGGCTCCCAGTGAAATGTTTGAGCCATATTATGGTAAGAGTTTGGTAAAAAAAACACCAGGAAAAACATACGTCTGCTTTCTGCACGTGTGAAAAGCATTTAATATAATATTTTAACAAGCTGGTGTCTTCGAACAGGGTAACCTGGATTTACAGCACAATTTAAATGCTTTTATAATTTTTATTATCATAGACGCTGTTGCCTGACACATTATAGTCGAATGGTAAATACACATACCAAGGGTGTTACTATTACAATGTTCTCCTTCAGCAGAGCAGCTGTAATTGATGTTTTCTTATGTTTGTGATTAACAAATTAATGTGTGTACAAGTTATTTATTCATTTGTGTATTTTATAACTGTTATACCAACTGATGAAAACCTTTGTCGTAAATGTCTCTAATTGGACCCTCCACCTAGGGGACACATGTAGTGGGATATAATAAAATGGTGAATGACATATAAAAGTACATATAGTGCCTACAGCTGTGTAAAACTTACTGCTGTCTAGATCATTGTATAACATCTATGTAAGACAAATTATTTCAAAACTTCAAAATATTGGCATGGTTGTTGGTGACGAGAATGGCCAAAGTGATGACCACACACCATATAAGGGCAATGATGGATGACCAGAGGACCCAGTTGGCATGTGTTTGCAGGGGTCAAGTCTCGGGACGGTTTAGAAGGAGACGGAGACATCTACATCCCAGACAACCTGGTGGCCTTGAGAGACTTCATACTGCGGGGCACGGACGGCCTCGGACTCCACCTCATGATGGCTGATGGGGTGAGTGAGTGGTCAGTGGACCAATGGGGTGAGTGAGTGGTCAGTGGACCAATGGGGTGAGTGAGTGGTCAGTGGACCAATGGGGTGAGTGAGTGGTCAGTGGACCAATGGGGTGAGTGAGTGGTCAGTGGACCAATGGGGTGAGTGAGTGGTCAGTGGACCAATGGGGTGAGTGAGTGGTCAGTGGACCAATGGGGTGAGTGAGTGGTCAGTGGACCAATGGGGTGAGTGAGTGGTCAGTGGACCAATGGGGTGAGTGAGTGGTCAGTGGACCAATGGGGTGAGTGAGTGGTCAGTGGACCAATGGGGTGAGTGAGTGGTCAGTGGACCAATAGGGTGAGTGAGTGGTCAGTGGACCAATAGGGTGAGTGAGTGGTCAGTGGACCAATGGGGTGAGTGAGTGGTCAGTGGACCAATAGGGTGAGTGAGTGGTCAGTGGACCAATAGGGTGAGTGAGTGGTCAGTGGACCAATGGGGTGAGTGAGTGGTCAGTGGACCAATAGGGTGAGTGAGTGGTCAGTGGACCAATGGGGTGAGTGAGTGGTCAATGGACCAATGGGGTGAGTGAGTGGTCAGTGGACCAATGGGGTGAGTGAGGTCTGGTCAGTGGACCAGTGGGGTGAGTGAGTGGTCAGTGGACCAATGGGGTGAGTGAGATCTGGTCAGTAAAACAATGGGGTGAGTGAGGTCTGGTCAGTGGACCAATGGGGTGAGTGAGGTCTGATCAGTGGACCAATGGGGTGAGTGAAGTCTTGTCAGTGGACCAATGGGGTGAGTGAGGTCTGGTCAGTGGACCAATACTGACACTGTTGGTAACACTGTCAGTCTTAGTAATACTGTCAATCTTGGTGACACTGTCAGTATTGGTAACACTGTCAGTCTTAGTAACACTGTCAGTCTTGGTGACACTGTTAATTTTGGTTACACTGTAAGTCTTGGTGACACTGTTAATTTTGGTGACACTATCAGTCTTGGTGACACTGTTAATTTTAGTGACACTGTCAGTCTTGGTGACACTATTAATGTTGGTGACACTGTTAATTTTGGTGACCTGTCAGCCTTGGTGACACTGTTAATTTTGATGACACTGTCAGTCTTGGTGGCACTGTTAATTTTGATGACACTGTCAGTCTTGGTGACACTGTCAGTATTGGTGACACTGTCAGTCTTGGTGACACTGTCAGTCTTGGTGACACTGCTGTGGTTGTTGCAGGGGTTCTCGGTGGAGGGCCAGAAGAACATCCAGGAGATCCTGTCCAAGAGACTCTATCTGTGTCAGTTCCTCGCTGCTCTCATGAATCTACGCCCAGGTCAGTGACTTAGAACCACCAACACCCTTCATTCACCCAGGGCATGGAGGGCCTTCAACAGTCAGTAGCCAAGGCCTTGAGTTCTGGTATTCCCTAAATGTCATGGACAATTTTTGAAAAGTAGGTTTTTACAAAATGGCCGACACCCACAGCAATCAGTTCCCCCCCAAGGAAACTGTGGCGAACCACTCACTCGAGAGGGGTCAGTTGTGGGAGCAAGTTTAACAAAAACAAAATACTATAATGTTGACTTATAGCTGCTGCCTTTTGTTTTTTCAGTGGAATTATACTAAGAAGTGTGTCTTCTCCTCAATAAACTTGATATGAATTTTGATGGAAGCTAGGAAATGGCATTGGCTCTTCTAGTTGGCCACGTGCTGAATGCTGATTCCACCAATTGATACACATTAATACACATTTTATTCTGTTAAATGGTGTGTAATAAACTGGTAATATAATCTGTGTATAAATAACTGTGGATGCACTTCTTCAAATCCTCTCTAATAATAACCGAAAAGAAACATCTTCTTACAACAACATTTCTGTCTACATCTGCCAATAGTTAAAACACATTATACCCATTACTTTTGTTAATATCAGCAGTAGTAATTTGATTCATTCTAGCAAGACAGCTTTTGCTCCTGTTGTTGACACTGATCTGTTCTGGTCTCGCAGGTGGCAACTTTGTGTGTAAGCTGTTTGACATCTTCACACAGTTCAGTGTCGGCCTCATCTATCTGATGTATCGAGCATTTGACCACGTGTCCATCTTCAAACCAGTGACCAGTCGGCCAACCAATTCAGAACGGTCAGTGTGACTACCCTTGACCTGCACTTAATATTGGCAGACAACTGGCCAATGTGTTTTATGAACTTGCATTTGTCTAATCAATGATTTTGTGACTGAAAACTTCTAGTTTTAGGTCATTTTCTTGAGGTTTTTTTTTCAGTTAACATTTTATGCATATGTCATTACTACAGTGCACTTCTTTTAGCATATAAATGTTTTAATTTTTTTCTTAATTGTAATGTAAACACTTTGTTTACCGACATTATTCTTTTTATCATTACGCTGTATACCCCCTGGTACTCAAATAAACTTAAACATCTTGGACAAAAAACGGTGTGGTTTAGCTGTTGGAAAACTTGGAATTAAACCAATAAAGGTCATGAACCATGATGCTTTAGGTGAACCGTCATAAGTTCAGACTTTTGTTAGCAGTATGATACATCCAATAAGACATTTGGTAAATTGATTCATGATAATTGTATTATAATTACATATTAATCATTTATTTTTTATTTATTTAATTATTTATTACCCTGGCATTTACAGTTTTGTTGTTATTAGTTGTATGTAGTATTTTATCAAAAGCTGTATAATTATGAGAGTGAAATGGCCCATTGAAAATCATGATGTGGCCCGGTCACCATCATTAAATAAAGTTTTTATTTACTATTTACTGACATGCCTGTGTTTGGTTTCAGATACATCCTGTGTAAGGGGCTGAGGGTTGACGCTGGCCCCATCAGGGACTACATGTTCAACCTGAATGTGAAGTTTGAGAAACTTGGCATCATGTCCAACGAGGACATAGTCACAGTCGTTCCCCTTGAGTTACTGCACAGTGACGACAACTTCTTTGAATACATATTTACGTCCAATCAACAGTGAGGATCACATTTGATGTGGGACTGTCATACAGGTCCAGTGAAGCATTTAGTTCTTTGAATGTTTCAGATATAATTGCCGCATTTAAATGGTATTTTGATTATGTTAACCCATAACTCATTTCTAAAGTAACTCGTTTGCGTGGTGAACAGAGATTCACATGTTAAAATATTAGTTTATCTAACTAATGGACTTAATTTACATTTTCTGGAAGTACCGGTATCCCAGAGTCTTCTGAGGCTGAAACAAATTTCAGTTCTAGTTGTTGTTTCCAGCACTCAGCAACGTTCTTTTAACTGACTAGTCGGTATATGTTGTGGTTACAACGTATGATCTTATGAGGTGACTTAACTAGTCAGCCTTTTACAGAACATCACACCAAGCCGACCTTTCTATGCTGGAGTCACTGAGGATGGTCACTGCCAGGGTGCTTGTCGTCCTCAGTGGTTCTTTTACATCCCAAAATGAGACGGAACCAACATTAACGTGATTCTACGATTCACCAGGGATACACAGTCCCCAATGAGAGCCAGATTTTTATATCACAACTGCCGGTACCGGGGATCGAACCCGTGCCGCCGGCGTCACAGGCGGATGTAGTAACTACTACACCACCCACGCTCTCGCAATAATTAAATACATACTTATGTAAAAATCTCAACTCACAAACACTCACACACTGGCAGGTATATTAGTTATATTTCTATTTCAGACTGGGCCAGACACTGGTGATAGCGCTGTCCAAAATCCAGGCCTTCTGCAAGAACAGGTGCGTTAACATTGATTGTTAGCAATAGTTTCATTTATAATGTAAGTATTCATTGTAGACAGTTAATATTATAGATAGTAAATTGTTTTTAAAAGTAAAACATTTACTTATTCATTACCTTAGGTTTTGATCTTGTTCCTGCACCATGCGTTCTTACTTTGCACTTCCTCTAACATTAAACTGAAGGATGCATTATATTATATATTGGGGATTATTAACACTATTTAAAGAAAGATTCAGCAACAAGATTGCTTCATTCCATTACGGTTAGAAATACATAAAATGTATTGTATGTTGTGTTATCAAGATATTAAACACATTAAGTTATTTAGAGTTACGGCTTGCTTTCTTAGATTCCACTTTGGCTCTAAGTTTAGCCCCATCCATACTGGCCCATCCCTACTGGCCCAATCCACATTTAGCCCATCCACACTGGCCCAATCCACATTTAGCCCATCCACACTGGCCCAATCCACATTTAGCCCATCCACACTCGCCCAATCCACATTTAGCCCATCCACACTGGCCCAATCCACATTTAGCCCATCCACACTGGTCCAATCCATATTTAGCCCATCCACACTGGCCCAATCCACATTTAGCCCATCCACACTGGCCCAATCCACATTTAGCCCATCCACACTGGCCCAATCCACATTTAGCCCATCCACACTGGCCCAATCCATATTTAGCCCATCCACACTGGCCCAATCCACATTCAGCCCATCCACACTGGCCCAATCCACACTGGCCCAATCCATATTTAGCCCATCCACACTGGCCCAATCCACATTCAGCCCATCCACACTGGCCCAATCCACACTGGCCCAATCCATATTTAGCCCATCCACACTGGCCCAATCCACATTTAGCCCTTCCGCACCAGCTCATCCCAACATTTTTAGACATTTCTCTCTGTTCTGGATGTTCTGTTACATTCTGTCTCGGTGTGTCAATGGGTGTGACATTCTGTACACATAAATTGATTTCAACCCTTGTGTTTGCCAGCACTCTGCACGACCCCCGCCAGGCTGACATGAGGGAGAAGTGTCTGAAACTGTGGCAGGTGGGTGGACTATAACCCTCTCTAGCACCCTCCACCCTCTTATGGGTGGTCAACAACCCTCTGTTGCACCCTCAACCCCTTTATGCTTCTACCACTGAACTATTGTGAGATAATATGTCACCTCATCACTGCATCTAAGAGAGATTTTACGAATCAATCTACAAGGCATTTTATAGTAACTATAAAGGTCATTAAAGGGGGAGGAGAGAGAGAAAGGTGAGGAAGAAACTGGGAAGAGAAGGGGAGAGTGGTGAGATTGATAAGAGAGGGAGCACGCATTATTTCAAAGTGAAATGTCATTAACATTTTGCATATGCCTAAATGATAAACCCATTTGTATCCTGTCATGTTTATATAATATCCCCTCAGTCCTCGAATTAACAGCTACCTACACAAGTTTATTTGTTCAACGTTCACATCGTTGTACCCTGTCTACTTGTCTAGATTCCCGATGAAGTGCGAACAGCCCCAAATAGGACAGAATCAGCCCAAGCGAGGTTCACCAAACTAACAGAAGTAAGATGATGTTGGGTGTCATAGTGTGCACAGACAACAGGACGAACAGATACACATGCGCTGGCATGTACACAAACACATGTACACATTCACACACATGTACAATCATGAGGTAGACATTATTGACGTCAATGGGACTTACATAATTAGCTCCCATGAAAACGACATTTTGTCTTTGTAGGAATCGTCAAACACTGCCAAATTATGTTTTAATATGCTTCTTGAAAAATTGTGTTTGCATACATATGATATATTCTAGGTGTATTTATGTTTATCTTGCATGAAGGAGGCTGTTACAGCCAAGAACAGGAAGGGTAGTGTGTTAATAAACTTCTTAATTTAGCTGGTCTCTCATTTCTGTTGCCACAATAAACAGCCAGTGTCTGACCACGCGTAACTTGTGTCCATGCCATCTCCTCTCAGAAGTCCAGTGCAGACTTCTGGACACCCCCCACGAAGCTCACCCTTGGTGACTTGGAGAAAAAGGTCAAGAGTGTCTTTGGCTACCGCTGTCAAGTTGGGGGCTCCAACCAACGCTTCCTGCTTCTCAGTCTCGGGGTATGTCACCATGGAAACGGACAGCGAAGTATTTATCTCGGTCCATCACGTTTCATTCTGTCAGGGCCAACTGACAATTATGTTAATTATGGAAACAGGTTGCCGTGGTTTCAGTAAAACAAATTTTATATCTACAGTACATGTGCTGCATGTTTTACCATGTGTGCTTCAAAATTATTCAAACATCAGTTTCGATGAACAGCAAAAGTTAAAACTTTGGAGTGTTTAAGTTTATAAACTTGCTATGGCAATTCTTGCTGTCCATTCAAATGTTGAAGCCATGAACCATATTTGCAATATCAGTTCAGTGACTATTGTAGACATAAACACATTGTATCGTTTGATAAATGGTGTTTTCTTTGAGCAGGCTGTGGTTATTGCGTACACACATGCAGTTTGCGGACTAAGATTTCTTTTAGCTATTCAATTGCAGAATGAGATTAAGTATGTTATTGAAATAAGTGTTGATATGATTTTGACGCCACACTCGAAGTGGGTGAGGATTTAATTCCTGCTTATTTTTCTAACAGAAAACATCAGTCTACCGATGGGAACCGCTCACCCACAATAAGTGGGTCAAACTGACGAAGCTGAATGAGTTCCGGACAGAACTGCCCAGGGACACGCTAGTAGAGGCAGAGATCGTTCAGGAAATCAGGGGAGAGGTCAGTATTTCAACTAGGATTTTCAAAGGTGTCCGTCCAAGGAAAAATGTACAGCTAACATAACAAATAGATGGATGGTACGGCCCACCTTGAATGATATGGCCTAATAATAATAAAATACTTCTATAGCGCGAGATCAATTGAAAATTGCTCTCGAGTGATTTACGAACATGTACATGCACATAAAACAACATAGTAAAAATAAATACGTAACATGCTTACCGTAATATCGGTATTGTGTCGAGGGGTGTTTTGTTAGCAGTGTCGGGTTAAGGTTTAAGGTTATGGTTTCGGGTATGTAGGATTAGCTGAAGTTAGCCTAGGCTTAGTAAGGGTTACAATTACTCTATGGTTAGCAAAAAAACGGAATTTGTGAAGGTCATCTATTTAGCGACGCCTGCAATAAATTACTGAAGTTACAGTAATCACTGAGCTACGCGTAGCCACTGTAGACCCCGTAGATCATGTTGAGTTTGGCGCGAGTTTGTTTTCTTAATTTTATTCTTTACCGGAATGTAAATGATTTTAATTTTAACCTAGTGTGTGTATATGTACATAAGATATGCGATCATAAGTTTGGCGGCTGTAAGAAGTCGTTTTTCATTTCCAAAAATATATAGATCGATGCGTATGGCGACGATGCTGACATCTCCAGCACGGACTTGTGCCCGTGGCCACGGGATGACGCCATGTCCTGGCAAGACATTTTGACACCATTCAGTATTCTAATCGAATTGGAAGCCACTGAATATTCGTATTCAATTCAATATTCAATTTGTATTTGAAATTTCTAGGCTATTCGATTCGATATTCAATTCGAATTAAATTCCAGGTTTTTCCCATCCTTAGCGTGTGAGAGTTTGTGAGGCTGGTACGAACAAAAGGGAGGCTGCGAGGCAGACCATAGACTTCTGTTTATGTGTTGGTAGCTGATTAACTCACTCAAGTAGTCTGGTGCTAGCCCACTCAGTGCACAGTAGGTAAATAGCAGCCCTTCACAATGTAGCAATCTGCTGCTCCCTCCTCAAGTTACAGTCAAATATCACACCCAAACTGCGCACGCACGATGAAGGTTGAATTCAATGGCCGGCTACTGGAATGTACAAACAGTTGGCAGGTTTTTCGCATTTCTTCACCGAGGCAAAAATGATCGCCTCGGATTTCTCCATGTTAAGTTTTAACTTGTTGTTTGTCAGCCATGCAGATACTTCAGACACACACAATTCTACCTTAGTAAGTGCCGCCACAATTGATTCATCTTCACCAACAGTCTGAAGTAGCATATCTGAAGGTCACCAGCATAACAATGATGGCTCATGCCATGTCTAGTGACAATTCCTCCAATCAGCTTCGTGTACATACAGTATAAGATAGGCCCTAGTCCCAACTCTTGTCCACCATGGATTATGTGGCCCATGCTAGATAGTGTGGCCCACCCTGGATGGTGTGGCCTACCTTGGATTCTGTGGCCCATGCTAGATAGTGTGGCCCATCCTGTGTGGTGTGGCCTACCATGGATTCTATGGCCCATGCTAGATAGTGTGGCCCACCTTGTATGGTGTGGCCTACCTTGGATTCTATGGCCCATGCTAGATAGTGTGGCCCGCCCTGGATGGTGTGGCCCATATTGGAACAACCATTGTGTTCAGCCTGACTCTCATATTATAAGACACAATCTCCATTTTCCTGTTGTAGGGCGAAGGTCAACTAAAGGTCAACAGTCTGCACATCCTGGACGCCATGTTCCTGTCGGGGGAAGATGTCACGAGCCTCCACTTCAAAGACAGGTTTGTACAACTTGAACTCTGACAGTGACAGTGACAGTGACAGTGACAGTGACAGTGACAGTGACAGTGACAGTGACAGTGACAGTGACAGTGACAGTGACAGTGACAGTGACAGTGACAGTGACAGTGACAGATGTATTTGTCACTACAATTAAACCTCCCACCTCAATTCATACTTCTGTTTTGTCACTCTTGGCCTGGCAACCAGCTCTAATAAGGACATTATTTGGCAAAGGAAATGTGATGTGGCCTTTATGTAAGCAAAACAAGAAAGTGCATTTGTTATACTGTTCTTTCATGTTGCCTTCCATCTTGTCTACCACATTCCAGGCATGTGTCTTCGACCGCACAAAGATTCCTGTTTTGCTGTCTCACAAAACTCATCCGACTACCAAATGTTTACGAAAACAATAAAATTGTGATAGTGCAAAGATACGTAATGGATGGTTTTACGCTTTCACAAAATGTCATTGAAATAGGAAGAGCCAAAAATATACTTCAGGAAGAGTTGTCAACCATTAAATTATGGACTTAGCCATCAACACGATTGTAAAGTGCAACTTTAAAATACATTTCCTGAAATGTGAATTTTATACTGAACAAACTGTTTTTTTATGTCAGAATACGTTTGAAGGTTTTTTGTGTCACATGTCAGGGAATCGGCTACACATGACGAAGTTAAACAAGAAATATTTGCCGACAACATTCCCTATAAGGCCTTTATTCCTGTCTTTTCCAGAATTGAACGTTTGAAGAAGTTCGTAAAGGCAATCACGCGGCCTTCGAGGAGTGACCTTGCTCCCGTCCGGGTCAAGGAAGTTTACCGGTTTCAAGAGATCGTCCAAATGTTTGAACGGTACGCATGCATTATTAAATTGTACATACTATGGTGTGGTCTTCATAACATTCCTAAACATGTGCATCCACTAACAGGTCTGTATCACAAATTGTTTATATAACAAAACTTCATTGAATTGTTTATATAACAAAACTGTGAAGTTTGTTGAATATTGGTATTCAGTAATTTTAGATTAGCTCTAGCTGTATTTCAAGAATGAAAACATTATTCTGTAACTTATTGCATTTTCTTGCTTAATATAATGACATTGATGAATTCAATCTCGCTTCAGATGTCTGCCAGTGTTATTGCAACAAATGGGCTGAATGTGTTTTGTCTGTTCTGTTTTAACATGCTGTATATACAGATGTATATATATATATATATATATATATATATATATATATATATATATATATATATACAGCTGTATATATATATATATATATATATAAGTCTAAAGGCAGCTTATATCGACCAGTGCCTAGAGGTCCGGCTTATGTAGTAGACCAGGCATATATTTTTATTTAATACATTTTCCAAAGATGTAAAACTGGAACATTGTTTCTAATACTAATGTTTAACACATAATGAAAGTTCATCAAAATATTTCAAAAAATCGGTCTACATAAAACGGTGTATGCATAGATGCCGATTTATGTAGACTGGAGCAACGCCAGAAGCTGCATATATTTATTAAGCCTTTTTTGTGGTAGACCGCCGAGTCTAGTAAACAGTAAAACACTGTTACAAAATGTAAACTAAGTCGAATCCCAATACCAGCAAAGTTATGTTTTATCAGTGAATGTATGTTCGCAAAAAAGACAAAATGTAAGTTTTACTAATTTACACATAATATGCAAATGCCTTTTGCATCAGTATGAAGCATATCATACACTGAACACGAAACTCCAACCCTTTGTTCAGTATATACTATAAATATAGATTTATAAGAACTTTGACCCGGTACACATAACCCAGCACACAAGATACTCAAAAATATGCACAGCGCTGGAGAAAACATGCTCAAAATCACTTAAGATGTTGTTCATTTAAAAATTAATTACGCACAGTACTTCACTATCATATGAACTGTGTGCACAAGCATTGGTACTGATCAATTCAATCGTGTTAGTTGTGAACTAACACGTCAAATCTTTATGTAGACCAGTTTTGGTCTACATAAAACAGCGGCCTACATAAACCGGTCCTATATGCATAATCGGTCGACATAAGCTGCCTTTAGGAGTATATATATATATATATATATATATATATATATATATATATACATATATATATATATAGGGTGGTTGCCATTTGTAATGTCTGGCGTATTTAAGTCAATTTACCTTGTAACTTGTGATGTTTCAATCATCTTCTGCAACATTAACAAGACAACAACCACCAGAGGGTGACAGTAATCAACCCTCTCTCCCCAGTTCTCCCCCTCCCTGTCTCCCCCTGCCCCTATCTCCCCCTCCCCCTATCTCCCCCTCCCCCAGTGGGATTCTGCTGGAGACTGTCGTACATCTGAGGCAGTTGATTTTCGGCCACATCTACATTCATGTTGTCTTTTAGAACCCCGTTTGACTAGATGAAATGACATTTAAACGATGTTGACAATTTATGCATTTTTACAGTTTTTTTTTTAGCTGCATACGTTTTATAGTTTGCTTTTTTATGGGGGTCTAGTTTTACAAAGTCAATTTAGAATTGTAATTAACTTCTTTATTTTATTGATTTACCTTATTATTGAACTTATTTTAACATTTTTGTTTAACCCATTTATTTTATTAGCTTATATGTGTAGCACCTTTGAGCAGGTTCCAGAGATATGACACTTTATAAATGTTTTCAAATAATAATTTGGTTTTACATCATTTCTGTGATGCCTCTCGTCAGAATAGTCTTAATGAAGTAAAAGTAAAAGTAATACCAATACGAACCCACATTTGTCGCAAATCATATGTGTAGAATAAATCAAGAAATCTATTGTTGAAGCGTGGTTTTTGTGTCACACTCAAGTGTGGTTTTTGCGTCAGATTTAACTGTGGTTTTTGTGTCAGACTCAGCATGAGACGAGTTAAGGGGTCGAGTCAGCCGAAACTCTGCTACTGTCTACAGCGAAGTGTGTGTGAAGACCAGCCACGCTACATCACTCCAACCGGAGTCTACTTTATCAAGACAGTCAGAGGTGATGGTCGCACTTGAATTGGTGTCGTCAAACATTTCACTCCACAGATGATTAAGAAATTTATTTTATTGATTTTGTTGTCACCGACATTATTTGTAATTATGTATTTTAAATGCTGTATGTCATACTGGCGTTTGTGATGTTTTTATTTACATGTAATTATATGTTAATTTAAGAAAACAACAAGACTGATTATACGGTACTGTCGGACACTGTCTTAAAAATTCCAGTTAAACGATATAAGGATAAGTGGCGTCTTACCAATGGTGTCAACTGGCAAATAATATTGGTGTCTTGGTGACGTCAGTTGTCTCTCCTGAATCCAAATAACTGTATGACAACCAGTACTTTTTGCCCAGAGTTATTTGCATGTTTTTCTAATAATTATCCTTTTGTACAATCTTGATACCTGCTGTATGTTTATGCATGTTATATGCTTTTCTGCATATTATTTAGTAATAATTAATTTAATTTTTAAGTCGTTTGATAATTTGTTATATTAATTTTAAGATAATATGTTATTTAAAGGTTCATGCTTGTTTGCAACGATGTATGGTTGCACTGTTCTTCACTTTGAGCCACTGTAGGTGGGTAAATAAGTAATATTCAGATATGCATAGAGTGCAGTGGCTCAGGGGTAGAGCTTTGGACTCTCGACTAAGAGGACCCGGGTTCGAATTCTGTGCTGCGGTATTAAAACTTTGGGCAAGTTTTTCATTCTTTTCATTGCTCCTGTTCACTAAGCTGTATACATGAGTACCTGGCTATAGACAGCAGTGGATACGTGTACGAGCAGCCTTCACACATTAATTGCAATATATGGCTGGAAGCTTCTCAGAGAAGTTGAGATGGTGTCTGATTGAACAAGTCTGCCAGGGAAGTAAAGTGTAAAGCGCTTTGACTAATCCTGAGGATTGGTTACTGCACTATATAAGAACTTACCTTCATATTACAGATCCGTGGATGATGGCCCAGAGCAAGAAGAACGGGATGAAGTATTTCTACCACACGTTCACAAAAGAATCTGTCCACAAAGTTCCACTGGATTCCATCGCTTCATTCCAGTGAATATTTTTTCATTTCCAAAACTTTGTCGTTAGTATATACAGTAGCATGAAATAAACTGAGAATGTTAGGATTATATAAGGGGTATCTAAGTTGCTCATCAAATTGCAAAATAATTTACTGCTAGATTGTTATTTTATTGATGACTTATGTAAAATTTGTGATGTGATAATCTTATTTTTGCGTGCAACTCTATGTTTATAATACACAACTGTCAATCAGCAAGTCTTAACATCAATTATTTAGTTTGTGTTTTGTGCCAGACTTTACTTACATGGTACAAGAAAAATTGAATCAGTAAATTGATGAATGTGCCGATTAGCTATATTGTATTGTGTAGGGCACGTCAGTCTGGTGTTTAGAGCACTGAAACTTTTCTAGCTCGAATCCTCTTGCCACCATTTTGAAGCTTGGGCTAGTTTGTCCATTCCACGTGGCTCCAGTTCATTTGGTTATACCAATGAGTACCTGTGGGAATTTTGAGTAATATTTTGTTGCGTGGCTAAATCCTTCACAGAAGTTCAGATGGTGAACATTCGACTGAACAGGTCTACCAGGGCGTGAAGGGAATTCAAGGGATAGACTTTATAGGGTCCCAATGTGCTATGCAATTCCAGAACCTCCCTCGCCATTGTTTTTACGTTTGCAGGTCACGTCCGATGTGTTCGTTGCTATGGAAACCTGACGTCATCGTGATGTTTGTAGGTCATGCCAGAGGAGTCGACTTCTGTGGGAATGGGACTCCAGCGTGAAGCTGCTGCCGGAACAGATGTACTTCGACAAGAAGAAGCTGTCGAGGGAACACGTCCTGGACTTTGTCGCGAAGCACACGTGAAACCGGTGTCTTTGCGCATGCCGTCAGTGTTTGCCTGTGCGACGGTCCTCGCTAACTGTTCACATTTGAAGACGTCGCCGCCGGCGTCAGGGTGTCAACAACGTGGCCACCGTCAGCGGGTCTCCTCGCGCGGCTGCTAGGCACAGTTGGCCGTCGTAGATGTAGAGCATGGCTTGTCGTCGGTGTCACTTTCACGTGCAAGGGTCCGAGAGATCCACGAGCCTATAGTGCTGTTTTCAAAACAGCGCGGTTCATACATACTCGAACAATTTCTTTCCAAGAAGCACGATTCGTCTTCAAACAACTTCGCAAGAATACTGTACGAATGAGACATGTGTTTCTTAGGTCTTAGGTTATTGACTCCAAACAGCCCAAACTTGGGCTAACGCAGGAGTTTGTAGTGCTTCTTGTGCGCATGCGTTTGGTATTATGTTTGTTTGTTTGTGTGTTTGAGCTTGTTTGTTTGAGCTTGTTTGTTTGTTTTACAGGCAATTTAGGTGATTGGGTGTTGTGAAGGGGAGGTTAGTGATTGCTGCTTGAAAAGTTATTGGGTTATCTATTTCAGTAATATGTTGTGGGATCATATTCCAGATGCGAATTGCTCGGGGGTAAAAGGAGAACGCTGAAGTGTTGATGCGGTGTGGTGGTCCACGTTTCGACCAGTCCAGGATTCGATCGAAACTGGGACCGCGACGGTAGCGGTCCCAGTTTCGACCCAGTCCAGGATTCGCCTTTGTTACTAACGTAGTTTCCGTTAGTAATACGTCAAATATTGAAATAATATTGTCATCACGCACATCTTAAATAAAAATAGATAAACTTATGTGATCATTTTCACTCACTCGAACGTGTTGTGTTATTTAGAGTGTTATTTTCGTCAGTCGAGGTTATAATTAGTATCGAGGCTACATCATTAGAAGGCGCGTGGCGCTGTCTATATGCACAGCCGCGGTGTCCTGCTTCGTTTTATTGGGAGATGGCTATTTGCTACCCCTCCACTGCAGACTTTTCTAGAGATTTTACAGGGCTTTGGTTTTCTCTATAATGTTTTAGATTTTTCTATGTTTTTATAAATTCTATAGAATTTACTATAGATTTTTGAGGTCTATCGTTTTCTATAGTAAACTATAGATTTTCTATAAAAGTCATGGGGTCTATTGGTTTATAAAGAATATTTTATAGAAAACTATAGATTTTGCTATAGATTTTTCTATAGATTTTATGGGGCCTGTAGTTTTACACACAAAAAGTATAGATTTTTATAGAAAACTACAGATTTTTCTATAGATTTTACAGGGCCTATAGTTTTCTATAAAATTCTACAGACTTTCCAATAGATTTTACCAGGCCTATAGTTTTCTACAGAATTTATCGATTTGTCTAAAGAAGTTATAGAAACTATAGTTTTCTATATAATTCTATAGGAAATTATAGATTTTCTATAGAATTCATGGGGTCGTTTTCTAATGAATATTCTATATAACACTACGCATTCCTGATATACATAATATATAATTTTATTACATATGTATAATAAATACATGTTTATATATATAT
Organism: Oasisia sp. SBJ-2009; assembly: GCA_964017155.1. Lineage (NCBI taxonomy): Eukaryota > Metazoa > Annelida > Polychaeta > Sabellida > Siboglinidae > Oasisia > Oasisia sp. SBJ-2009. Next base: position 51,922,077 of record OZ024856.1, on the reverse strand, counting down.
ACATATATATATATATATATATATATATATATATATATTCAACTATGTAATGATAGTGCATGCATACGTAAAATTGTTAACAATGAATGGCCGGAACATATTTATTCCAGATGCATGTGCACTAACAGGTGGTATTGTAGTCAATCTTAATTACACTTGGTAATATATGATTTGTTAGCCTAGCAGACAAGCTTCATATAGTATGATTGATTTTTCTCTGGGGCGTTATACTTACAACAGAAGTAGCTATGTTTATAACGAAATACAGTTATTATACATGTAATTATTAATTAGCCCAGAATGTTCACTGCTGAATTACTACCAAATACAATGATATATAATACATTAATAGTTGAATATTCCATAACATACTTATCATTTGATATTACTAATCACGATAAACAAGATTAAAATGTCATCCATAAACACCATTGCTAATAAAAAAATACTGAAATAGCCATCCGTGCTGCAACTCAGGGTGTTGTGTGATAGCAGTTACATTATTTACATTTCATAATGTCCATTCACATACATAACACCTTTACATACATGAACATTGTGAAATAATACATGTATTATGATGTATAATATATTTTTCATTAAATGTGTTGTAGCAATGTAGCAACATAGAAACTGAATTATGACTATCTTTAAGAATAAACATTCCACACGACTTTAATGTGTCATAACAACATTAGAACCATACATGTGAAAAGTGATTAATGATCATTTGAACTTTTCAAACACAATGAAAGGATTACTTATTCGATACGAACAAGTTCCAAGAAAAGACACTCACATGTGATGCACACCAAATGTCTAGATACCAGCATCACTGTTTGAACTGAACAACACTCAATAAAAATGATTCGTCAATCTCAAATCTTTGTCAAATTGCAAACATACAACTTGTTAGCCACATTAACGACCGACCGACCGACCGACCGACCGACCGACCGACCGACCGACCGACCGACCGACCGACCGACCGACCGACCGACCGACCGACCGACCGACCGACCGACCGACCGACCGACCGACCGACCGACCGACCGACCGACCGACCGACCGACCGACCGACCGACCGACCGACCGACCGACCGACCGACCGACCGACCGACCGACCGACCGACCGACCGACCGACCGACCGACCGACCGACCGACCGACCGACCGACCGACAGGAATGACATGCATCTGTCATTGCCATTCTATTGTATTCTATGCGAACAGCTGTCACAACAGAAATTAGTTGATTTTTGTGACACATGTGCGCATTCAATGTGCCACCAACCAAAGCAGTTCTCACACGCCACGTAGTGGACTGATTTCTGGGACTGGCAGTTGGGACTGGAGCAGGAATTCCTGTTGCCAACTTGCTGAAGTCTCTCTTCAACAAAGTTCCTGTAGTCGGATGCCTGGGCTTGACCCATAATACCAACCGGCACCCCCTTCACCAAAGCCTCGGCATTCTGTAATAATAATTTTTTTTATTTACTAGTACTGTGTAATATTATTATAGTTAACTATTGTTTTGTGTCTGATCTGAAATGTAAAAAAAATTCTTTCACTAGCAGATACATTAATTTGAATTTATATTAGGTACTTACGACAAACAGCAACATAAATTGATCTGCTTCACAATTTATTTACAATTTGATATGCTTACTGGTGGTTAGTAGCACATATAGAAATTGAAGTTTCCTTCAATAAGTACTGAAAACATACACACAAAATGGATTGTAACTGTTTTGTAAATTGTAACTGTTTTGGCAACAACCAAACGATATGTGTGTATATATATATTTTTATATATGTATGTATATTGTATAAAATTATATATATATATATATATATGTATGTATATTGTATATATATAAATATATGTATATTGTATATATATATATATATATATATATATATATATATGTATGTATATATATATATATATATATATATATATATATATATATATATATATATATATATATAACAGTTGTTTCTTTCAGTCAGGTATGAGAAAGGCTTACCATTAGGACAAATATGCCACAGCTTGAACCAGCAGCCTGCTGCCTGGAAGGCAGGTGGCACGTTTCCCACTCAGCTAGTCCATGCTCTAGTTTCTGTGAACGCATTGTCATGTAGGTCCTGCCATGATGAAGTCACACAAATGTAGAAATATTAGCAACTGCGTTTATGCAAATGCTTCATATAACGATGGGTTTATATTTGCAAAAAGTTCCTTACCGTTATATTATGTATTCATTAGTATTTCGTTCATAAAAGCATACACACACACACACACACGCACGCACGCACGCACGCACGCACGCACGCACGCACGCACACACACACACTCCATCTATGTAATAACACAAAAGAGGAAATAGAATGGTCAGTTGAGAATATAAGCTTACTCTTTCATCTGTAATTAAATAACTAAACAACACTATATCAGTGTTTGGGTTTAATACATCGCTATTTGGTATAAGGTCGTTCGGTAGATGAGACTTCACTGATTAATCAAGTTGGTGAGCTACAATCTCTCATGGCATTATAACATGGACTGTCAATATAAATATTTACAGAAAAATACTACTAGAGTTTTTAAATACGCAAACCAGAAACAAATAGCTTTAATCAAATACAGATATTTTGTGTGGCAATATCACATGAGATACAAAATCAGAAAAAGCTTATTGTCCTGTTAAAACCAATACATATTTAGCCTGTTCTAATTAATTACATCTGGACATATGCTCTGTGGGCATTAAACATCTGCCAAATGTCACTGCAATTACTTTAACTCAAAGGACTAAACAATATCACTATAACAATTAACATTTATTACAATGGTTGTCATAAATGTATGACAACTGTAGTGTATAAATTTTGTTTTAATTTTGCTTTTTATTTATTACATTATTGGTTATTTGATAACATAAATTAGTTAATTGTTTAATACATACAGCAACACATAATATTGATGGTTATAATTAATGTATGGCCAGCCAAATGTTAAAATTGCCCGTTTGCATCACAGTTGGAATGTTGCGGTTAGAGAAGATAACTTACCTATGCCTGGACATCGTTCTTCACACCTTTCCAGTAGAACCGCTGGTTTATCTTATCAACAGTGGCATTAACACCACTGTGACCAGCATGAGGTGCTGAATGCATCTGCCAAAGAATGTTCTGTCTTTCGTTGCGATCTGTTACAATTCGTTGTCGTATGTTTGTGTTCGGTGGTTTATACACCAAAGCTTCAGTATCTAAAAAATATTATTTATAAAAGTACAGTAATGCAAGTGAAACAATATTTAATAACACAGTTAGAGTATGACAACATGGGTGTATGTCAACAATAATTATTTTATCTAAGAAAATTGCATTAATTAATAATGTTGGAATATAATAATTGTCAAATCTTGTTGTGTTCCAAAACACCAAAGAATATATATGATAATTTCCTTCAAAGTCATTAAACATACATATATATAAATAAATTAAATATATATGTAAATACATAAATGTATATACATATATATAATTGGTCCACACATGTTATATATACATTTATGTCTATGTTTACATATATATATATATATTTAATTTATATATATGTGTGTATATAACATAGTTACATATGGGGACCAATTGATATATATGTATATACATTTATATGTATGTATTTATAAATACTTACATACAGATTATTTTGTATATATATATATATATATATATATATATACATATATATATATATATATATAATCTGACATGCATAATTATAACATTGTTTTTAGTATATATAATCATTTCTTATTGGTCTATTACTAATTATAAATTAAACAAAGGTGTAAAAGTACGCTATTTAAAATTGTAATGTAGGTTACGTGTATTTGAGTATTGTGACTGTAAACAAAGTTTATGATCAACACAACGTTATGATTGTTTGGTCAAATCCTTAATTAAAGCACAGATAACAGACTCGAAATTCAAGTATCCAGCAGGCTGCCTAGTAATATGCTGAAGTAATATCAAGTTGGGTTATCTGTTCAACCAAGCAATTTATCTAGTCAGTTTTCCTCTGGGTAGTGGGAATTTCATATCATCAGTTTATTATTTTTAGCTACTAGACTTATGTAGGGGCTAATGAGATAGGTGAGAGGGAGACATTTTATCTGGACTGAAGAGGTGAAGGGGACATTTCCTATGCAGTCCCACTCAAGCTAAACAATGGGGGGACACGTCACCCTCATCCCACACCGATCAATGCCCATGCATGCTTAATGATATAACATATATAGATGCTGCCATGGTGTACCATGCACAAGAGGTATTTGTAATCTGTTAGTATAACATATTCCACCATACAGGACGAAAACCCTCTTTTGGGTATCCCATTAAATGCTTATATTAATAATAGTAAATAGCATATAACTTCTATTGTGCCTAAATCCTTAGAAATCATGCTGAGAGGCACATCCATGCAAAATAGTTGGTCAATATCAAAACCGATAAGAGACGCATATAATTTGTCAACAAATATATGTATACGCCAGGGAGCTATGGTGGTTATGTAGGCGGGAATTTAACATTCCATGTCAAATCAATCACTCAAATCATCACCCGTCTCCAATTTTGAGGAAATTTAGTACAGTTGTTGGCTTATGCGAGAATATGAAAATTAAAAATTAAATAAAAATCTAGGTCAAGTATCATTGAAGATATAGGTCACTGAACATTGACCCAAATCGCATAATGACTGCTACATTAATGCCTGTAACTCGGCTATTAATAAAGCCAGAGAAACAATCAATATATAATTGGAAAGCCTATAAACATGCACACATAATTATTATAAAATTAAAACATTAGTGTAAATAAGAATGTTGTAATTTTTGAAATTTGACCTCAGATACTCAGAACATGTATCCTCTGATTTTGCAAATATTTTTTATACAGTTATACAGTGCTATCCTGGTGCAATTTATCATCCATGGGTGTACTTAATTTAATGTATCTCTGAAACTTATTATTTGCCCACTGCACCACTCTAATATTGTCAGGGACTCTTCTGCAATAGTATCGGATATTGTGTAAAAAATAAAAAATAAATCAGAGGATACATTTTTGGGTATCTGAGGTCAAAAGTCAAATTTCTAAAATTACAACATTTTTATTTACACTATTGTTTTAATTTTATGAAAATTATATGCAGATGTGTATTAGCTTTCCTCTAGCTTGATTGATAGCAGAGTTACAGGCATTACTGTAGTGGTCAGTATGCGATTTGGGTCAAAGTTCAGTTACCTATATCTTCAATGATACTTGACCTAGATTTGTATTTCATTTTATTTATACTCATGTGAACCAACAACTGTACTAAATGTCATTAAATTTGGAGTCGGGTGATGCACAAATGGCCAAAAAGTGATTGATTTGACTGGAATGACCTAATGACGGAATTTGGCTTCAGTTGTTACTGATCTGATACAACTTTCACCTGAATATCAGCATAATTACAAGGGTAAATGCAATGTTTCGGTCAATAAGCCCATACCAGGGGTATTTGTGCACAAACGCATACCAGTTGGAATTGAACCAACTACTGAAACCGACACATTAGTATTTACCCTTAATTACAAAGCAAATTTATAAAATCAATTGATAAATCCACATGACAAGTTAATTATCTTTATAAAACTACAATATTTGGTGAATGCATGTCAGCTTCTCTCTTGGATCCCCAATGTCCAGGCTGGTGAACAGTACTGGTGACTTACAACAGGTAGAAGATCTATCTAATGAAGAAACAAGTTAACAACTACATATGTTCTCATAAGGAAGTCCAACAGACAATGAAACAACAAGTTGTTAAAATAAGAACATTCACAACATAGCATTTTCATTCCTTTATTATTAAAGCCAATAAACACACTCATTTTTTCACGATTTCACAACACAATTACCAATAACAGTTTTCTGTTTTTAATAGGTGAAACATACATCCATGCAAAGAAGACACAATTATTAATCTGTTCATGACATTATATTTAATAAAGTATTTACTAATGCAGTGTCTGGTTTTGAACAGGGTTGGTGGGGGGGGGGGGCAAGTACTTGTTAGTACTACTAGTATTCGTGGTTAACCGAGAACAAGCTATTGTTGTCCATCTGCTCAAGGTCAGCCTGCCTTTGCGTTGTTCAACCTGTTGATGCTTTGCCTTGTCCACCCTTGCCTAGAGAAACAGACATAACAAAATTTAATACAAGAACCCACATCATTAAGCCTCCTAAGCGTACTAATCTGCAAATGATATTATGTAAAGTCAACATCAAACAATATGATGAAATGCAATTGTCTGTTATACAATGTACTGACTACACTCTTTGTTTGCGCCTTCTACATAAACTAGCAATGTTAGGGATAATACGAACTACAGCAACAAAAATAAGACAGCTAGCAATTATAAACATACTTCAGCTATGCTGTATTGGTATGGTAGGTAGGGCTTATTATGAATTATTAGGTTAGGAATGAATTAGTGAGTAGGTGTTTAGACCAGTGATGAGTTAAGTAGTGGTAGAGAAACCAGAAACCACATGTCAATAATTAGCAGTAGCCTAGTCAGTGTCTTTGTCTTTAAGTATGTTTGGTGGAAATATGCAGGAGCTGAGCATGCTGGGTGTCTGTCTGTGTGTAATCACACTAAAAAGTCTTGTGTTATAACTGGCTGGACATCTATGTAGATGTGACTAGCTCAGTGATGTCGATGCCTCACTGTATACACTCCATTGACCTTGAAAGCATCTCATTCAACAGATATGGTGTATTTTTTTTATTTAAAAAAAATATTATCCAGTACGCTCTCTTTTTGTCACAAAATCTTGACCATTTACCTGTTTTAAGATGACTTCTGTGCATAATGGGACTTCTCTACTTCACGAATTATAGACAGTGTGAAAAGAAAATGTGTATTGTTGCATTTTTTGGGTACAAAACAATTGTCACATCAAACAGTTTTACAACATCCTGGTTTCACCTTACACACAGCTACATGTCAATGAGAGCCACCAGAATACAGGCCTGTCTCATTGGTTGCCCTCTAAAAGTCCTGTTCATCTGGGCAGATGTCCCAAATGTGACTTATTTGAAAGGGTGAGGGTTGTAAATCACAATTGAGATATACACGACATTATGGTGGCAGCCAATAGCTAGCCTGGAGCAAATCATGTGCCCCCGTCTCTTAAATCTGGCATGTCCATATTGGGTTAGCAGTAGTCTGTCATTACAGCTGACATCTCTGTTGAGCCCGGTTTGAATATTATGTTGCCTCTGTAATAACTGTGATCATGAGTAATGCGTCAGGTAATGTCCAGCCACGTGTGAAACCCAAAAATTATAGAAAACGTGGTTTTAGGAAGGGCCATGCTGGATACGTCACGAGAATGCACAGCAGGGCTGTACAGGAAAGTGAAAGTGAAAGAGAAAGCTTGGCGACGTGGATGCCACGTCTCACTGAAGTCGAGTTCGAGCGAGTGGCAAATGTAACATCGGGTGGGCTCATCGAAATTCCCGATGCCGAAGGCCGATGTGGCGAGGCAAAGCTACTGAGGCCGAAACAACGTGTGTCCGACGATGACGAGTTACTGTCAGCCTACCAGAAACCAGACGACAGTCGCGAGGAGGAGATGCGCCTTTATGAGAAGGGGAAAATGCAACAGATGTATAATGATTGCATACGGCTGCATTCAGCCGAGGAAAACAAGTGTGCCATTCCTGAATTTACCATTTGCAGAGAGGTAAAGGTCGGGTTGTGTTGGCAGTGTGCTCTGCGCTGCAGAAAATGTGGATTCACATCCAGCCTATACAAGCTGTACAATGAAATCGAGACGGGAAAGCGGGGTCGGAAGCCAGCGACACCCAATGTCGGCCTGCAGGTAGGACTTCAGGAATCGACGACAGGCAATGTGAAAGGGCGTGTGATCCTGACCTGCTTGAATTTACCCGTCCCGAATCGCAGCGTTATGCAGAGAACCGCAAATAAAGTTGCAGCTGCAACCGCAACTATGACACTGGAGGATTTAGCGATGAGACGAGAAAGGGTTAAGCATGTGAACAGATTGCGTGGCCTTCCTGAGGATTCACCGATCAATATTGCAATGGATTCCCGTTATAACTCAGCAACCATCACAGGAGCATACCATGCAGGGCAAAATGCAAGTCAGGCCATTGCTGTTGCCGTTGAAAAACAGTCAGGTCACAGTGACATTGTTGGCATTAGCATACAGAACAAACTGTGTGCTCTGGGTGCTTCAATGCGAAGACGAGGGCTAGACGTGACCTGTCCAGGTCACAAAAACTGCACTGCGACACTGCCAGCTGATCAACCACTGTCGGAGTACGTAGCAGGAATCGATATTGGGAGACAATTTGCAAAGCAAAATGTTGGCATCAGGTATGTAGTGACAGACGGGGATGCTCGCAGTGCCGAGGGCGTGAAGGCCGGCATGGCTGGTACATCGTGCGTAGTTGAGCGTCAAGCAGATACCACACACCTGGAGCAATCTGTGTTTCGAAACAGCATGAAAGCGAAGTTCAGCCCCCGCATGTTTCCTGGATCCACTGCAGTGATCCGTAAAGAACAGAGGAAACATATCTCACTGGATGTGAAGACTCGTTGCCACAGAATCCACAGGCAAATGCTGGATATGCACGCCGGTGACAGCAGAAAGGTTTCGGCACTCATGCCACGCGTCATCGAGACAACATTTAATTGTTATGGCGGAGACTGCACACAGTGCAGGTACTCATCAGTTGTGTGTGGACGTGGCAAAAAAACAAGTTGGTGGCACAGATCGATGCACCTCCAGACAGCACAGATCCACTACCTGAACATGACTGATCAAGACAGAGTCACTCTGAGAAATGTCATTCGGATGAGAATAGGAGCGATGACAAAACTGTGCCTGAATACGAACCGCAATGAGTCACTGAACCGCGGCCTATCTGCTACCCTGCCAAAGAACGTCAAGTTTTCACGCACGGTCACGGGCCGTGCGTGTGCAGCCATTGACCGGCTGAACTACGGAGCCGGAGCTTCGATGTTAAGAAAACTCGAATCAAACAAGGCTCCTATTAGCAAAGGCGGCCGTGTTGCAAGCACGACACGGCAAATACAGCGTGAGGCGCTGTACCACCGGGCATACATGCGTCGTCCATCAGTCAGAATGCGCCTGGCATCCAACAAACGAAAGCGATTCGATGCTGTCCGCGCTGCCAGACGCCGAAGAGAGGCTACTGCTGAGACGAGGGCAGCTGCACGAAGAGAAACATACCAGAAAGGGCAGTTAGACAGACCTGTTTTAAAAGAAACCCAAACAAACACAGCAGCTGTCAACAAGAAGACCGGCAGTGATCAGCATTATTCAAACAGTGACAGATCCAGACGTGGTGACCACACTTACCCATATCACATGTAAGTGTGCACACTGCGTATCCATGCATCCATCCGTCCGCAACGAGGCTGTCATGTCAACAGAAAGCTGACGTTGACGAAGTGTCAACGACAGCACACACCGGTTGATTCACCTCACCTCACCCACCCCAGCAAGCAATCAACAATGGAGAGAATGTCACACCTCACCTGCAAACACAATGAACAAGAGATGCACAGACTGACTTGAATGCAGGTAAGCATTACACAAACTCAGGCAAACAGCTTATATAATGAATGCTGAGTAATGACAGTTACCTTGATTAATTAGTTAATTGATTGACGATTAATTAATTAATTAATTGCAATTACCTTTATGTCAAGTCATGTGATTTACTGATTATTTAAAAAAAAGGCAAGACGGGGCTTCACAGTGTCCAAAGCATTTCATTGCTGTAGCACAAGACCGCCTGTTACTGTTCACAAATGCATGTTCTATGGTCAGATGTTCAACATTGACACACAGACTATTGTGACAGCGATGGCTGCAGTGCATATTTTCAGGGATTTCTGCTCGCACGTGCAAAATGTATGCTAGACGATGGACACGAAACACCTGCCACAAAAGTTTACATATTTTTTCCCATATAGGCACTCCCCTCTACCCTTAGCAGTACAGCCAGTCCAGATAATACATTCTCCATTGGGAGCCAGCTGTGTTTCCCTCTTTATCCTTGCCGTGTATTTTTTTTATGAAATCGTCCTCCATCTTTTTCTGATGATGCGTTGGCAAGGAGATGGAATAGTCCAAAATTTAAATAGGAGCGAGACCACATTTGCATTTTCCATAGGCGACCATTATAACGTTTCCTTCATTTCCTATTAATCTTGATCAGTTCTGTTATTGACAATTTCACAGCATATTTACCATCCATAGACAGAGGTTCAGTGAAAAATTCGTGAACTTTTAATACCTCAGGCTCCCACAAACGTCTTTCAAACGTTACACCCCTCCATTTCTGCTTGAACCTACCACGGATTGCCCCTGATTACATCACCAAGCAAAATGACAACTGTATTAATACGCAGAAATGCACCGACAGACAGCTGTCATAATTTGACAGCTCTGATGCCACGCTGCACAAAAACATCATTTATAATCAATCCACACTACATATGTGCTCACAGAAATTCACACAACCTGCATAATGCTGATTTTATAGGGAACTCTTCGGTCATGGCGGACGTGCACCTTTTGGTGGTCTTACATCAGCTTGCGTCATAACGGGCTCTGACGTACATTGCGCATGCGCAATGTCCGTTTAGCCGAATCTATGACGTACATTGCGCATGCGCAATGTCGTTTAGTCGAATCTCGGCCCGGGCATGACGTATGCCGTTGCCACTACGTCAGAGCGCGTCAAAAACAGCTAAAAGCGGTCACTGCGCATGCGCGCGCATGCGTGATATGCGTTTAGTCGAATCCTGGACTGAGTCGAAACTGGGACCATCACAGCGGCACCTGGTGGCTATGTAATGGCCACGGTTTTTGATGGTTTTAATAGGCCCGGTGGTGGTGTGATGTTGATTATGTTATTTAAAATGTTGTAAAATGTCATGGCTTGTTTGATAATCCTGCGTCGCTCAAGAGTGGGCCATCCAAGGGTGGCTATTAGGTATGTTGTGATTGTTTGGCGTCGATGGTCGTGTTTCTTTTACATTAGGTTTGCATGGACCGAGGATTCGTTGGATCATACCTAAGACTTGAAGATTTGGAAGTTATGTCAGTGATATGATTCGTCCAGGTTAGTTTAGTATCTAATTTTATTCCAAGATATGAGTGGCTGGAGACTGTGGAGAGTGGCACACCACAGAGGGATTACGAATGTAGTCTGGGTTTTGTTTTATTTGTTATTGGGAGATGCATACATTTAGGGATGTTAAACTCCATTTGCCATTTGTTGGACCATGATTGTAGTTGGATCAGGTCGGATTGGAGGATGTTGTTATCTGTTTCAGATTTGATTTTGCGATAGATGATGCTGTCATCAGCAAAGAGCCGTATTGGAGATTGAATGTTGTTGTTTATGTCATTTATATATATAGTAGAAAAAGAACTGGTCCTAGAACTGAGCCCTGTGGTACTCCAGATGTAATGCATGTGTTATCCGATAGGGATCCATTGACTGAAACTCTCTGTTTACGGTGTGAAAGAAATGATTTTATCCAGTTTTTTGTGTTTCCAGTTATTCCATAGAAGGCTAATTTTGATAAGAGGCGTTTATGAGGGACTTTGTCAAAGGTTTTGGCGAAATCAAGCAGGATGGCATCTATCTGTGTCTTGTTATCTATAGCTGTTATCCAGTCATGGACTGTCTCGATGAGTTGGGACTCACAAGACAGCCCTGACTGGAAACCGTGTTGGAAGTGGAGTATGATGTTGTGTTTGTGTAAGTGTTTCCACATGTTGCTAAGGATAATGTGCTCCATAACTTTACAGAGGATACATGTTAATGAAATGGGTCTGTAATTGGCAGGGTCTGATTTGAGGTTCTTTTTGTGTATTGGTGTTACTAGTGCCTGGAGCCAGTCATCTGGAAGTTTGGAAGTGTTGTATGACTGCTGAAAAATGTATGTGATAATTGGGGCTATTTCTGCTGCAGTCTCTTTGAGGACTCTAGCAGGTAGTTCATCTGGGCCTGTGGCTTTATTATGATTTAGGTTTTTCAATTGATTAACTACTCCGTCTATCACTATTTCGAGGACGGGGATATCGGGGTAGACGGATGGAGCCAGTTGGGGGATGGGGTAGATTTCTTGGGTAAACACGGAGCTGAATTGGTTGTTAAGGGTATTTGCCTTATCGCGGTCATTTGTGATTATTTGGCCATTTGTTTGTAATGTAGGGGTGCCAATGCATTCTCGTTTGTTTGCTTGGATAAATGACCAGAATTGTTTTGGGTTTGTTTTTAGACTTTCTCCAGTGTGATTATTTAGGTAATCTGTGTAGGATTTGGCTGCAGCTTTACTGGCTTGTCTTCTGAGTTCCCTAAACCTTTCCCAGTCTCTGTTACGCCCAGTTTGTTTTGCCTTTTTGTGGTTTTTGTTGCGTTTTATTTGCATTCTTATTATTTCACGTGTAATCCAGGGGAGGTGCACTTTTGCTTTGGTATTTCGGCTAGGAATATTGCAGTCAACTAACGAAGTAAGATTATTCCTGAAGAAGTTCCAATTTTCACTGATGTCTTTTGAGTTGGGGTTCATGTGGAAATATGCTGTTGTTAGTTGATTTATATCATCCTTACGTTGATATCAGTTTGCCGAGTTATATTGGAAGATTTTGTGTGGTGGTTTGCTGTTACGGACAGGGTTTAGGTTAAAGGTCACAGCTTCATGGTCACTCATGCCAGGGGTGGTGTGAGTATTTATGATTATTGATGGGTTTGAGGTGAGTATAAGGTCAAGGATGTTGTCAGAGTCAATTCGTGTGGGATTGTTCATCATGTTTTGTAGGCCAAATTCATTAATGATTTCTAGAAGTTTGTTGTGTTTGCTGGCTGTTCTATTGTTAGTGATTTGCTGTTTATTCCAGTTGATATTGGGAAGGTTGAAGTCTCCAGCTATGACTACATTTGGTGGGGTTTTATGTGTTCTATATAGTTTTGTCAGAGATTCGTGCAAGGCTTCAAGCGATTGGAGATGGTCATTAGGGGGTCGGTAATAGGAGGCAAAATAAATGGTTTTATTTCGTGTAAAATGAATTTTTGTCCATACTATTTCACAGTTTGAGTTTAGGTTGGTAAGTGGCTCGGCAGTCGGCAACAATGTCATCTCGTTTCCACAACAATCATACGTGTAAATGTGCCGATATGTTTTAATAGTGATACAGAAAGAACGGTTTACGGAGTCTGTTAGTGTTCTTATTTCAACTTCTTATTTGCTCGAAAGCAGCCTTATTTTACGTCTTGTATGCGACAATGAATTATTCTGTTCATTCGACAAGGAATTATTCTATTCATTGGCACAACATCGTGTTACTAGAACGTTCCGGAGAAGCAGAGCAAACCCAAAACGAGAATAAAAGGCATCCTTATAAAAGAATAACCTGGGAAACGTAAAGGAAACGAAAAGCATTCGTTATTTTCTTCCGGAAAGTTATACAATGTCAATGACCAAAGATAATATGATTGTGTTCGTTTACTTTTAAACTGGAGAAGTTGGCATAGTTGTACAAGTCTACGAATTGTATGGCTACGCTTGTGCACGTGGGTAATATGTTTTAAGACGCAATTTGCACTATTTCTATCTGTAAATTAAGTCTTAAGATGATATGAAATCATAAGAAGCAGTTGTGTTTGTGACGTCACAGTATTGTCAACTGAACGGTTGCGTTGTAGCGCTTACATTTTTCCGGCGTTAAATCCGTTCCGATTGACGTTTCTGCGCATGCGCGAGTCAGATACGGCTTTGGTTGCTATGCGGGATGTTTACGTTTCACACCCCGCGGCACCCACCGTTAAAACCGTTCCGATTGACGTTTCTGCGCATGCGCGTGTCAACTATTTTGTTAACCGGCGAAACTTTGTAGTTTTTGAGATGTTTTACAGTTATCTGAGACATTATATGAGCAGTGGCGTGCACCATCCGACAGTAGCCAAGCATGACGATGTCCAGAGAAGGGTACGCTCGATCAGCAGCGTGTGTTCAAAAAGGCTAAATTCGAGTCGACCCAGTCAGTGGCAGTGCTGACTCAGCCTCAGGAGCAGAGTCCAGTTGTCAGTAATAAGATTATCGACAGCGTCAAATGTTCATCACAAATAATAATAATAATTATATTAAGTATATTATAACGTTGTCATTGGCATCGGAATATAAGTATAGGGTTGCATTAAGTAAGTCGTTTATATAGAGTAGAAATGATACAGTAACGATAGGAGTGAACCCTGCATCAGTGCATGATCGTGTGTGTTTTCAATATCTTTATTTCAGATTGTCGTAGTACATACAGATGTCCACATAAACATTAAAATATACAATGACTAGAAAAATATAAAAGTATTGCACATGGTAAATATAGAGAAAAACATTGCACAATGGTACATTCAAACAAAAACTATTATGTATATACAACATTTTGATCCAATGTCGTCTTATCCTGGATTGCCATTTTATATCACTGTTGATAATTGCAGTTACCAACTTATTATAAGAGCATCAAGTCTCCGCATGAATTTATATACAAGGTTTCTAATATTACAGCTTTACTATATGGTACATGGTATTCTACAAACATGGTGGAGGCACTGCAATATTTAGGCTGATTTAGCAATAAGCGAAACACATTATTGTAAGCCACGTGAAGTTTATGTATACTTGCTACTGTGTAATTCCACCACAGCTGAGCCGTATACATGGGAGAGCAGAAAGTTCTAAGCAAAGTCAGCTTCACTTCAGTGGAACACATGTACAATTTCCGCAATAGCATATTACCCCTAGCATATAGTTGTCGGCATTGGCGTAAGATATCTTTGTCATTACGTAATGTATTAGAAATAAAGTGACCCAAATATTTCACATTATCCACTTCCTGGATTGTTTCACCATTAATCTTAAATGATGGAACATCAAACAATTTCATATATTTACTTTTAAAATATTAACACAGCATTTTTCTTGGAGTTGTACTTGATATCATGATTGAACCCATAGAGTCCACATATCTGCATCAGTTCAGACAAAAACACACCTTTTAAAGTATGCTTCAGCGCTGCCGAGCGTACCCTTCTCTGGACATTGTCATGCTTGGCTACTGCCGGGTGGTGCACGCCACTGCTCATATAATGTCTCAGATTATAAAATGTTCAAGATCACATCACATAATGACTAAAAATAAACCTATATGCAACCAATCATGCATGCATATTTTTCAAAAAGTTTCAGTTTTAGCCGTAAATAAATAACATCAGACACTTTAAAACAAATTGGCAATATTGTTTTGTGGAATCCTGAAATCTAACCACTTTAATGCATATTGCAGTTTTTAAAATATGCATGCATGATTGCATGCAAGAATGAAAGCAGTTCAATATAAGGTATACCATCCACTGATCTCTACATATCTTTAATATAGGTCGTGCGCTGCTCTCGTTCGAAGTACCTGATGCGCCACCTAGTAAATGACCCATAGAAGCAAAACATACACAGGACGCCACGAACAAATCAACAGGTAGTTATAAAATTAATAATAGCATGGGCAATTTGATCGGCATGGAAGGCAGTCATATTATATTAGTACAGCTGA
>OZ024856.1:51899184-51904184 GCA_964017155.1 Oasisia sp. SBJ-2009 | reverse complement strand
TGTGGGTTGTTGCAGCTACGTTTGGGATTGTTTTGTTACTAACAACTTGCATTTGCTGTATTAATAATGGATATTTGCTAAACACAATTTCGCCCCCATGTATGAACATTTATATGAGAGAGAGAGAGAGAGAGAGAGAGAGAGGGCGAGGGCGGGAGAGAGAGCGAGAGCGAGAGCGAGAGCGAGAGCGAGAGCGAGAGCGAGAGCGAGAGCGAGAGCGAGAGCGAGAGCGAGAGCGAGAGCGAGAGCGAGAGCGAGAGCGAGAGCGAGAGCGAGAGCGAGAGCGAGAGCGACAGCGACAGCGACAGCGACAGCGACAGCGACAGCGACAGCGACAGCGACAGCGAGAGGGATCTACGTAATGTTATAGATCGATGGTGAAATTAAATTGACTCGACACTTGAAACAACATATTGCCGCTATGATATGTAGATTTTGTATTTATGATAGACACACTTTTTCTCTTATAACTAGATTTGATTACTATAAATTTAAAACTTCGATGATGAAATGAAGTAGGCTTAACATTTTAAATATCGTATTGCAAGTAGTCTAGATTTTAAACCATAACTTGGTGTGTTTATGTCTGCCTTTATGATAAACAGAACTGTCGTAGTGTAACTATAAATTTCCTTAATCAGATATTAAAAGAAAACAAATATTTCATTCAATGTAAAGACATTACCGTAAGGAGTCGTGACGTCCGGTTGTGCGT
Source organism: Oasisia sp. SBJ-2009 (assembly GCA_964017155.1). Lineage (NCBI taxonomy): Eukaryota > Metazoa > Annelida > Polychaeta > Sabellida > Siboglinidae > Oasisia > Oasisia sp. SBJ-2009. Next base: position 51,903,469 of record OZ024856.1, on the reverse strand, counting down.
GCGACGTGTCCACTTGCCTGTTGTCAGATCTCCCCCTGCACCTCGTGGGACGGTCCGTGCTTATATAACCCACAGACCTGTGTGTCCTGGCATCGGGCCAACTCATGTCGAATTGTCGGCTATTTATTGTTTGTTGCGCGACAGCCTTCGGTCAGTGTATGTGTGTGCGTGCGTGCGTGCGTGCGTGCGTGCGTGCGTGCGTGTGAGGGAGAGGGAGAGGGGGAGTTTATCGCTGTAAGATCATTAAACAGGAGAATAACATAGCGTGGTTAGACATTCACGGGATAAGCATGTACATAGACGACATCGTCTACCCTAACTTTCATTTACTTTGTCCGCCCAGGTCTTCTCAATTTTTAAAGACAGAAAAGTACTTATATCGGTATCACGACAATTAAATACTTTCAAGCCTCTCTCTGACCTCTCTGTAAGCTCCTGATCTTAGCAGTTAATTGTTAACTCCCGGTGCTCAGTAACTTTGACAACGAACCATTCTTCTCTCGAACAACACCGACGAATGTTTATATACAGAAAATGTAATCCAGCTGGTGAACTTGTGCCAATGCAGTAAGGTTGCGATGCAAGCTCCAGGCACCTGGCTTTGGATGTCAATCTGTTGTCTGTGACATTTGGTTTGATTGTTCTTCAGTCGTCCATGCCAGCTCTGCACTGGCGGCAAAATGTGGTCGGGTCATTTCACGGTAACAGGCATATTTCGTCCAGAGTAAAAAAAAATTTTCGACCATAATATTTATCGCATTTTCGGCGTTAGTTAGGAAGCTTAATATAATGTGTGACTAATCCAATGAGCAGCAGTGATCTTTTGCATCGTTTCCTATTTCTTTTTTATTTTATTAGCATGACGTCATGAATGAATGTCATCTACGTCACAAAAATATTTCCAGATTGATGTCCATTTATTACTCCTTTTCTAAACATAGTTTCTTATAATTTGTGTCCCACTTTATTTACGTACTGTTGCAAAAGTTGTGTTCAGTGATTATTCGGCTCTTGTGACACAGCCGAATACCATTGAACCTCTCGAAGCGCCTAGTGTCTCATAAATCTGACATGGGCGAAAATTAGTAGTAGTTAGTTATTGTTTTGAGACATATATATACTTCATGTTGCGGTAGGTTTATTCATGAAGGAAAACGAGACAATTTACTGTATGAACCGGTGTGTATTCATTAGATCAGTTAGTTAGGTTTCAAGATATTAAATAAAATATACGCCGTGACGTAGATGACTTGTCGTGACGTAGGTGACACGCCGTGACGTAGATGACATATCTACGTTAATGACTCGGAATAAACAAAGTGATACTGCAACTATTCGTTGATTCCTGGGTGCAAAACGCATGCTTGTGCAATCCGTCAAAGTGGACGCTCTTGACTTCGGTAGATTGCCCACATTGTCTTCCTGGAGATTCTCCCCAAGACCACGCAGAATGGCGTAGTTCAGGCTAGTGTTGAATGTATTGGTTGTTAAGCATGGTTTCAGCTTCCAAATTTCGTGTAGAAATTGTTTTTCTTTTAGTCATGCAAGATTCCTACATGCGCAACTTCATGCGTTTTACTAATTTGTCTTCTAAATCCGTCATGACCCACTCATTTTCTTAGGTTACCAACTGGTCACAGCTTATGACGTTGTTGTTCGTGTCCGGTGTACGCAATAGTCTCGTCTCTTCTCATACAATTCAGTATGCTGATGACTGTGACATTCTTGCCCACACAGCAGAATAACTTCAAACTAACTTATCAAAGTATATTCATGACTTTCCATCAACATAAGAAAAACCAACATCATCTACCAATCCGCTCCTGGCAACAATGAAGGACATCATGACATTAAAACATATGGAACAACCCTAGACATTGTTGAACATTTCCCTTACTTGGGGAGTCATCTATCTCAGAAGGCCACTATCGAAGCAGAAATTCAGCATCATAATATCCTGTACCATCACATCCTTCACGATCTGCGTAACCGAGTCACCCACAACCTCATGGAAGAAACAAAGGTGATGTTCTATAAAGCCGTGCGTACTATCACTCTACATGAGCGAGGGGTGGGTTACATATCGATGCCACCTGAAGACCATAAAGACTGTCCACCAAAGTTGTCTCAGACAGATTTTTTTTGTATCCTATGGGAAGATCGCCGCCCCAACGCCAGTGTCTTATTGGAGGCCAACACAACTATAGTATTGAGGCAATGATAATGCAGAACTAATTCAGCTGGGGACTGGCCACTGTGTTAGAATGTCGGATAGCCGCCTTCCCCGATAAGTATTGTTTAACACATGCTAACACGTGGTATGAGAACACGTGGTTACAGCCAGAGAAAACGATTCTAATGGACTGCTAAACATTACATGAAGAAAAGCCAAATTTACTTGGGAAGAAAACCCTGAGGACCATTCACTTAACCGCCGTACCATATGCGAGGCAACTGCCAAATTTGAAACATCATCTTCTTCACGAGGGGGAGAAACAGCAGAAAAGAAATGACAAGGGAGATGTCCAAATATTATCACGCGTCCTTTACACCAGGCCCCTCCTGCCCACACTGCAACAAGATCTGCAGATCAATAATGGAGTCACCTCAGGATACACATGACAGACATCTGAAAGACGCAATTCTCATTTCGATGCACCGCTGATGATGATTATATGTTCTCAGTAAAGTGTCTCTTCCATCAGCTCCACGCTACTGTATCACTGTACATATACGTGTTGCGGTCGTCTTCGGTGTTTGCCGTAGCCCATGCCAATGTCATTGTGCTCATGGGGGCCTAGTGCAATTTTGCATATGATATCATCATGGTGTCCGAGAGCAAACGGTTGTTTTTAATCAACTTATTTCATTTATGTGACGGTATCTTGCTTGCTATGTGTGATGTAACTGTAGTCGTTACGTTAGTAGAATCTACGGTTAACCTATGCACTTGTTGTTCACCTGTCAAGCTTTAAAATGGCATTTACTTCGTGCCCTTTTCCCGATTAACAGGCGAATATGAGTCGTCTATAATACAGCAGTCGATGCTTCTGCAATGTCATTCCCGTAGTCAGTCTCTTGAAGAACTGATTAGTATAGTAGCAGTTACTATGATATTTCGACCCCAGCTCCTTTGTAAGGGCATTATGAAACGGAAGCCTCTGAATACATTTTCGTGTTTCGCGATGATGCATTCATGAATCTGTTGTTCTTTGTCTGATAAATGCCGTTGCTATGTAGCTTCCATGTCAACCCCTTATAGCGCTTCTTGTAACGTTGAGATGGTCTCCTTCAGGCGGCTAGACTTTCTGTCAGTTTGCCAATCCGTTTGTACGCCTTTGCTCGGTCTTGCAGAGCATTCTTTCGACCACGTTCACGTGGTTGTGGGGTTGAGGCTGTCCAATGAAGCTGTTTGGTGAGCGAAGGAATTTCGCTTGATGACTACGCGAAGACATTTGGTTGCTTCTCCAACTGCACTTAATTTGATGTTGCACGCATGTTTGCTTGTTATCTGCAACTTATGTGTATGTAGGCCTACTGGTTTCTTCGGCATTTTCTTTCTTTCTAAAGAAATTCTTCATAGCCAGCCTGGTTCGCTTGTTTAGATTCTTTTGTACCGTTCATCAGCAGTTATGTCAATGTCTGAAAATGAAAAATATCATCAGATATTAAGTTAATTTATCCAAGATGATAATTATCCAATTTCAGCTAATCCTGTCACCGTTTTATCTTAATTACAACTACGTTTGTCATCTACGTCACCCTCCATGTCATCTCCGTCACGACAAATATGTGACGTTGATGACTGTGACGTAGATGACGTGTGTTACAACCGATAATGTAATAATCGCCCGTTAATGTAATAACTGCCCGATAATGTAATAAAATCGCCCGTTAATGTAATAACCGCCTGATAATGTAATAAAATCAACCGATAATGTAATAAACTTGCTACCCGTTAATGTAATAATTTTCGCCCGTTAATGTAATAAACTCCTCTTGCCTGATAATGTAATAATTTTCGCCTGATAATGTAATAACGTACACATTTCTCGTAGGACTTAGTCGTTTTCGAGGATTTCATGTTGGTTTCTTGGACTTAGTCCATTTCGTCGCTTTCGACTATTTCGCTATACCACAACTTTAGCTAGTGGAATCAATTTAGAGTAAATCCAATATGATGGTTCCAAATCAGAAGTCCCAGCAGATCAAGATTTTGAGTTATGCATTCTCACACCATTTATTTATGGCGGGTTGATGTAATATGCTACTTTACAACTGTGGG
>OZ024856.1:51704184-51896684 GCA_964017155.1 Oasisia sp. SBJ-2009 | reverse complement strand
TGGATTTACTCTAAATTGATTCCACTAGCTAAAGTTGTGGTATAGCGAAATAGTCGAAAGCGACGAAATGGACTAAGTCCAAGAAACCAACATGAAATCCTCGAAAACGACTAAGTCCTACGAGAAATGTGTACGTTATTACATTATCAGGCGAAAATTATTACATTATCAGGCAAGAGGAGTTTATTACATTAACGGGCGAAAATTATTACATTAACGGGTAGCAAGTTTATTACATTATCGGTTGATTTTATTACATTATCAGGCGGTTATTACATTAACGGGCGATTTTATTACATTATCGGGCAGTTATTACATTAACGGGCGATTATTACATTATCGGTTGTAACACACGTCATCTACGTCACAGTCATCAACGTCACATATTTGTCGTGACGGAGATGACATGGAGGGTGACGTAGATGACAAACGTAGTTGTAATTAAGATAAAACGGTGACAGGATTAGCTGAAATTGGATAATTATCATCTTGGATAAATTAACTTAATATCTGATGATATTTTTCATTTTCAGACATTGACATAACTGCTGATGAACGGTACAAAAGAATCTAAACAAGCGAACCAGGCTGGCTATGAAGAATTTCTTTAGAAAGAAAGAAAATGCCGAAGAAACCAGTAGGCCTACATACACATAAGTTGCAGATAACAAGCAAACATGCGTGCAACATCAAATTAAGTGCAGTTGGAGAAGCAACCAAATGTCTTCGCGTAGTCATCAAGCGAAATTCCTTCGCTCACCAAACAGCTTCATTGGACAGCCTCAACCCCACAACCACGTGAACGTGGTCGAAAGAATGCTCTGCAAGACCGAGCAAAGGCGTACAAACGGATTGGCAAACTGACAGAAAGTCTAGCCGCCTGAAGGAGACCATCTCAACGCTACAAGAAGCGCTATAAGGGGTTGACATAGCAACGGCATTTATCAGACAAAGAACAACAGATTCATGAATGCATCATCGCGAAACACGAAAATGTATTCAGAGGCTTCCGTTTCATAATGCCCTTACAAAGGAGCTGGGGTCGAAATATCATAGTAACTGCTACTATACTAATCAGTTCTTCAAGAGACTGACTACGGGAATGACATTGCAGAAGCATCGACTGCTGTATTATAGACGACTCATATTCGCCTGTTAATCGGGAAAAGGGCACGAAGTAAATGCCATTTTAAAGCTTGACAGGTGAACAACAAGTGCATAGGTTAACCGTAGATTCTACTAACGTAACGACTACAGTTACATCACACATAGCAAGCAAGATACCGTCACATAAATGAAATAAGTTGATTAAAAACAACCGTTTGCTCTCGGACACCATGATGATATCATATGCAAAATTGCACTAGGCCCCCATGAGCACAATGACATTGGCATGGGCTACGGCAAACACCGAAGACGACCGCAACACGTATATGTACAGTGATACAGTAGCGTGGAGCTGATGGAAGAGACACTTTACTGAGAACATATAATCATCATCAGCGGTGCATCGAAATGAGAATTGCGTCTTTCAGATGTCTGTCATGTGTATCCTGAGGTGACTCCATTATTGATCTGCAGATCTTGTTGCAGTGTGGGCAGGAGGGGCCTGGTGTAAGGGACGCGTGATAATATTTGGACATCTCCCTTGTCATTTCTGTTCTGCTGTTTCTCCCCCTCGTTGTCGAATATCTCGCGTAAATCGCAGCAAAAACGGTTTTGGAGTTGTTTCCAATATGCATATATGGCGGCAACGTAATTGTGATTCCACGTGGATGTGGTATTTTTTCCGACTCTGGACAGGCGTGGCATCAAAGTTGTCGTGACATAGATGACATGGAACCAGGGGACATATATTTTTATGTTGAAAAACATCGACTACTCAAACAATTGAATAAATAATGCTGTTTGTTTTTTGGACAAATATGAAGAGAGACATCGCAATGAGAACCTTACGCAATATATTTATTATTTAATGTGTAATTAGTACACCTTTATAATAACGTGCAAATTGAGGACCAGGCGATGGGGACAGCCACTTTTCGATGACGTAGACTGGGAGATATAACGAGAAATAACTAGAATAACGACTTAGAATGCCATTCTTATATTAGAAATGAAGAACAATACTGTATAAAGCGCCACATATAAGAAATATAGTTTTACGAGATTTCTTTATCGAATATTTCTATACAGAAGAGCCGGGACACCGTTTAGCCCGGTTACCGTGAAATGACCCGGTCATCTGTAGTCGTTTAATCTTGTTTCGCACTGGCACATTTGTCTGTGTGGCGTGTGGTGACACATGAAATGTGTAAACGGTTTCCATTAGTGGTGCATTTGTGCAAACAGACTTAAGCAATAATAAAGTAAATGTTTCGGATGCATTTACACATTTGTTGTGGATTGCTTTCCCTCTACGCAACAGGCCTTTTCTGGAAGGTAAATGCGAAATAATTTCATTGTTAAAGTTGCATTCTGACTTCCGCCATGTTTAAAATACAATTTCCCAGTAAACCAGCATTCCCCATACACTATATATTGTTTTCCTCAACTACCTATCAACTTATTTTCACATAATATGCCATTTTAAGATAAAAAGCAGCAAAAGACGAAAAATTATTCCGGTGAGCCTCACCAGTTAGAATTCTCTGATTGGTTTAGACCTCGATGAAGGGAATTCCAGTGAAAAGCGCTGTCAGGAAACCACACTAGGGCCACACTAAAAGGCGGATCACAATTGGCAGACCGCACGGAAACGACACACCACATTCACAAAGATGCCACCGCTCGATACGCTCCATATTTACGGCATGTCCAGTTGCCCACATACAAACTATCGCTGGCTACGCGCCTGTACGGTCAATGGCTAATTGAGGATGATTTAAATAACTAGGGTATTGTTGCCTAGTGGCGCCTCTAGCGACTAACGTGGATATGTGGAACCGCCTTTTAGTTTGCCCCATCGTTTACTTACGTTGACCGGAGAGTTCCGATGGTAAAAATAGATCGACTTTTGGGAAACTCCAGAGCCGTTGTTTGTTGCAAACTTATATTTGATCAAATAACGCATAAAACCACAAAGTGAGACATGTGGTAGGAAGTATACTAATAAGCAAATATCGGTCATGGTGTACATTGACTTTTCTAAAATGCGTTAAAAAGGGGAAATTATGTCAGAATGCAACTTTAACACCTGGAAATTATTATGGAAATAAACAAAGGTAACGCGTTTTACGAAAGAACGACCGACCGACCGACCGACCGACCGACCGACCGACCGACCGACCGACCGACCGACCGACCGACCGACCGACCGACCGACCGACCGACCGACCGAACGAACGAACGAACGAACGAACGAACGACCGTACGACCGTACGAGCGAGCGAACGAACGAACGAACGAACGAACGAACGATCGTGCGAGCGAACGAACGAACGAACGAACGAACGAACGAACGAACGAACGAACGAACGAACGAACGAACGAACGAACGAACGAACGAACGAACGAACAACAAACGAAGTTTAATGACATATGTATAATGTCCATCCTTGGTTGAATAAAACAATAAAACATATAGAAATACAAATAGGAATACACGCAACGCATGGTAGGCCTACTTCACGAGTTATTTGTTCTATCTCTATAAATCAAGAAATAGACAACAACATTTCCAACTGAACAGGTTTCAGGAAAACCGACGAAAACGAAAAATTGTGTTTGATGAATATGTAGTGATTACAACTGCACACAAATTAGGTCAAACGATTAGTGGAATTTGAATTTATAGTGGAACTGATTATGATAACAACTGCTGTTAGCTAAGTAACGTTAATATAATATCAGTTTAATATGTCTTTAAACAAAGGAATTTCTTGTACACTTCGTGGGAATTCGAATACAAAAACAAGATGTACACAAATCAGAATTAATTTAGTAATTGTCTTTGATTATATCAAGAGTTACCGTCTGCAGGGGCAAATGACACAATGGAGCATTTCATTCGGTTCGTCCTCGGTTTATAAACACAGTCGCCTTCCCGTTGGCATGTCGTATATCTCAATGCGTAGGTGTCGTGCGTAAGAAAAGCGTCGACAGACACTTGATTTCGCGACAATTCACGTGAGTACAGCGAGTGTTCATGTAGCAGTGGTTCCTGGCATGTTTTAGGTGACAGCCGTTTAGCGTGTTGTATGTCTACTACGGTCCCTGTCAGAGCTCTGCGACTGCTTAATCCTGTCACCGAACATTTTAACGAGTGACGTTACTAGAAATAGGCTTCTTATATACTGTGGGATCCAATCGTTATCACTGTCAAAACACTTTGCATATCACACCCGACGAACCTGTTCATTCGGACTTCGCCTCGACATCCCTGGGAAGAATTAAGCTGCGCTGCAATTATTGCGTGAAAAATATTCGTACACAAACGTCGCATACCGTCTATCAACAGGTACTCATTTATACAACCATGTAACCTGCAGCAATAAGGTGACTGCTTTATGTATTGCCTTTATTAGCGAATAAGCTTACAAACCTATATAATTAATGGAGATATGACATGACATGCGCAGGGTGTCTTTAGATCAAAGAACTCCCCCGAACTGCATCCGTTCCCAGCTCGGTATGAGGACCGACAGTGCCAACAACGCCTGGCCTGTGTAATACGTCAGCAACACGAAGAACGGCACAACTCCCTGCACTGTGTAGCCACACGTCCTGAAGGCACGTCCGACGTCAGAGCAGACGACAAGCAGCGCTCCCGCGCACGCGACCTGGGGTGCCACCTCGTGATCGCCATGGTAACATGCTGCAACCGACCGCCATGACAGCGCGCTCAGAAGCACTGCGTAACAACCGATCCCAACGCACACCGGGACGGATTTCACTGTCGGCATGAAGAACAGCAGCAGGGCTATCATCCCAAGCAGGAACATGACTCCGATGTCACATCTGAGTGGCTGGCCGAAGCCGAACGCGGTTGTGCAGGAAATGCGAGCGGCGCACATCGCAATAAGTCCGGGTAGGAGGAGTGTGTCGTACGCCAGACAGAGGTCGCTGGCGGCCGACAAGCACGCCGCCAAGAGGACGAAGTAGACGCGGCGTCCGTGCTGCTTGTGGATGGCTCCGACAGATGTCAGCACCAGTGCCAGGTAGGCGAGGGGGAGACACCGCAGGACCGCGCCACGGAGCGTCTTGCCTGCAGCGTCTTTGTTACGGCCGAACTGGGCGTGAAGGCCGACGAGGATGACGTAAGGCAGCAGTACGGGCCACATGATGTTTGCATCTGTGGATGACAGTAAATACAATGTAATAAATGATTTACTGCCTTACTCAAGTTACTGTAAGCGCGAACCAACCCCAGCAAACGCAGCTATGAAAACGTGGGGGGTGGACTCTCACAACAGATGAGATTAATTGGAGATTGACTATATAAAACAAAGGGAGAGGGAAGGTTGAGAGCCTTTGCCACCCTACTTCACGTATCTACGTGAATCTCATGCACTGGCACGCCCCAGTTGCACAGATGTAGGCCTACATAGTTAATTATAGAGTGGGTAAATGAATACGTAAACAAATATAATGGTCAGTTTACCAGAAACTACATACAAGTACACTAGACTACGTGTAGAGACTAATATGAACAGAATATAGGATATACCTATATATTTTAAAACAGAAACGAAATTGTGTTAATCATCTTTGATAAGGATAGGATAAACAACCAAATTAAATCAGAGTTCCGTAAAAGTCGGCACATTTGATCCGCACGCGAGTCGCGTGGACGACTGTGAAAGTCATCTCTTCTGCGAGATGTTAACCACCGTGACGAATTAGTTTTTTACGTAGGTGCTACTTTGCGTCCCATACACGCCATGGACAACTCTATCAATAATGGCGAATGCTAGGGCGACTTGTCACTGCATAGTTATATGTAACGTTATTGCAACATTGACACAATATATATAGTTATAGACACAGGTCAACATGCATCGTGTCTGTCATCTGTGGTGACCTTCGGCGAGGTGCAGGGTGCGTGCATTCACAGCCGTGTGTACTTAGTCGTTATTCTTGGAGAGATACATTGGTATATTTAGATTCACACGCACACACGCACGCAAATTAATCCATACAGTCACTACTGATGCTTTTTGTATGTTGTAAACCGGAAGCGTAGCGGGCAGTGTCGTGGCAACCATGTCACGTGATCAGTTGAATCTGATGGGGTATCGGTTGTGGATTGCATGGCATCAATTTTGGATCGTTCCAAACCAGTCATCCCACCCCATGTACTGGCACGTTGCAAGTTTGGACCAACTTACGATATCACCCATAAGCAAGACGTCATGTGTCGTAGGACCCCGTATCACACATCTAAACAGTGGCGGAAATCTAGCAAAGAATGTCTTGCTTAGTGGTGGTATATCGTCTCTAAAATTACTGTGTTCGCGTACCTGACCAGGCAATGTGTTTACACAGTTAACGCATGACGCAGGTCTGTCCAGCGATGGTCCTGACGACTCAAAAGTGACAAAACGTAGTCGCAGGCTACGAGCTACATCGACCGTCCGTGCACTGCTTTGACAGTCGCGTACTGGGCCCGTCAACAGGTTGTTATCGGACCCGATGTGGACTTCGAACAGGGCAGCCTTGCTTCACTGCAGGCGGATTTCCAAATGCTCTCAAAGGCTGTGTCCGGATTAGATTCATTTTAGAGCAGAACGGCCACGTTCAGGGTTTTTGCAATTGTAAATCGTAAAGCTTAATTGGTTACGGACAAAAAAGTATTTAGCTAATACTCGCAATAAATAATTGGTTGAGGGATACCATGACAGGCATATATAACTTACGTACTGCGTTTTGTTGTTATTATTGTAGCCCCGATGCAATGCTACGTCCGTACGGTCAGATACAAATTTGGAATCTACAATAGCCGAGGCAGTGCACTGTCTTCATGTTAGAGTCGACTCGCAGCTGTTTTGGTTGTCTATAGCGCATGTGTCCTATATACTCACGCGGACGCCGGAAGTCCGTTATATAACATTGGGGTGGGAACTGATCTGGAGCTTCAGTGTCGCTCTGCCCCTGCTGTGGAAAAATAAAACCTTTCGTCGTCGCCACCGTAACTTCACCTTGCCCCCATCAAGTATCTGAATCAGCCACACAAAAATAATCCTTGAACTATCACATTCTCTATGCCGCTGCCAGTGCAATGTTGTTTTATCATCTTTATTAATTAACTTATTTATCTTATTATAATATTGTCATATTGTTTTAGTATATTTATTTATTTCAATATATATAATATTTATATTTTTTGCTAACGTTTACATATTTACATGCTTGATTTTACTGTATACATGCGTTACTACGTTTTTATGCAACCTCGAAAGTGCAAAATGTATTTCCATTCTATGAATTGGACAATAACGTTATTATATTATATTATTATATTCCTCTGTCGGCTCGACTTATGACATGACACAAAGGTGGTGTGCTGGCCTGTTGAAGTTCCTATGTCGACGTTTGTTTTATTTATACATATGAAATAAAACGTCTTTACACTGATACTTTGTATAACGGTCACAATAACGTTGATTTATTAATCAAACTACAACGACACGAGCGCTGTTTGTGTTGTGCTTTGGGAAGCGTAAAATGCATTAAAATTCCAACCACGAAAGTGTGGGTCTCGTAACCCAACTTGCCCCAGTAATACGCATATCCCACAATCCGCCACCGGTCCGTGGGACGTAAACCCTAACTGGGCCATTCGAGGTTTCTCACATTCACCGGGAACGTGTCATGTGGTGACGCTGTAGCGTTTACATTTTTCCGGCGTTATAAACGTTCCGATTGACGTTTCTGCGCATGCGCAATAAATGTAAAATCATCAATGTGCAGCGAAAGGACCAAGCATTTGTGGCATAAATACCACGGGTTGTTCGCTAGGATGTGCATAACCTCTCAGCGAAGTTATTTGTCGCAAATTAACACGAGGCAAACAAGTTTTGAGGCATATTTTGATAGCAAGCGTAAATCACGTGACTGTAGTGCACCATATTCCGTGGCAGTGATTTATAAAAAAACGTAATATTTTATTGCATTGAACGACATTTTAAGAAACTCTTCACAGTAATCACCACAGGAGCATTAACGAAAAGCCCGTGGCATTTATACCGAACATCCTTTGTTGCTTCGCTGGACATTTATGATTTTTCATTTATTGCGCATGCGCAGAAACGTCAATCGGAACGTTTTTAACGACCGGAAAAATATAAGCGCGACAACGCAACCGTTCAGTTGACAATACTGTGACGTCACAAACACAACTGCTTCTTATGATTTCATATCATCTTAAGACTTAATTTACAGATAGAAATAGTGCAAATTGCGTCTTAAAACATATTACCCACGTGCACAAGCGTATAGCCATACAATTCGTAGACTTGTACAACTATGCCAACTTCTCCAGTTTAAAGGTACTCAATCCACTCGTTTGCTAATCGCCAAACCGGTTCTTTTATCACCAGATGTGTAATGTGTTAATAGTTTAACTTGTATGCACAGTCAGTAATTTTTTTAAATGCGTACTTGTCATTTTATAATTGTAAAAAAAGAATCGCCGTTACACCGGGTATAACTGGCGAAACAATCAGCAACTGCCGACGCCCTGTGCTTTTTGGGTCACGTGTTTTATGCGAGATCGACTTACTACGGCACAATAACAAATCGCACGTGCTTTTGCGCGTCATGACTAAGATTGCAAGTCAAAGGCAGCGATTCTTCTATGAAGGTACGCATTAAGTGCATTTACGCAGTCAGCAACAAGAGCGAGTAGTCGGGGGCTAATTCACTCTTGTGAACGTTGACTCGACGCGGATTCTTGTAACTTCTAAGATTATAATAAATATAAGTCTGACAGTGTCACTGACAAGCCAAGCCAGTTTGAGTTGACAGTCACCATCGGCATCGCATCGGCATCGATATCGCTCAGCATCACAACCTGTGTAAGTGTGTTGATATGTACCGGTATTGTATTTGATTACGCAGGATCTTGTTAACAAACTTAGTAATTGCGAAAGTACATATCCAGAGAGAATAGATGACGTGAGGGACGAAATTAAAAATAAAATTGACATGGGGGACTGGTAATAGGCTCTTGTCGGTCGGGCAAGAAACGTTGTATTTTTAGGGGGAGCATCCGTTATCTCGTGTAACAGAACGTCAAACGGAGAATTATATTATATTTCACAATTATTAAAACAGTGTTTTGCAACTCACATTTCAGTACTATTACTGAATGTTGATTTCTATTATATGTTATGCAAAATAATTTAAATTTGTATAATAGCGATGATTGATGGTGATGATATTTTTCAATAAAAAATAAACATGAAAATAAAATATTTATACAGTAGGTGTACATTATATCATGCAAGTATTACATATAACATTCTTGCACTTGTTTCCATTGTAGTCAATGCCTGGCTGTAGTCTATGTACCTGGTACCTTTCAACTCACACATGCCAGCTGTTTTCAAATATTTTTCAACATTTTCATCGCAGCAGTATCTGAATGCATAATATGTTCAAATTATAATATTGCTACAGGCCACACTACAATATAAAAGTGAGACAAGGCAGAGGAGAGGCTAAGATTAAGGCAGTCACATGGGTATGGCAGATGCAGGGAGGATACGTAGTCTGCGGGAGGCTCACATCTGATCAATCCAGGTAATTTAAGCAGCTGTTTTTAAATATTTATCAACATTTTCATCACAGCCGTATATGAATGCATAATATATTCAAATTATAATATTGCTACAGGCCATACTACAATGCAAAAGTGAGACAAGGCAGAGGAGAGGCTAATATTAAGACAGTCACATGGGTATGGCAGATGCAGTGATGATACGTAGTCTGTGGGAGGCTCACATCTGATCAATCCAGGTAATTTAAACATTTTAACAATCAACAATGTATAAATTATCAAAATATTTTAATGTCCATTTAAATATACATTTGTTTTCATTAACATATTATCTTGAACATGGAAAACTAGAATAACCTTTGCTCTTGTATAATGCATATTATACCCAGTGTGTCAACACATACATTAATGCACATACACTGTGTGAGTCATGGGGCATGGCGACATAGATACATTTTTAAAATTACCTGCATTTTTAAGGATGTTTTAACTTATTCCCTAGGAAACAGCGAGGAAACAAATGCACGGCTACAAGTGTAAACATGTTAATAGCAAGAAATACCTATGAGGTGGCCATCCTGGCATATTTTGTGCAAAATGGCTTAGAAAAACACTGAGGTGGTCCACCTCACTCATCATATAGCAGGGGAAATACTGAAGCGATGACTCAAGAAATCAATAATACAGTTTTGAAGAAGGTAGACATACATATTATGAATGCATGAATATTTTCTGAGGGAATGTGCTGTTGGCATCACAATAACCTTATTTTGTCATTTCCAACATTTGCGTTGACCAGACAACCTCACATATTCATGTTTGATATAAAATGTCAAAAATGAATATGTGTACACCCTGTAGTAGTTATTGCATGGCATCATTATTTACTCCCAACTCCATTACCATGATGCATGTTGTTTCTTTACTGAAACTGAATACATGCTTTTCTTTACAGGTCAACAAGAAACTGAACAATGCTTAATACCACTAGTTCAACAAGTTACAGGACAGTTGTATTTGTGGACAGGACTATACAGCTATGAGCCGTGCAAGATGCTGCATATTAAATGTCAAGTATTCGAATGTACTCCGCAGTACTGGTGGTGTGTACACTGGCTTCCATGCTGGTCAGATACCCTGACTGACTAGAATGTAGAATGCAGAGTGCTTGACATGCGAATATGGTGACGCCTGACTAGCTTTGCAGTTGGTGATGGAACGGTGGATGCCATGGTCTGTCAAATATGGCATGAGCCTTTGGTCAACCTCTCTCGACACTGTAAGACAGGTTTGACATTCTTTGGTGAACTACATCAGCTTGGATATCGATGACATTGTGTGAGTTCACTCTCTTTGATGATACTGCATACCAGCTTCCTGGCATTGTGCTGTACATCCACATCTGCCTATACAAGAAACAAAGTGACAATTAACATGGCTCTGACATGTATGATATTTTATATGTGACGACACATGTAGCCAAAGTCAATATCATGGTAATAATTCATAGATGGAGTGAGTACAATACAAATGTACTCGAGTACGAGTATGATTACTTTGAACATGCATGATTACGAGTACTCAGAAAACAAATGTACTCGAGTACGATTACTTTAGAATGTACTCAAGTACGAGTACGATTATTTTAGAATGTAATCATGATTACTGGTACTTTCACGATTACTTTAATGAATATCCTGTTTCTACCGTAAATGTGACCTCCATGGAATCGGGTGTCATTCATTTTCTGTTGCTGTGCCAATATCTAGTGTTCTAACTGATTACTTCTAACTACTATCCACTGTCCAGATGTTATTATTATTATAAATCATCAGATGACTTTCTCATGTGTTGAATGAACCATTTAATACTGGATTGATACTCAAGATGTCCATATATCATGAAACTACAAACTAAAGGTATCATAGTGATACTGTAACAAATAGCATACAAGTGTTATAATAAGTGTCAATTTAGTGGTGGTTCAACTATGTCAATGAAGTATCAAGAGGAAAATATTAAACTTCTTAATCAAAGACAAATATGATGCATTTAAGAATTTCAAATGTCCCCTTTTAAATGTCAAATACACATGATCAAATATAAATTATACAATAACAACATTTCAAATCCCAGGGATCTTATTAGCAATAATATCCAATTCAAATATGTCATATATCAGATGGGACAAACAGAACAGTTGGGGATTTAGACAGGTTTACAGTTTACATTTACTTAAACATAATAGAGAGGGATTTAGCAGCTAACTGCCCAGTCATTCACACCATACTGAAAGAGCAAACAGTACAGGTGGGGCTGTGGCATGGCTTCTAAAATTACAAAGCAAGATGTTAGGGGGATGCTTATCTCTTGCAGTACTTCCCTGGGACTGTCACAATATAACTTGTACTTTGTACTAAGCAGGAGGGTGGGGAGATGTGGCTTCTCTGGGAAGAGAAGGTATTAATTAGGGAAATCTGACTGAATATTTATTTAACTGAAATGCTCAACAGTAATAGAAAATGAATACCTCGATTATTATTACATTTATTAGATTACTTCTAATATTGCTATTTTTATCTGTCTAATATATTTGCTTGCAACGGTTCATATGAAAAAAATGTAATCGTGAGAAGTAATCGTGAGTACGATTATATTGGTAATGTACTCGAGTACGATTACTTTCCTTCGTACTCGAGTACTCATACTCAAAAAGCACTCGTACTTGAGTACGAGTACATGACTACGAGTACACTAGTACGATTACTCCATCTCTGGGTAATATAATTGTTTTATTCGTGTTATAAAATTTGCATGCCCACATGTTATATATACATTACTCAGACCTGTTATATTGAAAATGTCTACTAATGTGGGAAACATTCTGCCACACTGAAATTAATATGTGAAAATACTAATTGTACAAAAGAAAAGTATTCACTCTAGCCAGTACTCTTCATAGAATTGAGTAACATATAGCAATTGCACATGTAACTCTCAGCCACATGGCAAGGACCCTGACTAGTTTACCCACTTTTTATGTGTAAAGATACAAAACATTAAATATATTTAAAAACAAGTTATTTTATATCTACTGATTTTTTTAAATAAAGTATAATCTAGTTACTTTATTTAATATATTTATTATTTATAAAGCCACAATATCCAACATGGTCACAAAGTGCTGTGCATATTTGTTATGTACATAATGTTATTATATGTACATAGTATGTATATTATGTTATCTATTTACAGCATGTTTCTGTAACAATTGTGTGTGTTATGGGTGAACCTTCGTACGACAATTCTTTCAGAATATTGAACAACTTTCCCATGACATGTATCACTAAGCACAAGTTTGCTAAAGCTAATGTCTTCTCTGTGAAAGGCATAATTTGAAAACCTAATGAATGGGATTAATGTTTTTGAACTAATTAGTATTTGATATACCATGTGCTGGATGCTCGGTGAAAAGAAAGTAACTGTTTTTTTTACATTTACCTAGTTAACACGTTTTCAACTTTGTCCTAAGTTTTTTATTACGGCTTTGCTTGTTATCTGATGAAATAAATACATATATCAAGTGCAGTGATTGTACGTGTAGTTATACTTATATTGTGCTTGCCATTATTTTGTAGTTAATTTCATGAAATAGTTTTGATAAAATGTTTTTACTTTATACAATTTAACAAGTACACCCACCCATTAATACAGACAAATAAAATATCACATAGAGGGGCAGATTCAAAAATCGTCTTGAGGGCACAAAAACCTACTGGCCTTTGAACCAAATTGTGTCACAACTTATTATTATCACTTAAACTGGGTCATATTTCAAACAATATTGAGGCACATTAGCATTGATCTATTATAAAAAGTTTGTAGGCATACCAAATTCCTACAGCGTAGGAGGCACACCCACAGGACCCCGGGCCCCTTGGATTCACAAATGGCATACATATGTAAATTAATTATAAAACTTTTATAAAAAAATTACAGGCTAAAAATTAAAAGGTTTGTTGAGAGGGTAAATTAATGTATATTACAACACTCATTTACCTGAGATGAAGAGCTTTTCCGCATGCCCTATGGTGATGACACCTCAAGTTCTGAAAATGTGACGCATTTAAATTTTAATGTACTTGAAAAACTAGCAATGTTATGAACGATCACCTCCCAGGCTTCCAAGTGCAAGCAATATCTTGTTATTTTATTATATTAATGTTACTAATAAATTAAAATAATATGTATATACCTATTTTTATGTATTAAATTATCATAACATTTTGCTTAATGTATTAAATTATTATTATAAATGTATTAAATATTGTCATTATGAATAAGTATAACGCAGGCCTAAGTATAACTGTTCGTGTTACGGATCACTTATGCATTTACATTATGCCTAGCTACTATTAGGCTAATTAAGCCTACAGTGGTAGTTAATTAATCTTAGCCTTAGGATATTAACCTGCTACCTATCATATGACATGATATGTGACATAAACATTACATAGTTACAGTATTATAATAAATCACTGGCATGTGATAGTCATATAAGCGGCCCATAGTCTATGCCTGGCGTAATCATAATCATAGCATATAGCCATACCTTCAACCTTGCCATTTTGTCGTACCATGGGCCTGGCATTGCCATGGCCCATGGCATTGGGCTTGGGGCCTTGGCTGAATAAGCGCCAAGGTTGAAGGTAAACAATAACATAAATTTAATAAAAACAACAGAAATATCAATGACGTATACTCATACGCCTAAATATATATACGTGATTATAGCTGAGCAATTCGTAATTACTAACCTATCTGGAAGAACATATGTGCGAACGCTGCATGTCGACTGTGTCTGGACTGTAGTCAGTGTCAGTTCGCCGCCCGTCGGCGTCGCCGCCGGCCCACGGCCACAGTGCAAGTATAGCTTGCAAAGGGCACTTTCACTGTTCCGAAGGCGAAGTCATTCTGTTCACGGCTTAGTTCTATATTCTTTCCCAATCATGCGTCGATGCTGTCTTTGTCTGCTTAATTTGCCGTGTTGGTGGCATATAAAAATCACATTTGTGCCTACACTCGCCGTTTCTAAACGTAAACAACTCGACAGGGTCAATCTCGCCCCAAGCCTCGTTCGCGTGAAGACTAAAGCGTATTCCGCTCAAAACTCCATTTCCATAGTTAGGAATCGTACATAGTTTCTACACGCTCCGTGTAGAAACAAAAATCGAAAAAGTTCGCATTTGTTCTATTAATTGAAGAAAATTGAAGTAACATGTCTGCATAAACCAACTAGTCAATCATTCGGGTGTATTTGATACATACGCTTTTTGTGAAATTACTAATAATCGCTAGGAGCAAACGATTTTTACGGGAATGAGTGGATTGAGTATCTTTAAAAGTAAACGAACACAATCATATTATCATTGGTCATTGTGTATAACTTTCCGGAAGAAAATAACGAATGCTTTTCGTTTCCCTGCCATTATTTTATAAGGATGCCTTTTATTCTCGTTTTGGGTTTGCTCTGCTTCTCCGGAACGTTCTAGTAACACGATGTTGTGCCAATGAATAGAATAATTCCTTGTCGAATGAACAGAATAATTCATTGTCGCATACAAGATGTAAAATAAGGCTGCTTTCGAGCAAATAATAAGTTGAAATAAGAACACTAACAGACTCCGTAAACCGTTCTTTCTGTGAGTATCACTATTAAAACATATCGGCACATTTACACGTATGATTGTAGTGGAAACACATGTCTCATTCGTACAGTATTCTTGCGAAATTGTTTGAATACGCATCGTGCTTCTTGGAAAGAAATTGTTCGAGTATGTATGAACCGCGCTGTTTTGAAAACAGCACCATAGGCTCGTGGATTTCTACATCTACGACGAGGACAAACTGTGTCTAGCAAGTAGAAACCGCACGAGGAGTCCCGCTGACGGTGGCCACGTTGTTGACACCCTGACGCCGGCGACGACGTCTTCAAATATGTACAGTTAGCGAGGACCGTCGCTCAGGCAAACACTGACGGCATGCGCAAAGACACCGGTTTCACGTGTGCTTCGCGACAAAGTCCAGGACGTGTTCCCTCGACAGCTTCTTCTTGTCGAAGTACATCTGTTCCGGCAGCAGCTTCACGCTGGAGTCCCACTCCCACAGAAGTCGACTCTTCTGGCATGACCTACAAACATCACGATGACGTCAGGTTTCCATAGCAACGAACACGTCGGACGTGACCTGCAAACATGAAAACAAAGACGAGGGAGCTTCTGGAATTCTGGAATACAGCACAGTACCAGTCCTTGGGACCCTATAAACTCTATCCCTTGAATTCCCTTCACTCCCTGGCAGACCTGTTCAGTCGAATGTTCACCATCTGAACTTCTGTGAAGCATTTAGCCACGCAACAAAATATTACTCAAAATTCCCACAGGTACTCATTGGTATAACCAAATGAACTGGAGCCACGTGGAATGGACAAACTAGCCCAAGCTTCAAAATGGTGGCAAGAGGATTCGAGCTAGAAAAGTTTCAGTGCTCTAAACACCAGACTGACGTGCCCTACACAATACAATATAGCTAATCGGCACATTCATCAATTTACTGATTCAATTTTTCTTGTACCATGTAAGTAAAGTCTGGCACAAAACACAAACTAAATAATTGATGTTAAGACTTGCTGATTGACAGTTGTGTATTATAAACATAGAGTTGCACGCAAAAATAAGATTATCACATCACAAATTTACATAAGTCATCAATAAAATAACAATCTAGCAGTAAATTATTTTGCAATTTGATGAGCAACTTAGATACCCCTTATATAATCCTAACATTCTCAGTTTATTTCATGCTACTGTATATACTAACGACAAAGTTTTCGAAATGAAAAAATATTCACTGAAATGAAACGATGGAATCCAGTGGAACTTTGTGGACAGATTCTTTTGTGAGCGTGTGGTAGAAATACTTCATCCCGTTCTTCTTGCTCTGGGCCATCATCCACGGATCTGTAATATGAAGGTAAGTTCTTATATAGTGCAGTAACCAATCCTCAGGATTAGTCAAAGCGCTTTACACTTTACTTCCCTGGCAGACCTGTTCAATCAGACACCATCTCAACTTCTCTGAGAAGCTTCCAGCCATATATTGCAATTAATGTGTGAAGGCTGCTCGTACACGTATCCACTGCTGTCTATAGCCAGGTACTCATGTATACAGCTTAGTGAACAGGAGCAATGAAAAGAATGAAAAACTTGCCCAAAGTTTTAATACCGCAGCACAGAATTTGAACCCGGGTCCTCTTAGTCGAGAGTCCAAAGCTCTACCCCTGAGCCACTGCACTCTATGCATATCTGAATATTACTTATTTACCCACCTACAGTGGCTCAAAGTGAAGAACAGTGCAACCATACATCGTTGCAAACAAGCATGAACCTTTAAATAACATATTATCTTAAAATTAATATAACAAATTATCAAACGACTTAAAAATTAAATTAATTATTACTAAATAATATGCAGAAAAGCATATAACATGCATAAACATACAGCAGGTATCAAGATTGTACAAAAGGATAATTATTAGAAAAACATGCAAATAACTCTGGGCAAAAAGTACTGGTTGTCATACAGTTATTTGGATTCAGGAGAGACAACTGACGTCACCAAGACACCAATATTATTTGCCAGTTGACACCATTGGTAAGACGCCACTTAATTTTGTTTGTCTGACGTGTTTAGCACGCGGTGCAGACCATTCGTAGATGACATGGAATAAACCTACTCACCTGACTCCTGCCCTAAAATGTCGAATATCTCGCGTAAATCGCAGCAAAAACGGTTTTGGAGTTGTTTCCAATATGCATATATGGCGGCAACGTAATTGTGATTCCACGTGGATGTGGTATTTTTTCCGACTCTGGACAGGCGTGGCATCAAAGTTGTCGTGACGTAGATGACATGGAACCAGGGGACATATATTTTTATGTTGAAAAACATCGACTACTCAAACAATTGAATAAATAATGCTGTTTGTTTTTTGGACAAATATGAAGAGAGACATCGCAATGAGAACCTTACGCAATATATTTATTATTTAATGTGTAATTAGTACACCTTTATAATAACGTGCAAATTGAGGACCAGGCGATGGGGACAGCCACTTTTCGATGACGTAGACTGGGAGATATAACGAGAAATAACTAGAATAACGACTTAGAATGCCATTCTTATATTAGAAATGAAGAACAATACTGTATAAAGCGCCACATATAAGAAATATAGTTTTACGAGATTTCTTTATCGAATATTTCTATACAGAAGAGCCGGGACACCGTTTAGCCCGGTTACCGTGAAATGACCCGGTCATCTGTAGTCGTTTAATCTTGTTTCGCACTGGCACATTTGTCTGTGTGGCGTGTGGTGACACATGAAATGTGTAAACGGTTTCCATTAGTGGTGCATTTGTGCAAACAGACTTAAGCAATAATAAAGTAAATGTTTCGGATGCATTTACACATTTGTTGTGGATTGCTTTCCCTCTACGCAACAGGCCTTTTCTGGAAGGTAAATGCGAAATAATTTCATTGTTAAAGTTGCATTCTGACTTCCGCCATGTTTAAAATACAATTTCCCAGTAAACCAGCATTCCCCATACACTATATATTGTTTTCCTCAACTACCTATCAACTTATTTTCACATAATATGCCATTTTAAGATAAAAAGCAGCAAAAGACGAAAAATTATTCCGGTGAGCCTCACCAGTTAGAATTCTCTGATTGGTTTAGACCTCGATGAAGGGAATTCCAGTGAAAAGCGCTGTCAGGAAACCACACTAGGGCCACACTAAAAGGCGGATCACAATTGGCAGACCGCACGGAAACGACATACCACATTCACAAAGATGCCACCGCTCGATACGCTCCATATTTACGGCATGTCCAGTTGCCCACATACAAACTATCGCTGGCTACGCGCCTGTACGGTCAATGGCTAATTGAGGATGATTTAAATAACTAGGGTATTGTTGCCTAGTGGCGCCTCTAGCGACTAACGTGGATATGTGGAACCGCCTTTTAGTTTGCCCCATCGTTTACTTACGTTGACCGGAGAGTTCCGATGGTAAAAATAGATCGACTTTTGGGAAACTCCAGAGCCGTTGTTTGTTGCAAACTTATATTTGATCAAATAACGCATAAAACCACAAAGTGAGACATGTGGTAGGAAGTATACTAATAAGCAAATATCGGTCATGGTGTACATTGACTTTTCTAAAATGCGTTAAAAAGGGGAAATTATGTCAGAATGCAACTTTAACACCTGAAAATTATTATGGAAATAAACAAAGGTAACGCGTTTTACGAAAGAACGAACGACCGACCGACCGACCGACCGACCGACCGACCGACCGACCGACCGACCGACCGACCGACCGACCGACCGACCGACCGACCGACCGACCGACCGACCGACCGACCGACCGACCGACCGACCGACCGACCGACCGACCGACCGAACGAACGAACGAACGAACGAACGAACGAACGAACGAACGAACGAACGACCGTACGAGCGAGCGAACGAACGAACGAACGAACGAACGAACGATCGTGCGAGCGAACGAACGAACGAACGAACGAACGAACGAACGAACGAACGAACGAACGAACGAACGAACGAACGAACGAACGAACGAACGAACGAACGAACGAACGAACGAACAACAAACGAAGTTTAATGACATATGTATAATGTCCATCCTTGGTTGAATAAAACAATAAAACATATAGAAATACAAATAGGAATACACGCAACGCATGGTAGGCCTACTTCACGAGTTATTTGTTCTATCTCTATAAATCAAGAAATAGACAACAACATTTCCAACTGAACAGGTTTCAGGAAAACCGACGAAAACGAAAAATTGTGTTTGATGAATATGTAGTGATTACAACTGCACACAAATTAGGTCAAACGATTAGTGGAATTTGAATTTATAGTGGAACTGATTATGATAACAACTGCTGTTAGCTAAGTAACGTTAATATAATATCAGTTTAATATGCCTTTAAACAAAGGAATTTCTTGTACACTTCGTGGGAATTCGAATACAAAAACAAGATGTACACAAATCAGAATTAATTTAGTAATTGTCTTTGATTATATCAAGAGTTACCGTCTGCAGGGGCAAATGACACAATGGAGCATTTCATTCGGTTCGTCCTCGGTTTATAAACACAGTCGCCTTCCCGTTGGCATGTCGTATATCTCAATGCGTAGGTGTCGTGCGTAAGAAAAGCGTCGACAGACACTTGATTTCGCGACAATTCACGTGAGTACAGCGAGTGTTCATGTAGCAGTGGTTCCTGGCATGTTTTAGGTGACAGCCGTTTAGCGGTTTGTATGTCTACTACGGTCCCTGTCAGAGCTCTGCGACTGCTTAATCCTGTCACCGAACATTTTAACGAGTGACGTTACTAGAAATAGGCTTCTTATATACTGTGGGATCCAATCGTTATCACTGTCAAAACACTTTGCATATCACACCCGACGAACCTGTTCATTCCGACTTCGCCTCGACATCCCTGGGAAGAATTAAGCTACGCTGCAATTATTGCGTGAAAAATATTCGTACACAAACGTCGCATACCGTCTATCAACAGGTACTCATTTATACAACCATGTAACCTGCAGCAATAAGGTGACTGCTTTATGTATTGCCTTTATTAGCGAATAAGCTTACAAACCTATATAATTAATGGAGATATGACATGACATGCGCAGGGTGTCTTTAGATCAAAGAACTCCCCCGAACTGCATCCGTTCCCAGCTCGGTATGAGGACCGACAGTGCCAACAACGCCTGGCCTGTGTAATACGTCAGCAACACGAAGAACGGCACAACTCCCTGCACTGTGTAGCCACACGTCCTGAAGGCACGTCCGACGTCAGAGCAGACGACAAGCAGCGCTCCCGCGCACGCGACCTGGGGTGCCACCTCGTGATCGCCATGGTAACATGCTGCAACCGACCGCCATGACAGCGCGCTCAGAAGCACTGCGTAACAACCGATCTCAACGCACACCGGGACGGATTTCACTGTCGGCATGAAGAACAGCAGCAGGGCTATCATCCCAAGCAGGAACATGACTCCGATGTCACATCTGAGTGGCTGGCCGAAGCCGAACGCGGTTGTGCAGGAAATGCGAGCGGCGCACATCGCAATAAGTCCGGGTAGGAGGAGTGTGTCGTACGCCAGACAGAGGTCGCTGGCGGCCGACAAGCACGCCGCCAAGAGGACGAAGTAGACGCGGCGTCCGTGCTGCTTGTGGATGGCTCCGACAGATGTCAGCACCAATGCCAGGTAGGCGAGGGGGAGACACCGCAGGACCGCGCCACGGAGCGTCTTGCCTGCAGCGTCTTTGTTACGGCCGAACTGGGCGTGAAGGCCGACGAGGATGACGTAAGGCAGCAGTACGGGCCACATGATGTTTGCATCTGTGGATGACAGTAAATACAATGTAATAAATGATTTACTGCCTTACTGTAAGCGCGAACAAAATAACCCCAGCAAACGCAGCTATGAAAACGTGGGGGTGGACTCTCACAACAGATGATATTAATTGGAGATTGACTATATAAAACAAAGGGAGAGGGAAGGTTGAGAGCCTTGCCACCCTACTTCACGTATCTACGTGAATCTCATGCACTGGCACGCGCCAGTTACACAGATGTAGGCCTACATAGTTAATTATAGAGTGGGTAAATGAATACGTAAACAAATATAATGGTCAGTTTACCAGAAACTACATACAAGTACACTAGACTACGTGTAGAGACTAATATGAACAGAATATAGGATATACCTATATATTTTAAAACAGAAACGACATTGTGTTAATCATCTTTGATAAGGATAGGATAAACAACCAAATTAAATCAGAGTTCCGTAAAAGTCGGCACATTTTATCCGCACGCGAGTCGCGTGGACGACTGTGGAAGCGATCTCTTCTGCGAGATGTTAACCACCGTGACGAATTAGTTTTTTACGTAGGTGCTACTTTGCGTCCCATACACGCCATGGACAACTCTATCAATAATGGCGAATGCTAGGGCGACTTGTCACTGCATAGTTATATGTAACGTTATTGCAATATTGACACCATATATATAGTTATAGACACAGGTCAACATGCATCGTGTCTGTCATCTGTGGTGACCTTCGGCGAGGTGCAGGGTGCGTGCATTCACAGCCGTGTGTACTTAGTCGTGATTATTGGATAGATACATTGGTTTATTTAGATTCACACGCACGCACGCTAATTAATCCGTACAGTCACTACTGATGCTTTTTGGATGTCGCAAACCGGCAGCGTAGCGGGCAGTGTCGTGGCAACCATGTCACGTGATCAGTTGAATCTGATGGGTATCGGTTGTGGATTGCATGGCATCAATTTTGTATCGTTCCAAATCAGTCATCCCACCCCATGTACTGGCACGTTGCAAGTTTGAACCAACTTACGATATCACCCATAAGCAAGACATCATGTGTCGTAGGACCCCGTATCACACATCTAAACAGTGGCGGAAATCTAGCAAAGAACGTCTTACTTAGTGGTGGTATCATCTCTAAAATTACTGTGTTCGCGTACCTGACCAGGCAATGTGTTTACACAGTTAACGCATGACGCAGGTCTGTCCAGCGATGGTCCTGACGACTCCAAAGTGACAAAACGTAGTGGCAGGCTACGAGCTACATCGACCGTCCGTGCACTACTTTGACAGTCGCGTACTGGGCCAGTCAACAGGTCGTTATCGGACCCGATGTGGACTTCGTACAGGGCAGACTTGCCTCACTGCAGCCGGATATACCAATGCTCACAACGGCTGTATCCAGATTAGTGTTTATGCAATAGTAAATTGTAACGCTTGGTTACGGACATAAATAAGTATTTAAGCAAATACTTCCTATCAATAACTGGTCGATGGATACCATGACAGGCATATGTAACTTACGCACTGCGTTTTGTTGTTATTATTGTAGCCTCGATGCATTGCTACGTCCGTATGGTCAGATAAAAATGTGGAATCTACAATAGCCGAGGCAGTGCACTGTCTTCATTTTAGAGTCGACTCGCAGCTGCATGTTTTGGTTGTCTATAGCGCATGTGTCACATACACTCACGCGGACGCCGGAAGTCCGTTATATAACATTCGGGTGGGAACTTATCTGGAGCTTCAGTGTTGCTACTGTGGAAAAATAAAACCTTTCGTCGTCGCCACCGTAACTTCACCTTGCCTCCATCAAGTATCTGAATCAGCCACACACAAAATAATCCTTGAACTATCACATTCTCTATGCCGCTGCCAGTGCAATGTTGTTTTATCATCTTTATTAATTAACTTATTATAATATTGTCCTGTTGTTTTAGTATATTTATTTATTCCAATATATATCATATTTATATTTTTAGCTAACGCTTACATATTTACACGCTTGATTTTACTGTATAGATGCGTTACTATGTTTGTATGCAACCTCGAAAGTGCAAAATGTATTTCCATTCTATGAATTGGACAATAAAGTTATTATACTATTATATTATATTCCTCTGTCGGCTCGACTAATGACATGACACAAAGGTGGTGTGCTGGCCTGTTGAAGTTCCTATGTCGACGTTTGTTTTATTTATTTATTTATACATATTATGAAAGAAAATGTCTTTACACTGATACTTTGTATAACGGTCACAATAACGTTGATTTATTAATCAAACTACAACGACACGAGCGCTGTTTGTGCTGTGCTTTGGGAAGCGTAAAATGCATTAAAACCAACCACGAAAGTGTGGGTCTCATAACCCAACTTGCCCCAGTAATACGCATATCCCACAATCCGGCACCGGTCCGTGGGACGTAAACCCTAACTGGGCCATTCGAGGTTTCTCACATTCACCGGGAACGTGTCATGTGGTGACGCTGTAGCGCTTACATTTTTCCGGCGTTATAAACGTTCCGATTGACGTTTCTGCGCATGCGCAATAAATGTAAAATCATCAATGTGCAGCGAAAGGACCAAGCATTTGTGGCATAAATACCACGGGTTGTTCGCTAGGATGTGCATAACCTCTCAGCGAAGTTATTTGTCGCAAATTAACACGAGGCAAACAAGTTTTGAGGCATATTTTGATAGCAAGCGTAAATCACGTGACTGTAGTGCACCATATTCCATGGCAGTGATTTATAAAAACGTAATATTTTATTGCATTGAACGACATTTTAAGAAACTCTTCACAGTAATCACCACAGGAGCATTAACGAAAAGCCCGTGGCATTTATACCGAACATCCTTTGTTGCTTCGCTGGACATTTATGATTTTTCATTTATTGCGCATGCGCAGAAACGTCAATCGGAACGTTTTTAACGACCGGAAAAATATAAGCGCGACAACGCAACCGTTCAGTTGACAATACTGTGACGTCACAAACACAACTGCTTCTTATGATTTCATATCATCTTAAGACTTAATTTACAGATAGAAATAGTGCAAATTGCGTCTTAAAACATATTACCCACGTGCACAAGCGTAGCCATACAATTCGTAGACTTGTACAACTATGCCAACTTCTCCAGTTTAAAAGTAAACGAACACAATCATATTATCATTGGTCATTGACATTGTGTATAACTTTCCGGAAGAAAATAACGAATGCTTTTCGTTTCCCGTGCCATTATTTTATAAGGATGCCTTTTATTCTCGTTTTGGGTTTGCTCTGCTTCTCCGGAACGTTCTAGTAACACGATGTTGTGCCAATGAATAGAATAATTCCTTGTCGAATGAACAGAATAATTCATTGTCGCATACTAGATGTAAAATAAGGCTGCTTTCGAGCAAATAATAAGTTGAAATAAGAACACTAACAGACTCCGTAAACCGTTCTTTCTGTGAGTATCACTATTAAAACATATCGGCACATTTACACGTATGATTGTAGTGGAAACCCATGTCTCATTCGTACAGTATTCTTGCGAAATTGTTTGAATACGAATCGTGCTTCTTGGAAAGAAATTTTTCGAGTATGTATGAACCGCGCTGTTTTGAAAACAGCACCATAGGCTCGTGGATCTCTCGGACCTATGCACGTGAAAGTGGCACGACGACAGGCCATGCTCTACATCTACGACGAGGACAAACTGCGCCTAGCAAGTAACAACCGCACGAGGAGTCCCGCTGACGGTGGCTACGTTGTTGACACCCTGACGCCGGCGACGACGTCTTCAAATATGTACAGTTAGCGAGGACCGTCGCTCAGGCAAACACTGACGGCATGCGCAAAGACACCGGTTTCACGTGTGCTTCGCGACAAAGTCCAGGACGTGTTCCCTCGACAGCTTCTTCTTGTCGAAGTACATCTGTTCCGGCAGCAGCTTCACGCTGGAGTCCCACTCCCACAGAAGTCGACTCTTCTGGCATGACCTACAAACATCACGATGACGTCAGGTTTCCATAGCAACGAACACGTCGGACGTGACCTGCAAACATGAAAACAAAGACGAGGGAGCTTCTGGAATTCTGGAATACAGCACAGTACCAGTCCTTGGGACCCTATAAACTCTATCCCTTGAATTCCCTTCACTCCCTGGCAGACCTGTTCAGTCGAATGTTCACCATCTGAACTTCTGTGAAGCATTTAGCAACGCTACAAAATATTACTCAAAATTCCCACAGGTACTCATTGGTATAACCAAATGAACTGGAGCCACGTGGAATGGACAAACTAGCCCAAGGTTCAAAATGGTGGCAAGAGGATTCGAGCTAGAAAAGTTTCAGTACTCTAAACACCAGACTGACGTGCCCTACACAAAACAATATAGCTAATCAGCACATTCAACAATTTACTGATTCAATTTTTCGTGTACCATGTAAGTAAACAAACTAAATAACTGACTTGCTGATTGACAGTTGTGTATTATAAACATAGAGTTGCACGTTACTGTTCCAAGCAAAAATAAGCTTATCATATCAAAAATTTACTATGAGAACATAAGTCATCAATAAAATAACAATCTAGCAGTAAATTATTTTGCAATTTGACGAGCAACTTAGATACTCCTTATATAATCCTAACATTCTCAGTTTATTTATCGTATCGTACCTGCGGCCATGAAGCACGCAATTGTAACACCGATCCTGAAGAAACGCGGTCTCGACGTTAACTGTCTGACAAACTACCGTCCGATATCGAACTTAAGTTTTCTATCGAAAACACTAGAGCGGTACGTTGCCAGTGAACTTCGCCACTACCTTGACACAAACGGCTTCAACGACCCATTTCAGAGCGCGTACCGGCCCAAACACAGCACGGAAACAGCGCTAGTGCGAATACATGAAGACCTGATACAGGCAGTGGATTCACGGCGTGGCGTACTGCTTGTGCTATTAGATCTCAGCGCAGCGTTTGACACGCTAGACCACAGCACTCTCCTGCATCGTCTTCGTGCTATCGGACTAAACCAGACAGTGCTGGCTTGGTTTAGTTCATACTTAGTAGGCCGCACGAACGCAGTAAAGATACGCGAAGTTACATCTGCTCCGGTGATTACTCAACATGGTGTTCCACAGGGCTCGGTCCTTGGTCCACTACTATTTAACATTTACCTTTTACCTATTACGGACATTTTCGATCGCCACCAGATCCGCTATCATATATACGCAGACAACACTCAATTGTACGCTGAGTGCCCGCCATCGAGTCACGCTGGTGCACAACGAAAAATCGAGGAATGCGTGAGTGATATTAGACAGTGGCTGGATTACAACCACCTTCTTCTAAACGAGGCGAAGACCGAAGCAATCGTTTTTCGTTCCTCCGCTGTCCACTCGCCTTCCTCGTTGTCCACCATCTGTGTATGCGGGTCATCTATATCACTGTCGCTAACTGTTCGTGATATAGGCGTTTTACTTGACAGCCGACTTGACATGTCAGCGCAAGTATCGAACGTCTGCCGTGCTGCATACTCAAATTTATTTCGTATTGCCAAAATACGAACAAGTCTGACAACTGCAGCATGCAAGACTCTCGAGTAGGGCTGCGGCTCAGGCGCGGTGACCGCCGAAGCATGACGGCCGCATTGAAACAACTGCGCTGGTTGCCCGTGAAGTATCGCATCGAGTACAAGGTACTCGTCATTGTGTTTCGCGCCCTACACGAGCGGACGCCGGCGTACATAGCCTCGCTGATCACACCGCACGTGCCGCGTCGCGCCCTGCGATCTGCAGACCGCGCGTTGCTAGTGGTTCCTCGGCACAACCTCGAACGTTATGGACGCCGCTCATTCTCTCGTGCAGGACCAACTCTTTGGAACGCACTACCTGAGGACTTGCGTTCTACAGTGTGCATGAACAAGTTTAAAACACACCTTAAGACTTATTATTTCAAGATTGCTTTTAATGTCTAGTTTTTCTACACCTTTCATCCTTTTATATTTTTTATTTATTTACTTATTTACTTTTAATTAGCTCAACCAGCATGTCATTTTAATTATTTTTTAATTAATAGTTTACAAATTAACATTTTTTTTTTATAATTACAATTGACACAACTATTATTGCTGTAGTCATTTGTTAATAATTAAGTACTATGTATATTATTATATATTTATTTATTCTGCTACTTTACTTATTACTTATTTACTCTTAATTAGCTCAACCAGCATGTCATTTTAATTATTTATTAATTAATAGTTTACAAATTAACATATATTTGAGTTTTTAATAATTACAGTTGACACAACTATTACATTGCTGTAGTCATTTGTTAAAAATTAAGTACTATGTATATTATTATATATTTATTTATTCTGCTACTTTATATACATATATATATGTATGTATATTTTCTTGACTACATTGACATATGATATAGACTACAACAATGCCATCTCTGTTTAATTTTAGTTTCTCTTGTAGTTCTCTACAACACTGATTTAGACAAACGTTCTCATATGTTTTACTTGTACTTTTATTTTATTTATTTCTTAGGATGTTTTAATGTTGTAAACACTACCGAACAGAGTTTGTACTTTGGATTTTAGTGTCTAAATAAAGTGTATTATTATTATTATTATTATTTTATGCTACTGTATATACTAACGACAAAGTTTTGGAAATGAAAAAATATTCACTGGAATGAAGCGATGGAATCCAGTGGAACTTTGTGGACAGATTCTTTTGTGAGCGTGTGGTAGAAATACTTCTTCCCGTTCTTCTTGCTCTGGGCCATCATCCACGGATCTGTAATATGAAGGTTAAGTTCTTATATAGTGCAGTAACCAATCCTCAGGATTAGTCAAAGCGCTTTACACTTTACTTCCCTGGCAGACCTGTTCAATCAGACACCATCTCAACTTCTTTGGGAAGCTGCAATGAATGCGTGAAGGCTGCTCGAACACGGTCTATAGTACTCATTTATACAGCTTAGTGAACTGGAGTAATGTAGAACGAAAAAACCTTGCCCATGGTTTTAATACCGCAGTACAGGATTCGAACCCGGGTCCTCTTAGTCGAGAGTCCGAAGCTCTACCCTTGAGCCACTGTGCTCTACACATATCTTATTACTTATTTACCCTCCTACAGTGGCTCAAAGTGAAGAACAGTGCAACCATACATCGTTGCAAACAAGCATGAATTTAAATAACATATTAACTTAAAATTAACATTAAAAATAAAATTACTAAAAGTACAAAATAATTAGCAGAAAAGCATATAACAGATGCACTAACATACAGCAGGGAGTCAAGATTGTATAAAAGGATAATTATTAGAAAAAATGCAAATAACTCTGGGAAAAGTACCGGTTGTCATGCAGTTATTTGGATTCAGGAGAGACCAGTGACGTCACCAAGACACCAATATTACTTGCCAGGTGACACCATTGGTTAGACGATGTTAAGCGTGACACCACTTATCCTTAAATATAATTTAACTGGCATTTTAATGTCAATGTCCAATAGACGGCACTGTCTGAACAGGAGCACATATATCCTGTATACTCAGTCTTGTTGTTTTCTCAAATTAACATATAATTACATGTAAATAAAAACATCACAAACGCCAGTATGACATACAGCATTTAAAATACATACAAATAATGTCGATGACAACAAAATCAATAAAATAAATTTCTTAATCATCTGTGGAGTGAAATGTTTGACGACACCAATTCAAGTGCGACCATCACCTCTGACTGTCTTGATAAAGTAGACTCCGGTTGGAGTGATGTAGCGTGGCTGGTCTTCACCCACACTTCGCTGTAGACAGTAGCAGAGTTTCGGCTGACTCGACCCCTTAACTCGTCTCATGCTGAGTCTGACACAAAAACCACAGTTAAATCTGACGCAAAAACCACACTTGAGTGTGACACAAAAACCACGCTTCAACAATAGATTTCTTGATTTATTCTACACATATGATTTGCGACAAATGTGGGTTCGTATTGGTATTACTTTTACTTTTACTTCATTAAGACTATTCTGACGAGAGGCATCACAGAAATGATGTAAAACCAAATTATTATTTGAAAACATTTATAAAGTGTCATATCTCTGGAACCTGCTCAAAGGTGCTACACATATAAGCTAATAAAATAAATGGGTTAAACAAAAATGTTAAAATAAGTTCAATAATAAGGTAAATCAATAAAATAAAGAAGTTAATTACAATTCTAAATTGACTTTGTAAAACTAGACCCCCATAAAAAAGCAAACTATAAAACGTATGCAGCTAAAAAAAAACTGTAAAAATGCATAAATTGTCAACATCGTTTAAATGTCATTTCATCTAGTCAAACGGGGTTCTAAAAGACAACATGAATGTAGATGTGGCCGAAAATCAACTGCCTCAGATGTACGACAGTCTCCAGCAGAATCCCACTGGGGGAGGGGGAGATAGGGGGAGGGGGAGATAGGGGCAGGGGGAGACAGGGAGGGGGAGAACTGGGGAGAGAGGGTTGATTACTGTCACCCTCTGGTGGTTGTTGTCTTGTTAATGTTGCAGAAGATGATTGAAACATCACAAGTTACAAGGTAAATTGACTTAAATACCCCAGACATTACAAATGGCAACCACCCTATATATATATATATATATATATATATATATATATATATATATATATATATATATATATATACATCTGTATATGTAGCGAGTTAAAATAGAACAGACAAAACACATTCAGCCCATTTGCTGCAATAACACTGGCAGACATCTGAAGCGAGATTGAATTCCTCAATGTCATTATATTAAGCAAGAACATGCAATACGTTACAGGATAATGTTTTCATTCTTGAAATGCAACTAGAGCTAATCAGTCAGCAGGCACTACAGGGTAGTTTAACTTTACTCACAATGGCCCTTTCAAAATCTAAAATTACTGAATACCAATATTCAACAAACTTCACAGTTTTGTTATATAAACAATTCAATGAAGTTTTGTTATATAAACAGTTAGTGATACAGACCTGTTAGTGGATGCACATGTTTAGGAATGTTATGAAGACCATACCATATGTACAATTTAATAATGCATGCGTACCGTTCAAACATTTGGACGATCTCTTCAAACCGGTAAACTTCCTTGACCCGGACGGGAGCAAGGTCACTCCTCGAAGGCCGCGTGATTGCCTTTACGAACTTCTTCAAACGTTCAATTCTGGAAAAGACAGGAATAAAGGCCTTATAGGGAATGTTGTCGGCAAATATTTCTTGTTTAACTTCGTCATGTGTAGCCGATTCCCTGACATGTGACACAAAAAACCTTCAAACGCATTCTTTATTATTTCAGGATAAAATTTACATTTTAGGAAATGTATTTTAAAGTTGCACTTTACAATCGTGTTGATGGCTAAGTCCATAATTTAATGTTTGACAAATCTTCCTGAAGTATATTTTTGGCTCTTCCTATTTCAATGACATTTTGTGAAAGCGTAAAACCATCCATTACATATCTTTGCACTATCACAATTTTATTGTTTTCGTAAACATTTGGTAGTCGGATGAGTTTTGTGAGACAGCAAAACAGGAATCTTTGTGCGGTCGAAGACACATGCCTGGAATGTGGTAGACAAGATGGAAGGCAACATGAAAGAACAGTATAACAAATGCACTTTCTTGTTTTGCTTACATAAAGGCCACATCACATTTCCTTTGCCAAATAATGTCCTTATTAGAGCTGGTTGCCAGGCCAAGAGTGACAAAACAGAAGTATAAATTGAGGTGGGAGGTTTAATTGTAGTGACAAATACATCTGTCACTGTCACTGTCACTGTCACTGTCACTGTCACTGTCACTGTCCCTGTCCCTGTCCCTGTCCCTGTCCCTGTCACTGTCACTGTCACTGTCACTGTCACTGTCACTGTCACTGTCACTGTCACTGTCCCTGTCCCTGTCCCTGTCCCTGTCCCTGTCACTGTCACTGTCACTGTCACTGTCACTGTCACTGTCACTGTCACTGTCAGAGTTCAAGTTGTACAAACCTGTCTTTGAAGTGGAGGCTCATGACATCTTCCCCCGACAGGAACATGGTGTCCAGGATGTGCAGACTGTTGACCTTTAGTTGACCTTTGCCCTACAACAGGAAAATGGAGATTGTGTCTTATAATATGAGAGTCAGGCTGAACACAATGGTTGTTCCAATATGGGCCACACCATCCAGGGCGGGCCACACTATCTAGCATGGGCCATAGAATCCAAGGTAGGCCACACCATACAAGGTGGGCCACACTATCTAGCATGAGCCATAGAATCCATGGTAGGCCACACCACACAGGATGGGCCACACTATCTAGCATGGGCCACAGAATCCAAGGTAGGCCACACCATCCAGGGTGGGCCACACTATCTAGCATGGGCCACATAATCCATGGTGGACAAGAGTTGGGACTAGGGCCTATCTTATACTGTATGTACACGAAGCTGATTGGAGGAATTGTCACTAGACATGGCATGAGCCATCATTGTTATGCTGGTGACCTTCAGATATGCTACTTCAGACTGTTGGTGAAGATGAATCAATTGTGGCGGCACTTACTAAGGTAGAATTGTGTGTGTCTGAAGTATCTGCATGGCTGACAAACAACAAGTTAAAACTTAACATGGAGAAATCCGAGGCGATCATTTTTGCCTCGGTGAAGAAATGCGAAAAACCTGCCAACTGTTTGTACATTCCAGTAGCCGGCCATTGAATTCAACCTTCATCGTGCGTGCGCAGTTTGGGTGTGATATTTGACTGTAACTTGAGGAGGGAGCAGCAGATTGCTACATTGTGAAGGGCTGCTATTTACCTACTGTGCACTGAGTGGGCTAGCACCAGACTACTTGAGTGAGTTAATCAGCTACCAACACATAAACAGAAGTCTATGGTCTGCCTCGCAGCCTCCCTTTTGTTCGTACCAGCCTCACAAACTCTCACACGCTAAGGATGGGAAAAACCTGGAATTTAATTCGAATTGAATATCGAATCGAATAGCCTAGAAATTTCAAATACAAATTGAATATTGAATTGAATACGAATATTCAGTGGCTTCCAATTCGATTAGAATACTGAATGGTGTCAAAATGTCTTGCCAGGACATGGCGTCATCCCGTGGCCACGGGCACAAGTCCGTGCTGGAGATGTCAGCATCGTCGCCATACGCATCGATCTATATATTTTTGGAAATGAAAAACGACTTCTTACAGCCGCCAAACTTATGATCGCATATCTTATGTACATATACACACACTAGGTTAAAATTAAAATCATTTACATTCCGGTAAAGAATAAAATTAAGAAAACAAACTCGCGCCAAACTCAACATGATCTACGGGGTCTACAGCGGCTACGCGTAGCTCAGTGATTACTGTAACTTCAGTAATTTATTGCAGGCGTCGCTAAATAGATGACCTTCACAAATTCCGTTTTTTTGCTAACCATAGAGTAATTGTAACCCTTACTAAGCCTAGGCTAACTTCAGCTAATCCTACATACCCGAAACCATAACCTTAAACCTTAACCCGACACTGCTAACAAAACACCCCTCGACACAATACCGATATTACGGTAAGCATGTTACGTATTTATTTTTACTATGTTGTTTTATGTGCATGTACATGTTCGTAAATCACTCGAGAGCAATTTTCAATTGATCTCGCGCTATAGAAGTATTTTATTATTATTAGGCCATATCATTCAAGGTGGGCCGTACCATCCATCTATTTGTTATGTTAGCTGTACATTTTTCCTTGGACGGACACCTTTGAAAATCCTAGTTGAAATACTGACCTCTCCCCTGAGTTCCTGAACGATCTCTGCCTCTACTAGCGTGTCCCTGGGCAGTTCTGTCCGGAACTCATTCAGCTTCGTCAGTTTGACCCACTTATTGTGGGTGAGCGGTTCCCATCGGTAGACTGATGTTTTCTGTTAGAAAAATAAGCAGGAATTAAATCCTCACCCACTTCGAGTGTGGCGTCAAAATCATATCAACACTTATTTCAATAACATACTTAATCTCATTCTGCAATTGAATAGCTAAAAGAAATCTTAGTCCGCAAACTGCATGTGTGTACGCAATAACCACAGCCTGCTCAAAGATAACACCATTTATCAAACGATACAATGTGTTTATGTCTACAATAGTCACTGAACTGATATTGCAAATATGGTTCATGGCTTCAACATTTGAATGGACAGCAAGAATTGCCATAGCAAGTTTCTAAACTTAAACACTCCAACGTTTTAACTTTTGCTGTTCATCGAAACTGATGTTTGAATAATTTTGAAGCACACATGGTAAAATATGCAGCACATGTAGATATATAATTTGTTTTACTGAAACCACGGCAACCTGTTCCCGTGTTTAACATAACATTGTTGGCCCTGACAGAATGAAACGTGATGACCCGAGATAAATACTTCGCTGTCCGTTTCCATGGTGACATACCCCGAGACTGAGAAGCAGGAAGCGTTGGTTGGAGCCCCCAACTTGACAGCGGTAGTTAAAGACACTCTTGATATTTTTCTCCAAGTCACCAAGGGTGAGCTTCGTGGGGGGTGTCCAGAAGTCTGCACAGGACTTCTGTGAGGAGATGGCATGGACACAAGTTACGCGTGGTCAGACACTGGCTGTTTATTGCGGCAACAGTAACGAGAGACCAGCGAAATTAAGAAGTTTATTTTAACACACTACCCTTCTTGTTCTTGGCTGTAACAGCCTTCTATATGCAAGATAAACATAAATTCACCTAGAATATATCATATGTATGCAAACAAATATTTTTCCAAATGAACACAATTTTTCAAGAAGCATATTAAAACATCATTTGGCAGTGTTTGACGATTCCTACAAAGACAAAATGTCGTTTTCATGGGAGCTAATTATGTAAGTCCCATTGACGTCAATAATGTCTACCTCATGATTGTACATGTGTGTGAATGTGTACATGTGTTTGTGTACATGCCAGCGCATGTGTATCTGTTCGTCCTGTTGTCTGTGCACACTATGACACCCAACATCATCTTACTTCTGTTAGTTTGGTGAACCTCGCTTGGGCTGATTCTGTCCTATTTGGGGCTGTTCGCACTTCATCGGGAATCTAGACAAGTAGACAAGGTACAACGATGTGAACGTTGAACAAATAAACTTGTGTAGGTAGCTGTTAATTCGAGGACTGAGGGGATATTATATAAACATGACAGGATACAAATGGGTTTATCATTTAGGCATATGCAAAATGTTAATGACATTTCACTTTGAAATAATGCGTGCCCCCTCTCTTATCAATCTCACCACTCTCCCCTTCTCTTCCCAGTTTCTTCCTCACCTTTCTCTCTCTCCTCCCCCTTTAATGACCTTTATAGTTACTATAAAATGCCTTGTAGATTGATTCGTAAAATCTCTCTTA
Source organism: Oasisia sp. SBJ-2009 (assembly GCA_964017155.1). Taxonomy (NCBI): domain Eukaryota; kingdom Metazoa; phylum Annelida; class Polychaeta; order Sabellida; family Siboglinidae; genus Oasisia; species Oasisia sp. SBJ-2009. The sequence continues at coordinate 51,862,010 of OZ024856.1, read as the reverse complement.
GATGCAGTGATGAGGTGACATATTATCTCACAATAGTTCAGTGGTAGAAGCATAAAGGGGTTGAGGGTGCAACAGAGGGTTGTTGACCACCCATAAGAGGGTGGAGGGTGCTAGAGAGGGTTATAGTCCACCCACCTGCCACAGTTTCAGACACTTCTCCCTCATGTCAGCCTGGCGGGGGTCGTGCAGAGTGCTGGCAAACACAAGGGTTGAAATCAATTTATGTGTACAGAATGTCACACCCATTGACACACCGAGACAGAATGTAACAGAACATCCAGAACAGAGAGAAATGTCTAAAAATGTTGGGATGAGCTGGTGCGGAAGGGCTAAATGTGGATTGGGCCAGTGTGGATGGGCTAAATATGGATTGGGCCAGTGTGGATTGGGCCAGTGTGGATTGGGCCAGTGTGGATGGGCTGAATGTGGATTGGGCCAGTGTGGATGGGCTAAATATGGATTGGGCCAGTGTGGATTGGGCCAGTGTGGATGGGCTGAATGTGGATTGGGCCAGTGTGGATGGGCTAAATATGGATTGGGCCAGTGTGGATGGGCTAAATGTGGATTGGGCCAGTGTGGATGGGCTAAATGTGGATTGGGCCAGTGTGGATGGGCTAAATGTGGATTGGGCCAGTGTGGATGGGCTAAATATGGATTGGACCAGTGTGGATGGGCTAAATGTGGATTGGGCCAGTGTGGATGGGCTAAATGTGGATTGGGCGAGTGTGGATGGGCTAAATGTGGATTGGGCCAGTGTGGATGGGCTAAATGTGGATTGGGCCAGTATGGATGGGCCAGTATGGATGGGGCTAAACTTAGAGCCAAAGTGGAATCTAAGAAAGCAAGCCGTAACTCTAAATAACTTAATGTGTTTAATATCTTGATAACACAACATACAATACATTTTATGTATTTCTAACCGTAATGGAATGAAGCAATCTTGTTGCTGAATCTTTCTTTAAATAGTGTTAATAATCCCCAATATATAATATAATGCTTCCTTCAGTGTAATGTTAGAGGAAGTGCAAAGTAAGAACGCATGGTGCAGGAACAAGATCAAAACCTAAGGTAATGAATAAGTAAATGTTTTACTTTTAAAAACAATTTACTATCTATAATATTAACTGTCTACAATGAATACTTACATTATAAATGAAACTATTGCTAACAATCAATGTTAACGCACCTGTTCTTGCAGAAGGCCTGGATTTTGGACAGCGCTATCACCTGTGTCTGGCCCAGTCTGAAATAGAAATATAACTAATATACCTGCCAGTGTGTGAGTGTTTGTGAGTTGAGATTTTTACATAAGTATGTATTTAATTATTGCGAGAGCGTGGGTGGTGTAGTAGTTACTACATCCGCCTGTGACACCGGCGGCACGGGTTCGATCCCCGGTACCGGCAGTTGTGATATAAAAATCTGGCTCTCATTGGGGACTGTGTATCCCTGGTGAATCGTAGAATCACGTTAATGTTGGTTCCGTCTCATTTTGGGATGTAAAAGAACCACTGAGGACGACAAGCACCCTGGCAGTGACCATCCTCAGTGACTCCAGCATAGAAAGGTCGGCTTGGTGTGATGTTCTGTAAAAGGCTGACTAGTTAAGTCACCTCATAAGATCATACGTTGTAACCACAACATATACCGACTAGTCAGTTAAAAGAACGTTGCTGAGTGCTGGAAACAACAACTAGAACTGAAATTTGTTTCAGCCTCAGAAGACTCTGGGATACCGGTACTTCCAGAAAATGTAAATTAAGTCCATTAGTTAGATAAACTAATATTTTAACATGTGGATCTCTGTTCACCACGCAAACGAGTTACTTTAGAAATGAGTTATGGGTTAACAGAATCAAAATACCATTTAAATGCGGCAATTATATCTGAAACATTCAAAGAACTAAATGCTTCACTGGACCTGTATGACAGTCCCACATCAAATGTGATCCTCACTGTTGATTGGACGTAAATATGTATTCAAAGAAGTTGTCGTCACTGTGCAGTAACTCAAGGGGAACGACTGTGACTATGTCCTCGTTGGACATGATGCCAAGTTTCTCAAACTTCACATTCAGGTTGAACATGTAGTCCCTGATGGGGCCAGCGTCAACCCTCAGCCCCTTACACAGGATGTATCTGAAACCAAACACAGGCATGTCAGTAAATAGTAAATAAAAACTTTATTTAATGATGGTGACCGGGCCACATCATGATTTTCAATGGGCCATTTCACTCTCATAATTATACAGCTTTTGATAAAATACTACATACAACTAATAACAACAAAACTGTAAATGCCAGGGTAATAAATAATTAAATAAATAAAAAATAAATGATTAATATGTAATTATAATACAATTATCATGAATCAATTTACCAAATGTCTTATTGGATGTATCATACTGCTAACAAAAGTCTGAACTTATGACGGTTCACCTAAAGCATCATGGTTCATGACCTTTATTGGTTTAATTCCAAGTTTTCCAACAGCTAAACCACACCGTTTTTTGTCCAAGATGTTTAAGTTTATTTGAGTACCAGGGGGTATACAGCGTAATGATAAAAAGAATAATGTCGGTAAACAAAGTGTTTACATTACAATTAAGAAAAAAATGAAAACATTTATATGCTAAAAGAAGTGCACTGTAGTAATGACATATGCATAAAATGTTAACTGAAAAAAAAACCTCAAGAAAATGACCTAAAACTAGAAGTTTTCAGTCACAAAATCATTGATTAGACAAATGCAAGTTCATAAAACACATTGGCCAGTTGTCTGCCAATATTAAGTGCAGGTCAAGGGTAGTCACACTGACCGTTCTGAATTGGCTGGCCGACTGGTCACTGGTTTGAAGATGGACACGTGGTCAAATGCTCGATACATCAGATAGATGAGGCCGACACTGAACTGTGTGAAGATGTCAAACAGCTTACACACAAAGTTGCCACCTGCGAGACCAGAACAGATCAGTGTCAACAACAGGAGCAAAAGCTGTCTTGTTAGAATGAATCAAATTAGTACTGCTGACATTAACAAAAGTAATGGGTATAATGCATTTAACTATTGGCAGATGTAGACAGAAATGTTGTTGTAAGAAGATGTTTCTTTTCGGTTATTATTAGAGAAGATTTGAAGAAGTGCATCTACAGTTATTTATACACAGATTATATTACCAGTTTATTACACACCATTTAACAGAATAAAATATGTATTAATGTGTATTGGTGGAATCAGCATTCACCAAGTGGCCAACTACAAGATCCATTGCCATTTCATAGCTTCCATCAAAATTCATATCAAGTTTATTGAACAGAAGACACACTTCTTAGTATAATTCCACTGAAAAAACAAAAGGTAGCAGCTATAAGTCAACATTATAGTATTTTGTTTTTGTTAAACTTGCTCCCACAGTTGAACCTCTGGAGTGAGTGGTTCGCCACAGCTTCCTTGGGGGGAATTGATTGCTGTGGGTGTCAGACATTTTGTAAAAACCTACTATTCAAAAAATGTCCATGACATTTACGGAATACTAGGATTTAAGGCCTTGGTCACTAACTAGTGAAGTCTCACACTGTTGAAGGCCCTCCATGCCCTGGGTGAATGAAGGGTGTTGGTGGTTCTAAGTCACTGACCTGGACGTAGGTTCATGAGAGCAGCAAGGAACTGACACAGATAGAGTCTCTTGGACAGGATCTCCTGGATGTTCTCCTGACCCTCCACCGAGAACCCCTGCAACAACCACAGCAGTGTCACCAGGACTGACAGTGTCACCAAGACTGACAGTGTCACCAAGGCTGACCGGTCACCAAAATTAACAGTGTCACCAAGACTGACAGTGTCACCAAAATTAACAGTGTCACCAAGGCTGACAGGTCACCAAAATTAACAGTGTCACCAAGACTGACAGTGTCACCAAAATTAACAGTGTCACGAAGACTGACAGTGTCACAATAATTAACAGTGTCACCAAGACTGATAGTGTCACCAAAATTAACAGTGTCACCAAGACTGACAGTGTCACAAAAATTAACAGTGTCACCAAGACTGACAGTGTCACCAAGACTGACAGTGTTACCAATACTGACAGTGTCACCAAGATTGACAGTATTACTAAGACTGACAGTGTTACCAACAGTGTCAGTACTGATCCACTGACCAGACCTCAATCACCCCATTGGTCCACTGACCAGACTTCACTCACCCCATTGGTCTACTGACCAGACTTCACTCACCCCATTGGTCCGCTGACCAGACCTCACTCACCCCATTGGTCCACTGACCAGACAGACCTCATTCACCCCATTGGTCCACTGACCAGACTTCACTCACCCCATTGGTCTACTGACCAGACTTCACTCACCCCATTGGCCCACTGACCAGACCTCACTCACCCCATTGGTCCAGTGACCAGACCTCACTCACCCCTTTGGTCCACTGACCAGACAGACCTCATTCACCCCATTGGTCCAGTGACCAGACCTCACGCACCCCATTGGTCCACTGACCACTCACTCACCCCATTGGTCTACTGTCCACTCACTCACCCCATTGGTCTACTGACCACTCACTCGCCCCATTGGTCCACTGTTCACTCACTCACCCCATTGGTCCAATGTTCACTCACTCACCCCATTGGTCCACTGTTCACTCACTCACCCCATTGGTCCACTGTTCACTCACTCACCCCATTGGTCCACTGACCACTCACTCACCCCATTGGTCCACTGTTCACTCACTCACCCCATTGGTCCACTGTCCACTCACTCACCCCATTGGTCCACTCACTCACCCCATTGGTCTACTGACCAGACCTCACTCACCCCATTGGTCCACTGACCAGACCTCACTCACCCCATTGGTCCACTGACCACTCAATCACCCCATTGGTCCACTGACCACTCACTCACCCCATTGGTCCACTGACCACTCACTCACCCCATTGGTCCACTGACCACTCACTCACCCCATTGGTCCACTGACCACTCACTCACTCCATTGGTCCATTGACCACTCACTCACGTCATTGGTCCACTGACCACTCACTCACCCCATTGGTCCACTGACCACTCACTCACCCCATTGGTCCACTCACTCACCCCATTGGTCTACTGACCACTCACTCACCCCATTGGTCCACTGTCCACTCACTCACCCCATTGGTCCACTGTTCACTCACTCACCCCATTGGTCCACTGTCCACTCACTCACCCCATTGGTCCACTCACTCACCCCATTGGTCTACTGACCAGACATCACTCACCCCATTGGTCCACTGACCAGACCTCACTCACCCCATTTGTCCACTGTCCACTCACTCACCCCATTGGTTCACTGTTCACTCACTCACCCCATTGGTTCACTGACCAGACCTCACTCACCCCACTGGTCCACTGTTCACTCACTCACTCACCCCATTGGTCCACTTTTCACTCACTCACCCCATTGGTTCACTGTTCACTCACTCACCCCATTGGTCCACTGTTCACTCACTCACCCCATTGGTCCACTGTTCACTCACTCACCCCATTGGTTCACTGTTCACTCACTCACCCCATTGGTCCACTGTTCACTCACTCACCCCATTGGTCCACTGTTCACTCACTCACCCCATTGGTCCACTGTTCACTCACTCACCCCATTGGTCCACTGTTCACTCACTCACCCCATTGGTTCACTGTTCACTCACTCACCCCATTGGTCCACTGTTCACTCACTCACCCCATTGGTCCACTGTTCACTCACTCACCCCATTGGTCCACTGTTCACTCACTCACCCCATTGGTTCACTGTTCACTCACTCACCCCATTGGTCCACTGTTCACTCACTCACCCCACTGGTCCACTGACCACTCACTCACCCCATTGGTTCACTGTTCTCTCACTCACCCCATTGGTCCACTGACCACTCACTCACCCCATTGGTCCACTGACCACTCACTCGCCCCATTGGTCCACTGACCACTCACTCGCCCCATTGGTCCACTGACCACTCACTCACCCCATTGGTCCACTGACCACTCACTCACCCCATTGGTCCACTGACCACTCACTCACCCCATTGGTCCACTGACCACTCACTCACCCCATTGGTCCACTGACCACTCACTCACACCATTGGTCCACTGACCAGACCTCACTCACCCCATTGGTCCACTGACCACTCACTCACCCCATTGGTCCACTGACCAGACCTCACTCACCCCATTGGTCCACTGACCAGACCTCACTCACCCCATTGGTCCACTGACCAGACCTCACTCACCCCATTGGTCCACTGACCAGACCTCACTCACCCCATTGGTCCACTGACCAGACCTCACTCACCCCATTGGTCCACTGACCAGACCTCACTCACCCCATTGGTCCACTGACCAGACCTCACTCACCCCATTGGTCCACTGACCAGACCTCACTCACCCCATTGGTCCACTGACCACTCAATCACCCCATTGGTCCACTGACCACTCACTCACCCCATTGGTCCACTGACCACTCACTCACCCCATTGGTCCACTGACCACTCACTCACCCCATTGGTCCACTGACCACTCACTCACTCCATTGGTCCATTGACCACTCACTCACGTCATTGGTCCACTGACCACTCACTCACCCCATTGGTCCACTGACCACTCACTCACCCCATTGGTCCACTGACCACTCACTCACTCACCCCATTGGTCCACTGACCACTCACTCACCCCATTGGTCCACTGACCACTCACTCACCCCATTGGTCCATTGACCACTCACTCACCCTATTGGTCCACTGACCACTCACTCACCCCATTGGTCCACTGACCACTCACTCACCCCATTGGTCCACTGACCACTCACTCACCCCATTGGTCCACTGACCACTCACTCACCCCATTGGTCCACTGACCACTCACTCACCCCATTGGTCCACTGACCACTCACTCACACCATTGGTCCACTGACCACTCACTCACCCCATCAGCCATCATGAGGTGGAGTCCGAGGCCGTCCGTGCCCCGCAGTATGAAGTCTCTCAAGGCCACCAGGTTGTCTGGGATGTAGATGTCTCCGTCTCCTTCTAAACCGTCCCGAGACTTGACCCCTGCAAACACATGCCAACTGCGTCCTCTGGTCATCCATCATTGCCCTTATATGGTGTGTGGTCATCACTTTGGCCATTCTCGTCACCAACAACCATGCCAATATTTTGAAGTTTTGAAATAATTTGTCTTACATAGATGTTATACAATGATCTAGACAGCAGTAAGTTTTACACAGCTGTAGGCACTATATGTACTTTTATATGTCATTCACCATTTTATTATATCCCACTACATGTGTCCCCTAGGTGGAGGGTCCAATTAGAGACATTTACGACAAAGGTTTTCATCAGTTGGTATAACAGTTATAAAATACACAAATGAATAAATAACTTGTACACACATTAATTTGTTAATCACAAACATAAGAAAACATCAATTACAGCTGCTCTGCTGAAGGAGAACATTGTAATAGTAACACCCTTGGTATGTGTATTGACCATTCGACTATAATGTGTCAGGCAACAGCGTCTATGATAATAAAAATTATAAAAGCATTTAAATTGTGCTGTAAATCCAGGTTACCCTGTTCGAAGACACCAGCTTGTTAAAATATTATATTAAATGCTTTTCACACGTGCAGAAAGCAGACGTATGTTTTTCCTGGTGTTTTTTTACCAAACTCTTACCATAATATGGCTCAAACATTTCACTGGGAGCCGCAAAGAAATCCTCCAACTTGAAGTCACACGCGCCTTTTAGGGTGAAGCCAAATCCCTTTGCGTCCCCTCGTTTCTTCCTCCAGAGAACATATTCGGAGAAGCCTCCTGGGCCAGCGCAAACATCGCCGAAGTAGAACAGTTCGTTTGGACCAACCACAGGCTTCTGAAGAAACATAAAGTATAAATTAATAAATTAAAAAAGATGGCGTCATCACATTTTTGTTTTGCAATAATTATGATTTATCTGGATGAAGAAATTATGCAAAAACAAAACACACGATACATTTTTATGGTTAAAATAGTGTCAAAAATAATTATAGCGATATATTTGGGTAATTAAGTAGATAATGTAGTGTACTATTAACATGCTCATTATTGGGAATAAACAAATTAGAAAAAAGGGTTAGTTTAGCTACATTTAAAATTGCAAAAAAATATGAACTGAAAAATTATTCTTACCCCTTGTGCATCTTTGGGGTTTGTGAACATGAAGTCAACGACGGCGTCCATGTTGGCCATCTTCATAGCTGCCCTACAGAAGGTCCACAGCAAATGTTTTGATGAAACATGACTTGTTTTAAATAAATCCAAACCTTTATGAATTTTCCATTGCACAGTTCTATCCTTACGACTACATGTTAAAAAATTAAACCTGTCAGAAACACGGCACATTAAGAGTTGCTCATTTAGTTTTTCATCATATTGGTTGTGTTTACTCAAATGTTATGCCAACTTCTATGCCAAGAACATGGAATATTTTTGTACCTGTTCAGGAAGAACACCCCCCTGATTGTCTCAAAGGCATTGGATCTTGTTCGTGCACGTCTCATTTCTTCTGGTTCCAGATCGTCAAACACAGTCTGTGTTAAACAAAGTTATTAAGTGTTACACAAGTTTTATAATTTCATCAAAAATCACAAGTCGATGGTGACACTTGTATTAGGCTACAGAGCTACCAAGACTTATGCAATTGGTGTGAAAGTCATGCATTTAACACTCTCTCTATGCGATCTGTAAATCTCAAATATACTAGCCATTTCAAAACATACCATAAAAAGACTTGCGTTTGCTTATTTTGTATCAGTTATACATATGCACAGGCAGTCAACTCGTGTGGAGAACACATGAAACCCATGAGGTTGTTTTAAGCATGGTTCATGCTGTGTAAATAGTAATGTACATAAAAATAAATTGGGGGGAAATCTGAATGACACGGTGCTGTCACCTGGTGTCATGTTTGGGAAAATTAGGTGATGCCACCTCATATTATTTTGGTAACTGGATCTCAGGCGCATTTTCTAACACAAGTTTGCAGATCGATCTGCATATATACATATAATATACATACATACGTATATATTAAAAATATGACAATGAGATACATATATATATATATACATATATGTATATATATATATATATCTCATAGTCATATTTTTTAATGTTTACAAGACTTATTTATGCCATTTCCAACTTGAACCTCTCACCTTGCTCTTAATGATATTTGTAAGTAAATCTTCACTGCAAAATTCACATTCGCCGTCCAATATCAGCTTCTTCTGTAAAAGCATCAATAAACCCACTCAAATGACGTATGTAAATAAATATTTCATGTAGGTATGTGTACAATTCGTTAAATGACTATCAGCTATTTTTCAGATGCAAGTAGGCATTAGAGAACACATCCACAAAGTGTAGTCATATCTTTGTATCACTTATCATGTGAACACAGAAAGTAATTTATCCATAACTAATTCTTGTATTAAAAAATATATTTTATAAGGCTTATTAAAATAAGGATCTTGGAGCTTGTACCACCAGAATATCAAACACAATAGATCGTCTAATAATAATACATTTAATTTGCTACACTACCAGATCCACAATTGCTTGTGGTGCATGAACATTAACCTAAAATGGTAGCTGTAAGACATTTAAACTAAGAATTGTGATATTAATTAAGTCACTGTGATAATAAGACATATCAAGATCATAAACTAAACGCAGTACAATATAACTTTGCTTAGTAATAAATTATGAGGGAAGTCACAAATCAGACTATCAGTGTTCACTTACAATGACGTTCTATACAGACATATTTTAGCTGACATTATTCAGAGAACACTAGAGGTCACACAGAGGTCACGGGAAGCACAACGATGATAACATTATCATCTCCAGCTGACACAGACATGAAAACAAACTGTTGTCGTCCAACGTACCGGTCCAGTCTTGACCCAGTTCTGCATTTCGTCCAGTTGTGGTACAGCATATGTACACGTGTCCATCCAATCAACCTTCTCTTCTGCTGAAACCTGCATCGTAGATTACGGGAAATTGTCATAGCGATGAATCTGTATGATTAAGCACATCTTAAACACGTTTCAAAATGCATGCAGTGTTACAGACACTGGTAATAATAATAATAACTACGTTTGTTGACTTGTGTTCACAGAAAATACATTCCGCATTGAGGATGCAAAATTAAATGTAGTATTTAGAACACATTTGTAGTATGCATATTATAAAAATCAGTTTTGTATACAATTGTTGATTAGTAACACCGAGTGTAGTAGATAGATAGTAGTTGATTATGAAACATAGTGATAACATAAATCACTCAATGTTGAGACACACTGATAACAATATGAAAGTGAGAGAAAGTGACACATTGGTAAGTAATGTGATATTTCTACGACTGATTCAGATGCTTGAATGAAGAAATGCAAGAGGTGATTTAACAGTTACAAACCAGTCATTGTCAGCCAGATACAATGCTGTATGCAGAGGAACATAACAAATGTAAACACACTAACCTAAATGTAGATTTACTGGACTGTGTGGAAATGAAAATTCAGTAGATATATATATATTATGGAGTATCATTAAATAAGTAAATATATTAAACTTTATCAAATAAATTATGGACATTTATAACTGTGTGGAAAGGTAAATACAATAGTCCACCCTGATGCACTGTGTTGAAGGGGTCCTCCTGTAGAATAGCCACCTCTCTTATATGAACAAAGTACTTTTGATGAAGGCAGTCTGCTCAAACTTGTATACTTATTTCTATGGAAATGTTTTATGGACTTTTTAGCTATGGATTTAACAACGTTTTGAACATATATTGTATATTTTTTGTAAACTAATAAATTGTATTTGTTTTTAACAATACTTTTAATAATGTATTTAATTATTTGCCAAATCACCCGTCTTTTTTATTAATTTTATATATTTAGTTATTTACCTATTTTACTCACTACAGCGGTCGTGATACAGAATGGCACAAGCGAAACAGACGTGATTAAGTTAATCACGTGCAAATAATAATGGAAATGAAAACATGTAATTTTTTTACTACAGCTGTATACATAATGATTTGATCAGCCATGTTTGCAATGCATCAACACACAAGTTTTTCTTTGTTAATTGTCAGACACAAATCTAAGATGGCAACTTACAACTTCTTTGTCAGTGTCCCACTCCAGATCTGACGGCTCAAACCCTCTCACTGTCATCCCAAGTCCTCGCCTTCCTCTCTGCTTCGACGCCTCCACAATATTCACCCGTCCTTGGCCATATTTTCCCAGTCCCTTTCCAGTTTTGTGTCCCATATTTGCCTATTTGTAAAAACACCACAAAATATCACACATGCACAACTCAGGTTTAAAAATATAAATTCATCTTGTAATGTTATTGTATTCATATGAATAATTATTCTCTCAGCTTAGAAAACATTAGTATGATCTTACAGAGAGATGGAAAACTTGCCCGAATCACCAAGCCAATCATGAAACCAGCCTAATGAAAATGCTTAATGAAAATGCTTAAACTGAAATTTGTTCGACTTTGCTCTGAGTGTCTCCTCCACAACTGTAACTGGAATAATCTTAATACCAATTTCTAATATCAAATGATGTTTAACGAGTGTAGCAAAATGTATTATACAGTTTGATGATCGTGGGAAATTACTCATATTGATATAAAGAATACCTGACAACCAGTTCAAGTAATCACGTATCACATAACCCAGTGGACCTACCATCAACTTCTCAGCCACGGAACTGTACTCGGGCATGTTGGTTGTCACCTTCACATAATCGTCCGCCACACCAGTGCCAAGTACCGGTCTGTGTTCCGTGTCAGTGTCGTCATCGGTACCAGATGATACCAACGATGTCTGCCCACTGGTGGTGCCTGACCCTAAAAATATATATTTATATATAAATATATAAAAATGTATTTATATTTGTATATTTCCTTTATATATGAACATATATTATGTGTGTGTATATTTATATTTCCTTGTTATGTGTGTGTATTTATATATGTATATTTCCTTTATATATATATATATATATATATATATATATATATATATATATTTATATATATATACACATATAAAGTACATGAATTTAAATGCAGCAAAGGCAGTCACACGTCCACAAACATGACTTCAAGAAAATTTGAATGTGTTTCAAACGCATTGTCCAGAGAGCACCTCTGGAATAGAACTCTAATATTTTGGGGTGGGTTTAGCCAACTTGATTTGTCGGAACTTGGGCGGGTTTGGCCGACTTGAGGTCTAAAGGTTAATGGTTATTTTTATTAACTCATTTTTAAAAGAGGCATTGGCTAATAGTAGGTTATTTCCCTTAAACAATGCTAAATTCATTAGAAGCATTGGCTCAAAACTATGCAATTTGTTTCCATTAAATAATGCCACCTTGTCAGTCAGTGTAGCCATACCTCTGACATAGTTGGAAGAAGATTTGATTTGATTCTTATGTGGCGGCTGGTCACTGTCATCCTCTTGACTGCTCACAGACAGTCTCTGTCCACCTCCCTGGGTAGTCTCTGCAACATGTCACATGCAGTCTAGGCTATAAGAAGTCTGTTAAAGTTGTTAAATTCACTCAGTTTTTCAGGTACACTTGTTTGCCTATTCACAAACAACCACTATAATCGTATTGAATATATTGTTCATGACTCCAATATATGGTTACTTTCTTATAAAATAATCACTATAATCTTATAATTTTTGCATATCATCATTGTTCAGGTTATTTTTTGCACAGCTCAAGAAATACTGCTATTATTTTGTATGTGTTATTTTTCACACAGCCAGGGGAAATACTGGTATTTTAATATAATTTCTTGCGAAGCTCAGAGAAATAATGTAATTAATGGTGACACTGATTTTATTTATCAAGCAGATATCACCGTACATGCACTTCAAAGTATCAGCCTGAGGCATCAATATGGCTTAGGAATACTTTCACTTTCAATCAAGGCAAACATACGTGAGGCATTCCGACGAAATCAGTCGGATGTCGCAGATTCCAATTACGCTGCACGAGCCAATTAATAAATGCGGGTTGATATGGATGATTTTGAGATTTTTATACTATCTACATTAAAAATAGTTCATCTTTCACGGTACCAAACGTTTTATCAAAATGTTAATTGTAAATATCAATAAATGACACTTTAGTTACAGGACTTAATTTCGTGTAAGGAGAATGAGCAAAAACAAAGGAAAAATATTTGACTTTTTCAAGTGCCCATATGTGAATTCTCCATCGATCGATCGCTATATTCCGTACATCGTCAGAAAGCTAAGACTATCAGCTCTCCGAATATAGAAGAGGTTTCGCGGTAAAATGCCAAACCAACCAATCAGAAGCACCTAATGATTGTATTCAAAGCGGCATGTTGCTACCCGATACGTGTTGGCTATTGGACGATATCCATTTCCGTTCCATTTGTGGTCTGTGAAGATCGGTTTGTTTGGATTGTTTACGTGGTGGAATTGCCATTGATTTGTTGTTTTATAGTAGTATTTTAAGAGTGCGCGCTTTTGTGTGGATTGCTATTGAATACGTATATCGTTGACAACCGGTTTTACCATCGAACTTCGAGTTAGCTCGGCTGTTGAATCGAAATATTGGGCGTCGTTCCGAGCTCAGTGTCTGAGGGAGCTGTCATTCATTGATGACAGCGCGGGTTTAGCCTTAGAGTTAGATCGTTTCCTAAACGATTATTTGTTGCAAAGTGAATTAAGTGATGACAAGGATTCGTCGGAATCTGAAATAATAGAAGAAGAGAGCGAGGACGATTGCAAATCGCGGGTCACTGACGCAATGGCGGCACTTGACCAAACTGGTAAACAGAGACCCACCTGGCAGTGATTGTTGTTGACACTGAGACTCCCGTGAGAGCTCAACAATGATTGAATTCGCCAAAGTAATAATTTGAAAACTTATACACAAACAACAGACTGTGTCTACATAAAACAGTCCAAATTTGAGTACTCTAGCCTACATAAAAGTGCCCGTATCCATAGTGTTTGTATAGCTAATCTATAAGTGCGTTTTTCTCAGATTTCACTTTTTCATCAAAACGATGTTCACACTAGCATATCTTCACCAATTTTTCAGGCATCATAATTTATAATACATGAAATCAAAGACAATTATTTTGGCTTTCGCATGTTATAAATATCTCATATTTGCTTTCTGACGACATGTGACTGATTTTGTGGGAATGCCTCACATATTATTAATGATAAATTATTCAATAAAATAAAAAGGATGTGATAACTACTACAGTATCGTGCGTCCACAAAATAATAATAATTAAGACTGGGGTGATTTCAAATGTGTATTAAGCTGATGTGGATCAGGTGTTTATTAATTTGCCAGTCACATATGCAGAAAGGGTTAGAAGGAACTCCGACAGGTGTGGGCGATAACAGGGCCTACCTGGTTTAGACATGTTGTGATAATGCTATATGCAGACACTTTTGCACGCGTAATAAAGACATGTACACAATAACATCTACATGTTCAATGAGGCTTCACACAGGTGGAAATATACACATTTTCACGGACACGTTCCAGTGTTCCTAAATGTTATGGGTTTTTCTGTTTTCTGTGTGTGATAACAACACTGAAAGCTGTATGTTGCGTTTTGCCTAAATTATTTGGTCTACCCATAGTCTCGCTTAACCGACTGTCGGTCGGCTGCGGAACTACGCCGAGAAGACAGTCTGGTTACTTAGTCGGCTTTTGTTTGTTTATCCGTGTGATCTATACAATGCTGCCACCTCACGGACACTGCCGTAATTTATATATTTTTTAACAACTGCAAATTTGTATTTCTATTTATTTTGTGTTAATATAAGTTTAATTTTGAATAGTTTTTATAATATAGCATTATTTGATAAAAACGTATCCTTATTTAATTTGTATGCTATCCGTGTCGACCTAGACAATGCTGCCACCTCACGGATTCTGGTTAATCCTGCCATAATTATTATTTTATAAACAACTGTAAATTAGAATATTTACTTACTTTTGTGTTAATATAAGTTCAATGTTGAATACTTTTCATAGGATATTATTATCTTGTAAAAGTATATCGTTATTTAATTTTTATTTCATAGTTGGCCTGAGAGCCAATCAGCGTCTCTCTACCCTAATCTGGGGTAAGGCCGCCCTGGCGGGTCGAAAATGCAGACCCATTGTTTCCCCAGGCGGGTGTGAGGGGCTCAAAAGTGCTGCCACCTCATGGAGCCTGGTAACCGAGGCTAGTCTAAGCATAGATATGCACCAGTCAGCAACATCCTCGCGCGCCATAGCATGGGTCGGTGCGGCTGATTACATCAGTATACCAGTTCGTCTCTATCCATGATATATCTATCAGCTAATAAATTCACCCAAGAGGAATGTGGTGGGCCTCTAGCCAAGTGGTAATTTTGGATGATCTCAGCCACACTGCTCGTGGTACATGTAATGTTTTATTAACTTATTTTTAAAAGAGGCATTGGCTAGTAGTAGGTTATTTCATTTAAACAATCCCAAATTCGTTAGAAACATTGGCTCAAAACTATACAATTTGTTTCCATTAAATAATGCCACCTTGTCAGTCAGTGTAGCCATACCTCTGACATAGTTGGAAGAAGATTTGAGCTTCTTATGTGGCGGCTGGTCACTGTCATCCTCTTGACTGCTCACAGACAGTCTCTGTCCACCTCCCTGGGTAGTCTCTGCAACATGTCACATGGAGTCTAGGCTATAAGAAGTCTGTTAAAGTTGTTAATTTCACTCAGTCAGGAGGTACACTTGTTTGCCTACTCACAAACAACCACTATAATCTTATTGAATATATTGTTCGTGGCTCCAATATATGGTTACTTTCTTACAATACAATCACTATAATCTTAGAATTTTTACGTATCATCATTGTTCAGGTTATTTTTTGCACTGCTCAAGAAATACTGCCATCATTTTGTGTTATTTTTCACGCAGCCAGGGGAAATACTGCTATTTTAATATAATTTCCTGCGAAGCTCAGAGAAATAATGTAATTAATGGTGACACTAATTTTATTTATCAAGCAGATATCACAGTACATGCACTTCAAAGTATCAGCCTGAGGCTAAACCATCAATATGGCTTAGCCAAGGCTTAGGAATACTTTCACTTTCAATCAAGGCAAACATATTATTAATAATAAATTATTCAATACAATAAAAAGGATGTGATAACTACTACACTATCGTGCGTCCACAAAATAATAATAGTTCAGACTAGGGTGATTTCAAATGTGTTTTAAGCTGATGTGGATCAGGAGTTTATTAATTTGCCAGTCACATATGCAGAAACTTTCTGCACATGTGAATTGGTTAGAAGGAACTCCGACAGGTGTGGGCGATAACAGGGCCTACCTGGTTTAGACATGTTGTGATGATGCTATGAGCAGACACTTTTGCACGCGTAATAAAGACATGTAGACAATAACATCTACATGTTCAATGAGGCTTCACACAAATGGAAATATACACATTTTCACGGACACGTCCCAGTGTCAGTGATATAAATGTTATGGTTTGTTTTCTGTGTGTGATAACAACACTGAAAGCTGTATGTTGAGTTTTGCCTAAATTATTTGGTCTACGCATAGTCTAGCCTCGGTTACCCAGACTCCGTGAGGTGGCAGCACTTTTAAGCCCCTCAACTCCGCCTGGGACAGTATATGGGCATAAGTTTCTACATTCGGGCAGCCTTACCCCAGATTAGGGTAGAGACGCTGATTGGCTCTCAGGCCAACTATGAAATAAAAATTCAAATAACGATATAGTTTTACAAGATAATAATATCATATGAAAAGTATTCACCATTGAACTTATATTATGACTGTCGTATACGTATTGCTTCCTTTAATGCGAGAAGCATACGGAACAGTTCACTTGATTTGATTAACATTTTAACTGCATGTGATATACTTGCTGTGCAAGAACATTGGCTTCCCAAACAGAGCCTTTCATATATTAATTCTTTGCACTCTGACTTCAGTGCTAGGGGCATTAGCTCCATCGATTATGGTGATGGCTTCAGTGGTCGTCCTCACGGTGGTCTTTGTTTTTTATGGCGAAGATCACTTGACCCATCCATCGAAATTTTGGTTTATGACGACGAGAAAAGACTTCTTGGTCTAAAAATCACTACTTTTAATGCCACAATTCTTGTTCTTAATGTATATCCACCATATCAGAGCGATGATAATGTTGATGAATATCAAGCTATTTTAGGCAAGATCCAAGCCATAACTGACTCATTTGATTCAAGTAATATTTTTATTGTTGGAGACTTTAATGCTGATTTAATCAAGACTAGCTTATTTTCACCATTTCTAAATTCTTTTATTAGTGAATGCCACTTTATCCCAAGTGACATTAAGTATCTTCCCCCCGATTCGTTTACATATGTTAGTGACGCCCATGGCTCTAGGAGCTGGCTGGATCATGTGCTTTGCACCTACTCCAGTCACTCATCTGTCTCTGATATGGTAATTAATTATGACTGTGTCTCTTCGGATCATTTTCCTCTATCGTTTACCATTTCTATCAAATTACTACCCACTTCTGAATCATCCACTACGCAACAAACTTGTAAGCCCAGTCCCATGTGGGATTGTGCTTCCTCCCATGACCTTCTCAACTATTACAACAATTCTGGTTCTCTTTTATCCGGCATTGACGTACCACATGCTGCTCTAAGTTGTACCAATCCTAACTGCCATGATGTAGCCCATCAGTTGCTCTTGTGCAAATTTTATAATGATATCATACATTCTCTTACGGATGCTTCCGATGTCATTCCTACTAAAACGTATAACACATCCCGAAAATTCAATGTTCCTGGTTGGAACGACCTAGTCAGGGACTCTCATCAAGCTGCCAGAGAAACTTTTCTCATCTGGCGGTCTGCTGGGAGTCCGAGACATGGTTCTTTGTATGACTTAATGAAAATTAAACGTGCCCAGTTTAAACGCAACAAAAGACATTGCGAAAAAAATGCTGAATCTCTTAAAGCAGAGCGACTAGCTTCCAATCTGAGCAGCCATGATTTAAAAAACTTTTGGAAGGGCATCAAACAAGCAAACAATGCCAGGTTACCTAACCCCAGTAATGTTGGAGGTGCCTGTGGTGCTGAAAACGTCAGAAATATGTGGCTTCAACATTACCAATCACTGCTTAACTCTGTACCCGAGTCTACTGTTCACATTCATAAGATTGACATGTATTGTAGCAATATTCAACTTAGCGACAATATGGTTGTTAAAGTTAAAGAACTACAAGAATTAATAATTGCTATGCCTGTTGGTAAAGCCTGTGGCTATGACCATATCAGTAATGAACATTTTAAGTATGCTAACGAAAAACTACATATTCTTATGTCTTTGTTGTATAGCAGTCTGTTAATACATGGTTTTTTACCTGATACTATGATGACAACAATCATAGCTCCTATCATTAAAAATAAATCTGGTGATTTGTCAGACAATAATAACTATAGACCCATTGCCCTTGCCACAGTAGCTAGCAAACTATTTGAATCATTAATATTATCCAGGGCTATCCCATTTCTCATTACATGTGACAATCAATTTGGATTTAAAAAGCATCACTCTACTGAGATGCTCATATTTCTGTTAAAAGAACTTTTTCGAAACTATATTGCTAATGGGTCTTCTATGTATGTTACTATGTTGGATGCCTCCAAAGCCTTCGACAAAGTTAACCACAGCAAGCTATTTGGTAAATTAATTGATCGTGGCTGTCCAGCTTTTATTGTACGCATTCTATACCACTGGTACGGTACCCAACAATTTACCATCAGATGGTGTCAGGGATTTTCTAGCTTTTTTACTGTTTCCAATGGTGTTAAACAGGGTGGAATCCTTTCCCCCCATCTTTTCAATGTGTACATGGACGACTTAAGCGTTAATCTAAACAAATTATATATTGGTTGTCTTTATGCTGGCACCTTAATCAACCACTTGATGTATGCTGATGACCTCTGTATTTTTTCTCCCAGTGTTGCTGGTTTGAGAAAACTTACTGATTGTTGTGCCAAGTATGGCGAATTGTTCAATATTACTTATAATGCCAAGAAGTCCTTTTGTATGGTTATTGACAACCAATCCCAGGACAGGAAACATTTTCATTGTATCCATCTCGATAACCATCCATTACCTTATACTACAAAATGTAAATATCTTGGTCATATAATCAACAATAACCTGACTGATGATGACGACATTGCCAGACAAAAAAGATGCCTTTATGCCCAAGCCAATGTATTAGCTCGAAAATTTTGTCTTTGTAATATTTCTACCAAAATTATTTTATTTCAAGCATACTGTGCTCCTATGTATACTTCTAGTCTTTGGTGCACATTCAAAAAATATAGCCTCAAAAGCATTACTGTCGCATACAATAATAGCCTCAGAATTTTACTAAACTTACCCCCAAGATGTAGTGCAAGTTTTATGTTTGCCACCAACTATATTAAATCCTTCAATGAACGCATTCGTTCATCAATATTCAGTCTTTTATGTCGTCTTCATCAGTCAGATAATATCCTTTTTATTAATTACCTTCATACCGACATTCATTTTAAGAGCCATTTGTACTCATACTGGAGGTCTTTATTGTACACATGTCATTAGTATTGTATTTATTTTTTAATCATTTTTTATTTTATTTTATATTTATTTTTACAACTTATTTAATTCATTTCCTCATATATTTAGACATAACTTTTTAAATTTTACACTTATATTTTTACGTTGATCTCATTGCTTTGATTGTATTATATGTATTGTACTTTTCTTTTTTTTTAATTGTATTTTATGTATACATATATGGACGTCTATTATTAACACAATTAAGAGGATGACAGTGACCAGCTGCCACATAAGAATCTCAAATCTTCTTCCAACTATGTCAGAGGTATGACTACACTGACTGACAAGTTGGCATTATTTAATGGAAACAAATTGCATAGTTTTGAGCCAATGCTTCTAATGAATTTGGCATTGTTTAAAGGAAATAACCTACTATTAGCCAATGCCTCTTTTAAAAATGAGTTAATAAAACATTACATGTACCACGAGCAGTGTGGCTGAGATCATCCAAAATTACCACTTGGCTAGAGGCCCACCACATTCCTCTTGGGTGAATGTATTAGCTGATAGATATATCATGGATAGAGACGAACTGGTATACTGATGTAATCAGCCGCAGCGACCCATGCTATGGCGCGCGAGTATGTTGCTGACTAGTTCATATCTATGCTTAGACTAGCCTTGGTTACCCAGGCTCCATGAGGTGGCAGCACTTTTAAGCCCCTCATACCCGCCTGGGGAAACAATGGGTCTGCATTTTCGACCCGCCAGGGCGGCCTTAAATAAAAATTCAAATTTAGTAAAAATTCAAATTTACCGTTGTTTATAAAATAAGAATTACGGCAGGATTAACCAGTATCCGTGAGGTGGCAGCATTGTCTAGCCCGACATAGCATACAAATTAAATAAGGAAACCTTTTGATCAAATAATGCTGTATTATAAAAACTATTCAAAATTAAACTTATATTAACACAAAATAAATAGAAATACAAATTTGCAGTTGTTTATAAAAAAATATATATTACGGCAGTGCCCGTGAGGTGGCAGCATTGCATAGATCACGCGGATACCAAACAAAAGCCATAAATGGTACCAGACTGTCTTCTCGGCGTAGTTCCGCAGCCGACCGACAGTCGGTTAAGCGAGACTAGGCTTTTGTTTGTTTATCCGCGTGATCAATACAATGCTGCCACCACACGGAGACTGCCGTAATATATATTTTTGTAAACAACTGCAAATTTGTATTTCTTTTTTGTGTGTTAATATAAATTAAATTTAGAATAGTTTTTATAATATAGCATTATTTGATAAAAAACGTATCCTTATTTAATTTGTATGCTATCCGTGTGGGGCTAGACAATGGTGCCACCTCACGGATTCTGGTTAATCCTGCCGTAATTATTATTTTATAAACAATTGTAAATTAGAATTTTTACTTACGTTTGTGTTAATATAAGTTCAATGTTGAATACTTTTCATAGGATATCATTACCTTGTAAAAGTATATCGTTATTTTAATTCTTATTTCATAATTGGCCTGAGAGCCAATCAGCGTCTCTACCCTAATCTGGGGTAAGGCCGCCCTGGCGGGTCGAAAATGCAGACCCATTGTTTCCTAGGGGGGGGGGGTGAGGGGCTTAAAGGACAAAAAAAGTTAACTGTTTCGTGGCATACACCTAATAGAGTTAATATAAAGTAACAATTTCCACATATACTCAATTTTTTAACGCCAGCGGTTTACCAGAAAAATTGTTTTTAATACCCAGCCATCCCAATACTATGAGCTACCCCGTCTTAGACGAAGAATGACGTCACGACGGTGAGGCGCTCTCCACGTAGATTCCCTGCATGGGGTTTGGCTGTTGTCATGAAATGGCTGCAACTCGGCAACGCGCGTAACATGCTGATGACGGTAAATATAAAGTTGTCTATTATTGTTATCGCTGAAATCATCCCATCAACTGATGATACATGACTACATGTCTACTTCAAAGCATTTCTCCTAAAAACGGACCGAGCAAAGTGAACTGTACTTGGACTGGAGGGATTCCAAACAGTACGTCCGCAAATCACCAATGTGAATCCATTGCTTCAATACTACCGGTTGTTTCAATTATTATTGCAACCGTATGCCGAACACTAAGGCATAATTATTAAAGTTTACCATAGATTTAACCACATATTTAGATATACGTCTATAAGCAGCTGCTAGATGTCACGCCAACTGAACGAACTGTCAAAGACTCGAAGTTGTTGACCCTTAACAACGTCGCAGGAAGCTGACCGGCTTCAGCAGAGATATAGAATGCCGCGCGCTGAATGGCCAAGCCAAGTTAACCCTTCACCTCTGGCGGCGTCTAGACCATCGTGGATTTCGTTAGAATTTTAGACTTTAAAGTCACATTCTGAGTAAACCGCTGACGTTAAAAAATTGAGGTGTATGACACGAAACCGTAGCCTTTTTTGTCCTTTAAAAGTGCTGCCACCTCATGGAGCCTGGGTAACCGAGGCTAGTCTAAGCATAGATATGCACTAGTCAGCAACATCCTCGCGCGCTATAGCATGGGTCGCTGCGGCTGATTACACCAGTATACCAGTTCGTCTCTATCCATGATACATCTATCAGCTAATAAATTCACCCAAGAGGAATGTGGTGGGCCTCTAGCCAAGTGCTAATGTTGGATGATCTCAGACACGCTGCTCGTATTACATGTAATGTCATTATATTGGTATCACCAAGAGTCGTTTATACACAAGCGTATTCGCATTGTTCTCATTGCTGGCGCAGTATCGATTGGCGAAGTCTCTTGTAATGTTCGACTCCGCACACTCTCCAGCTACTGCTAAATATTAATAAAGCTTTTGTAATTAGTTCAAAATGTTGTAATACACGAAATTAAATGGCGACGAGGATCTAGAACCACCTAATTAAAAGTACACAGGACAAACGGTGAGACCGGTAGCAGATGACTTGATCTCCATTTTGTTCCACTGCATGACATCACGAATTCGCGGCGCTACCGGTCTCACCGTTTACATATATGCAACATTCACTCACTCTCACACACACCCACACACTATATACATAATTGTGTGTGTGTGTGTGTGTGTGTGTGTGTGTGTGTGTGTGTGTGTGTGTGTGTGTGTGTGTGTGTGTGTGTGTGTCTGAGTGAGTGAGTGAGTGAGTGAGTGAGTGAGTGAGTGAGTGAATGAGTGAATGACTGAGCATTGGATGTGTATTTTAAATATATGATCAACATTCAGACTCATTTTAATGACTAGATTCAATAGCGCATCGTCACAACATGGCACATGTCGCAATACTGAAGCCATCAGCGAAGTGCTTCCAGTTTGCTGGTGCAATATCATTTATTGTTGCTGTTTAATTTCATCAGCATACATCAAGATAAATGAACAACAAGAGCAATAACAGCAACAAAAGAACACTTAGTTAAATAACAAATTGTTTCATGCCAGAAAACCTAACTTCGTCCTTCCGATTCGTCACACAAACATGACCTTGACTATAAATTATGATGATAATTGTTCCCATGCGTTTATTAATCGTATCTCCTTTTACCATTCAGGAGTACAGACCTGGCAACTTCAATTGTCTGAGCATGTGCTGCATGTTCTTCGTTCAATGTCGTTGTAATTTGTTGTACATTCTCAAGCATAATGTTTGCTTTCGTATATTCCAGATTAAGTTTGACCAGTCCAGTAAAAGTACAACTTTTTATGTCCGGTCTGCTCTAGCAGATAGACGACCTGCTGTCGCCTGTTGGTCAAATTGCAATTCTGGTTCTCGACTACGCGCACCTCAACGTGTCTCGCTGGTAGTTTCACCTAGCACTAATCCGGGCCTCCAGGGCATCCGCCATCTTGTCCATATAAGGACAATCTGTTCTAATTTCTCTGTTTGATATACCAAGTAAACATTGACACCATTATACATATACATTATACATACGTATTTATTATACATGCACATTATACATACCATTTTCAACGTAGAGGTCAGGGGACTACTTCACTAACTTTAGTATGAGCTCTTCAACCCGAGTTTGCACTTTAAAATCGATTTTGATCGTTAACAGTGATCATGAATATGTAAACTGTCAACAACATGTCGTGATAGCTGTGTCATGGAAATAGTGTTATCGATAATGTGGCAATGGATATTTGTGTTTTGTTTGGTTGTAAAATCACTGAATAGGCTCGTAAAATGTGTGATTATATAGTTACAAAAGGTTAGCTTTTATTAACTCACTTAGTATAACAAGTGTCTGTCTCCATGGTATCTGGTAGGAGTCAGAGGCGACCAGACAGATTAATGGCATCATGGACGTTGGGTTCACGCCAGCAGCCGCCGCGTATCTCCAGCCGGTTAAATTTGATAAACCTGCAATTGAGTACAATGTCCGTTGTCTCCGTTACGCAGCGCCCGCAGCAAAACCTTCTGCGAATCTTCTCGATTACAACACAAATCTGCTCTCATTTGTACCAGCTGAGTATAGCGTCCGTGGTCTCGATTTTGCCAATTTGCCAAATCCTCAGCGATTCACGTGTTAGTTTTCTTACACACTTTAACTGTGTACGTGTGTGTGACATAGCGACGTATTAAAAAGAAATCTTCCTTGGCTGTATATGATTTCCCGTCCGTCAACCAACTGTTGCTAAGCAACACGTTGACAATTGACTGGTCGAATCGGTGACAGTGTGCATGTGTTGAGTACCGGTCTTTGGGGTCTAGTCTGCAAAATCGGTAGGCATTCGGCAATATGCAGGATCGCTCTAATGAACATAAGTAGAACCACCATAGCACCTCCCGGAAGACCTGTTGAGGAAGAAGACAATCACTGTTAATGTTACGGAGGAGGTTACTTAGCGCAATATTGTTGGAACCGCAAAAATGTTGCGATGTCTTCCTTTCTTTTAACATGGACGCATTTTTCGGTTGCTTAATTTTAGCGCTTAGCTGTGACGTTGAATACACTTGTGAAAAACTGTAAAAACAAATGCCGGGAAACAAGAGTACATGTTAAAGCGAACAGGAGTTACCCAGAGTGATCTAGTCACTGTCTATGTCAGTGTTGTGAGACCGGTTTTTAGTGTATGCAGGCCTTGTATGGCACACTAATCTGCCGTAATATAATATTATATCTGACAATTTCGAAATTACACAGAAAATGGCAATACAGTGTAGTTTTCCTGGAATAAGTTACGCTGAGATACTCAGGTATGTTAATCTGAAGACATTGAAAGTAAGACTGGACAGTCTTTGTCAAAACAATTATTTTCTAAGATAAAAGTCGTTACACAGAGACTGAACAATATACTGTTCTACAATGAACTTATCAATATGACATTACACAGAGATATGTTATTCCTCTACCAGTAACCCGAACGAAAAGATAGGGTACCGTGGTGATTATCTGAAAGTAAAGAATTAAGTAGTCTCAATACTGTATAACCTGTCAATGACATTTTAATGCATTAATTGTATTTTATTGTATACTGTGAGTCAGACTCAATTGAGCTGCTAATAAAACTTGAGTAGAGTGTTAAGTTGTTGTTGGTAGTATATGCGAACCTTCTCGGTGCGATAGATCAGTAAGGCTCCGGTACCGAGCTGCTCAATCTTCTTCTGTGCCTCGACGTCCGTCGCCAAATAGCGGTACATGTCTGGGAAGGTTGCCACGTAGTTCGAGTGGTCTGTCCTGCAGAAACAGAGCAACAATTATGGATTCGTGTTCACACGTTGTATGGTTCAAAGCAGCATCGTCTATATTCGATTACCAGAAAACATTCTTTCAGTGTGTCGGGATGGTTATTGTTAGCATAGGAAGATGATTGATAATATGGTATGCATATTTCGTCCCCTCGCAGCGTTGAATGCATCCGAATTGAAGAAAAGGTAAGTTCATATATTGCGCGGTATCCATTCATCAACACTGCTCATAGCGCTTTACACTTTACTCCCTGGCAAACAAGTTCAACCGAACATCATCTTGACTTCATATGAAAGAAGCATTTAGCCAGGCATGTAATGCGCGAAGACTATTTGTACACAAATATCAACCACGGTTTTTCTAATGCCCATTCATACAGTTAAGTGACCTGGACCAACATAGAAAGAACTTGCAAGACGTCACGTCACGGAAGGCGTAGAGTCTCATCATCTCTATTCATTCTACAGAAAAAAGAACATGCTAACATTTGAAAACGGTGCTTCAAGATAGTCACTATATGATAGTTTACTTATAGTTAGTGTTGTTACCTGATAAACATAACGATGCCACCGTTCCCCAACGCCGTCCGGTAGGCATCCGTCAGATCAGGTTTCGTCAGTCGAAATGATGAGTCAATCCAGAAGATGGCGCTGTGGTTGCGCAGCGCCTTCTACAAACGAAGATCAGCTTCTATTCAGACCATAATCGTGAGTCGAGTCACGCAGATTATTGTAACTTTTGATATACAAAAACCAGTAATACTATCTTATTAAAACAACTTACATGTTAAGATACCGTGGCTGAACGATGCTGTAATTATAACGCTTTGCGGGAAACTTGAACTCGTGTCTCAGGTTATACATTGTATGACGAGTTAGGTTCTGGAATTGGTACCGTCAACGTGAACATGAATATACAAAGCAGTTGCATAGCCTGAATGCAGCAGGTGTTCAACACGCATCGCTGGGATTCATTAGCTCAAGTTGGCTCAGTGCTATTTTGCAAATGTTGTGAATGATAGAGTGAACCATGCGTTTATATGATGTACGCAGACGGCATGACGATGCTCAGCGATAGACAATGACAGGAACAGAGCAAAGGCAAAGAAGCACGCAACTTCGAAAGAGAGAGGGGGACAGGGAGATGGAGTGGGAGAGAGTGAGACGGAGAGGAAGAAGGTAAAGGAGAGGGAGAGTGTAAGAGAGGAAGAAGTGAGAGGGGGAGGGAGAGAGAGCGAGAGAGAGAGGGAGGGGGAGGGGAGGGAGGGGGAGAGAGGGACAAAAGAGCGAAAGGGAGACAACAGGGACGCAAGCTTATTGAAAAACAAGACTACATAATTGTAAGGCACAATTTACCTCAATAACGATCGCTTTCCAGGCGTAGGAATACAGATTGGTCCCATAATCCGGTAGATCGCGAAAGTCAAAATATTGATACGATACCGAGCACCAGCTTTTCACCTAAAGTAAAAGTATTTATGATAGGTTTTGAACAGTAATGTAAAACATAATATATAAATATATATGATGCATGCAATTGTATTGTTGCCATTATATGGAAACAATGACAAACGTTTGACATATATATTATATTATATATATATATATATATATATATATATATATATATATATATATATATATATATATATATATATATATATATATATATATATTAATACGTATTTGAAGTAATGTCATGTCACTTAAATACTAATCACTCCTGAATCCTGGCCGAGTTTTTTGCAAGAATGTTAATGTGAATATTTATCATGTATTATTATTTTTATTACGTAGCCATATCAGTTCTATTAATTCTTAGAAAAGTAGCCAACAGACTACACGTAAAATCACTGACGACAATATAGTTTCTATTGTTAGTAATATCGTTCTGTTGAGGATCACACTGAAAAAATAAACAAACTAAAGCTTACTTAATTTATTTAGATTGCATAAACCTTACCTCGGCGATCTGCGTTTTTGTCAGCCCCAGGTCGAAATATAATATTTGTTTTGTTGGCATGACACTTTGCACGGAAGCGATGGCATCAACAGATTCTAAGAAGTGGTCCTCACTTGCGGCCGTCACAAACACGAAATAGGCCATCTTGTCTGGCGTTAGTGTAATGAACGATCCGCATTCGGGTGTGATTGAGCGAGCTGCTGCGTCGCTGATGCTGAACGATTCGCCGGTGTCTTTGTACCGAAGGGACAGTCCCTCCAAAACGGCCGCTGTATTCCCCGTAGTCGCTGTGCAAACTGGTTGGCTCTCCTGTGGAAACTCCTTCCAATCGTAGCCAACGACCTTTTACCAAAAAAGACAATTGTAGTAATGTGGAAAACACAGAAATAGTGAAGATTAAATAATACAGATGTAATTTATTCTGACACACAGTGCCATTTACATGGATAACGGGAAGAAGCCTTCAGTTTATAATACCATGGGCACCCTATTTAAAAACCACATTGAAAAATAAGAAAACAAATAAATAATAATGCGATTAATCCTTTGGCATTTAGATGCTGACCGCAGGGTTCCCAGTACCTACACTTTAACATATATTTTGCATTTGAAATTTTCTATTTTACCAGAGTTGGATATTTCTGGGCTAAGGGGGTTCCAGTCTGTAATTGTGCGAGGGAAGAAACTATATTTGAAAACGTCAGTTTGCACTGGCTGGTGGAAAGAAATGGTAATAACATTTTAATCTAAACACAGAACCAAAACAAAAAGGGAGCAATGATCCAAAACAAAGAGGGAGCAATGATCCAAAACAAAGAGGGAGCAATGATCCAAAACAAAGAGGGAGCAATGATCCAAAACAAAGAGGGAGCAATGATCCAAAACAAAGAGGGAGCAATGATCCAAAACAAAGAGGGAGCAATGATCCAAAACAAAGAGGGAGCAATGATCCAAAACAAAGAGGGAGCAATGATCCAAAACAAAGAGGGAGCAATGATCCAAAACAAAGAGGGAGCAATGATCCAAAACAAAGAGGGAGCAATAATCTGACGCACGGAACATACAGCCCTAAATACTATCCTGTTTTGTGGCAAAGCTTCGGCTCTGACCTGACTATCATTCCGACAGTTGTTTACAAGATAATACATGACAAGTGTATTATTCAATGACGGGAAATGTAGAGGGCAAATAAAAATAAACAATATTCTGTAATGTTACAATTGATGATATTATTCATGTTGGTAATGTCAATGTAATCCGAAATTGTTATATTTGGCACGTCTTTATACTCGCATACATTAGGGACAAACCGGTTTAATTTGGAAAAACACCATGTTTATAACAAAGGTTGTGTATGTACGCCGGATTAAATTTTCGCTCTCTCTCTCCCGCCTCCTCTCTCTCTCTCTCTCTCTCCGCCAGTCTGTCTGTCTATCTGTCTGTATGTCTAGCTGTATGTCTGTCTGCCCGTCTCTCTGTCTGTCTGCCTGTCTCTCTATCTGTTTCGCCCCCCCCCGTCTCTCTCTTGTTTTCATAATTTCTGATTTGACAGCCCTTTAATTAAACTTCCTTCGCTGCCTAAATCTCCTTGCTAATATAAGACCTTTTCTTGTCAATCGATATTCGTTTTGATGTTTAGAAACGGGAGGTTTAGCGAACGCCCCACTTCTTCATAGGTGTAACAATGTCAACATAGAAAGAAACGCAGCAATTAAGGTCGGTATGTTCATCCAAACTGCCACAGGAATTCCGAAAAACGTTCCTGTTAATACAACCAAAACAACCTTGTAGTCTACCTATGCTGTCTTCACTTCACACATTGACCCGACTTGAACTATTCAGAAGACATTTATGAATAGGAACAAGGTCAACAATGTTGTGGTCGGTGTGACCAGTCGGCGGCTTGTCAATGGACCGATATGCATTGAGCACCGAACCGTTCGGTGCTTGCGTGTTAGCCATACACCCAGATAGCATGCAAGCTTTACATTAACGTTTGTATTTGGTTAGAACCGTTTGATATTGGTTAATTACGGTTAAATTATCTAACGTTCCCGAAACGTCAGTTTTTTGTTTGGTTAAAACTGAAACGTTAGATAAACGTTAAACAAAAGAGCAAAATTACGTTAAAACACATTCGCATTGAAACGTTAAATCAACGTTTCTGCTAACGTTATATTAACGTTAGATTAACGTTTGGATGTTATCTGGGTACAATGTACATGCATGCAGTGTAATGGTGGCAGACAGTTTTTACTAACATAGTCCAGCACGAACTTGTGTATTACGGGGGACAAAGTGTCAGGTTTTTGTGTTACATAAACACACACAATCACATGCAGTTATGGATAGACACGCGCACATACATACATGCACGCACGCACGCACGCACGCACGCACCCACACACACACACACACACACACACACACACACACACACGAGTGGATAATTACATATGTCTAATCCCAAACAGAACAATTCCTGCCGACGTCCCTGAATAATCGAACTAACCGACTAACCGACTAACCCAAACACCCTAAAACCACGCAAACGTAGATAAAACAACCGCACCCAGACAGGATCTGGCTTAATGGTGCCTGGCTTAGGTTGTTCTAACGAGATTGCATCGTTCATGTATCGTCAACCTACCTCTTGAAAACCAGTGAGCAGTAGGCATAAGTTGACGACAACCAGGCAGATTGCACAGCAGCCGATATGCCATGGCGAGTACATAACTGTAGCAAATAACGTCGACGTGAACTCGATAAAGGGCGTGTGGCGTCTACAGTCGCTTGTGGCGGTGAGCTCTGAAAAAGATGTCATGTTGGACGAACAAAGAGGTAGTTATATATAGTAACAAGCAACTCGCTCACCAATGCAACGCCTTTTATCAACCGTAAAGGGTGACTCAGACAATAAATCTAATACAGCTAGCGGTCCGCACCTCGACGAACAATGAACGGCCGCGGTAAACAGTTCAGTTACGTTTTGATTTGACAAGTTTAGACGTTGTTGAACCGATTTAAAACATGGATGCATCCGCCACATGGCGGTCTGTCTACGTCACAATCAAAACAACGCCCACGTATCAGCCTCGTCAAGGGTTCTTTTGCCAACATTTGACGTATACAATATATGGCAGTTTTCTTATTAGTCACATTAAAAATGATTCTGGACACCTCCGTCAAACTATATCTTTGCCAACAATGTTGAGACCGGTTAAATACAAAAATATGTGAATTACATTACTACTGCGGCATGACATATCCTAGAGCCAACAGCATTACTGCACACTGTGTGTTCTTACACACTGCTTAGCCTAGAAGCCTCTACCGCTAATGTATAATGGAACTAGCCCAACTATCGTTAGGCTATATACTTTGTACTGAAGGGCCACGCTCACCTATTTAATGAGTAACTGAGATAGCCATATAACAACCTACGTGCATTTACTACTGCCTACAGTAATAAAAAGGATATCATTAGGCATTAAAACACCAATCATGAAGTTATCACTCATACATCAAGCGAGGACAACACAACACATACGTCTGACACATGGGCGTCCGCAGCGAGGGACAGGGGGGGGGGGCATTTGCCCCACTGAAACATTTAAAATTTGAAACATTTACATGGAAAATACAAAATGAATAAAATAACATAAACATTTCTCAACAGTTCATTCAGTTAGAGCAGGTTATTACACTTGGAACAGGAATTGGGGCCGTCGGGGATCTCTTCCGAAATTGTCAATGACCCTGTTCATTAGCTGGGTTTTCTTGCTGTTCATTTGTCGCGGTGGACACTTAGCATGCAGAGGCCGGACAGACACGTATCACTCATCGTTGATCTCAACCAGTTCTTCACCCAGCGCAGTGTGCTGAAGGACCTTTCCACTGTACATGATGTTGCAGGCAGAATCAGTGCGATAAGGATAGCCTTGCGCACAGCAGGGAACAGAGTGGTCTGCTTCACCAGCTCGATCATACCCAGAGAGTTGTCATCCAGTGGCTTATGCTTCTGTACGTCATACCACGCTAGAGCTTCTTCTACAATGTTGTCAATGCAATTCATTTCCTTGACAGATGAAACGATGTGCTTGAATTCATCTCTTTCTGTTTGCTGCATTTCTCTCGGATGTAGTGCGAACATGTGAAAATATGGCGTGTTACTTTCACCAAAGCGACTTTCCAGAGATTCAAGGAATCTATGTACGGGACATAGATGGTGCGGTGATAGTACTCCTCAATGAACCCTCCCACAATCGGCCGGTGGAACTGGCGTGCGCATCGCCGAGGCATAGTCAAGTCTATGCCATGTTCTTCTGCATGCCAAGGTTCTCACCTCAGGGATGACATCTTCTGAGAACACACCATCTGCACCATCCCGGTGAGCTCGGAAACCCTTCATCAACAGGTCGATGTGATCTCGGACTACCATCATGTCCATGTCGACTGCCTGTAGCTGTTGGGTCACTGGCTCCAACATCGCTGAGTACTTCGCAATGATCTTCAGACAGATGAGGAACACTGTGATTCCTGCAGCACACCTCAGCTGATGCGCCGTCTAACACCCTCCAGTTGCTCCAGTTGTGCAAAGATATCACAAAAGTTCTCTGAAAAGATGCGGATGCTTTTTGTACTTTGCGCTCCATCTGGTTTCACACAACAAATGTATATTTGGAACCAGTATCCTGCGCTTGGGACTGTCACG
This sequence comes from Oasisia sp. SBJ-2009, assembly GCA_964017155.1. Classification (NCBI taxonomy): domain Eukaryota; kingdom Metazoa; phylum Annelida; class Polychaeta; order Sabellida; family Siboglinidae; genus Oasisia; species Oasisia sp. SBJ-2009. The sequence goes on along the minus strand of OZ024856.1, from coordinate 51,829,874 downwards.
GAATAATTTAATGATAGATTTCACAGTTCCAATCGTATTCTTCACATCTGCGACAGAATTCAGATCATGAACCACCAACATCATGAAGAGCAGTGCACGAAAACAGCTTTGGGATAGGTGTTCCTGATACGGGCCTGTACACCATTGTCTTTTCCTGCCATGGTTGAGCATCCAACGTAGCCTTGGCCGTGGAGCTAGTCGAGGTTAAGACCAAATTGTTTTGCTTGGTCGATGATAGCATCTGCAATATACTCTCCAGATCAGAGCCTCCATTTCCTCTTGCAGCCAAGTACTTGGTGCTTACTGACGACGTGTTTCGGATACGAAAGTTTCATTTCCGTTTCGAATATAAATAAAATCTTGTTTTCATAATTCGATGATAAATTTGCGCAGAATCGGACCGATTAAAATTAAGGAAGTAGTTAGATTGTGTGCACTGGTTCATTATTGAACTCTAGGCCGTGCATAGTTCAACTGGCCGTGTTTTTAGAAAACTGGCCGTGCAAAACACGGCTGCACGGCTCGCTGGCTAAGTCTCTGATTCAGGATTACATTGCCGCCCTGAATTTTTTTCTGCGGACGCCCATGGTCTGACACTTTAGCAACTTTCCCTTAGGTTTATGTAAAGGTAATAATCTGAAACCAGAATTTCAATACAATATACGACGGAAAACACCATGGAAGCGTTTAGTAGGTCAGTGCGCTTAACCGACTGTCGCTCGGCTGCGTAACATTGCCGAAAAGAGCGATCTGGGGCTGAAACGTGCTGCCACCTGACGGAGTCTGGGTAACCGTGGCTAGGAGGCTTTCTGATAGTTTTCGATACTACTAAAAGGCTATGTGACCAACAGACCCTGATATTTGTTAATGTGCAATAAACGCACATGCCAATATATATATATATATATATATATATATATATATATATATATATATATATATATATATATATATATATAGTTTTTTTACAGTAATTTTGATATTTATACAATTACTTCACTTAAATTATTCTACTGTATTAAAACAAATTAATTACATTTTAAAACCTATGTTAGACTACGTCCTAGACTAGGCCTTTACATTCCATCGACAATAACAATAATTACTAACACATCAATCTGTAAAAATGAAAGATTAAATAATGTACATTCATTTGGTTCTTTCCGATAGACTTAAAACATTTATGCGTTTTCTGTCGCTTCAATCTTCTCACACCGTGTGGCCTGAACAGCCGACTTGTACGGAAGGGCTGATTTTGTGACATTTGTCGACGACGACGTTGTTTCGGAAAGGCTCTAAACTCTAAGACGTCTAATATAATGCTCGGTCCACACTGGATCCGATGTACGACGAAGGGTGTCCACACAGCATCGCAGACAAAAGCAACTGCGATCTACGCCCTGAGTGAGTTACAATTTTCGTGTCCACACCGCAAAGATGTACGTTCCCATCGAGAAGGAACATACACGCCATCTGGTGCGTACCAAAGGAAAACTACAACAATTGTGACGTCATTCGTCAAGACGTCATTCGATACTCGCACGCTGATTGGCTGAAGCGGTTTTTTGGAAAAGGGCTTGCAAGTCTCGCGCACGAAAACGAGGCTGGGGGCAGTTGGGGGCAGAAAGTCCATATTCTCCATGTTAACGTATAGGACTTCGTTTTGTTTTTGGTTGTAATAATCGACCTGCTCCAGTCTAACTATTTCAGTTATACTGTCCGAAGGATAATTACAAGCAGAAGCAGTGGAACACTTTGCTAGTGACAATGGAAATCGTGAATTTTAATCGATTATGATAGTTGCCATGGCATCCCCGGCTTGTACTTGTGTTTGGCGATCTTGACTAATAATGAAAAGTGCCATTTTTCGCGCAGTACAACCTGTTTGGGGTAAACGTATATATACATGTGTTATGATTATCCCAGCGGGCACACGACGTCGGATCGACGTAGAATATTGGTTGTATTTACGTCGCGACGTCGGTCAACATATATACAACGTCTTTACAACGTCGGATTGTCGACGTCGTAATGACGTCGAAACTTGATGTCGTTACGACGTTGATATGACGTCAACAACCAAATCCGACGTCTTTACAACGTCGGATCATCGACGTTGTTTGAACGTCGAAACACGACGTTGTCACGTCGTTGATGTGACGTCGACAACCAATTCCGACGTCTTTACTACGTCCGGTCATCGACGTTGTTTGAACGTCGAAACATGACGTCTTTAATATGATGTCTACAACCAAATCAGACGTCTATATAACGTCGGGTTATCGACGTTGTGTAGACGTCGAAACCCGACGTCGTCACGTCGTTGATATGACGTCGACAACCAATTCCGACGTCTTTACTACGGCGGTTCATCGACGTTGTTTGAACGTCGAAACACGACGTCTTTGATATGATGTCTACAACCAAATCAGACGTCTATACAACGTCGGGTTATCGACGTTGTATAGACGTCGAAACCCGACGTCGTCACGTCGTTGATATGACGTCGACAACCAATTCCGACGTCTTTACTACGTCGGGTCATCGACGTTGTTTGAACGTCGAAACACGACGTCTTTGATATGATGTCTACAACCAAATCAGACGTCTATACAACGTCGGGTTATCGACGTTGTTTGAACGTCGAAACACGACGTCTTTGATATGATGTCTACAACCAAATCAGACGTCTATACAACGTCGGGTCATCGACGTTGTTTGAACGTCGAAACACGACGTCTTTGATATGATGTCTACAACCAAATCAGACGTCTATATAACGTCGGGTTATCGACGTTGCATAGGCGTCGAAACACGATGTTGTCACGACGTTGATATGACGTCGACAACCAAAACCGACGTCTTTACAATGTCGGGTCATCGATGTTGTATAGACGTTAAAATGCGACGTCGTATCGACGTTGAAGTGACGTCGACACCAAATCCGAAGTCTTTATAACGTCGGGTTATCGACGTTGCATAGATGCAGAAAGTTGACGTCGTCAAAACGTTGGTATGACGTCGACAACCACATCAGACCTCCTGACAACGTTGGGTTATTGACGTTCGCAATACAACGTCTTGTCACCGAAGTTGTATATACGTCGAAACGTGTTGAGTCTGCGAGGTTAAGACGAGGTATAGACGGCGAAACGCCACGTTGTCACGACGTTTATGTGCAACGAAATCGACGTTTTTAAACACGTCGAAACGCGATGTTGTCTGAACTTTGAAATCACGTCAACAAACAAATCTGATACGTGCACACTTGTGACTGTTTTTTCCCCAATGCTATGTATGTATATTATATTATATTATATTATATTATATTATATTATATTATATTATATTATATTATATTATATTATATTATATTATATTATATTATATTATATTATATTATATTATATTATATTATATTATATTATATTATATTATATTATATTATATTATATTATATTATATTATATTATATTATATTATATTATATTATATTATATTATATTATATTATATTATATTATATTATATTATATTATATTATATTATATTATATTATATTATATTATATTATATTATATTATATTATATTATATTATATTATATTATATTATATTATATTATATTATATTATATTATATTATATTATATTATATTATATTATATTATATTATATTATATTATATTATATTATATTATATTATATTATATTATATTATATTATATTATATTATATTATATTATATTATATTATATTATATTATATTATATTATATTATATTATATTATATTATATTATATTATATTATATTATATTATATTATATTATATTATATTATATTATATTATATTATATTATATTATATTATATTATATTATATTATATTATATTATATTATATTATATTATATTATATTATATTATATTATATTATATTATATTATATTATATTATATTATATTATATTATATTATATTATATTATATTATATTATATTATATTATATTATATTATATTATATTATATTATATTATATTATATTATATTATATTATATTATATTATATTATATTATATTATATTATATTATATTTATGTATGTATGTATGTATGTATGTATGTATGTATGTATGTATGTATGTATGTATGTATGTATGTATGTATGTATGTATATATGTATGAATGTATGTATGTATGTATGTATGTATGTATGTATGTATGTATGTATGTATGTACGTACGCACGCACGCACGCACGCACGTATGCACGTACGTATGCATGCATGCATGTATATAAATAATGTAAAATAATGCAAATAAATAAGTGTATTGATAATAGTAACAAGTAAATAATAATTATTATTTTAGTAAAACAAATAATAATCTTCATGTCGAATTACACTAATATGCAATACGAAAGAAATGTGTCGTCAGTAGACGTTTGAAGCTGGTTAAATTGTCACAAGTCTTAATAACCGTTGGTAAATTGTTCCATTGGAACGCAACAGCGCCAGCGAACGAGCCATCTGCAGCTTTGGTATGGCTTCTAACATGTTATTGTTCGCAGAGCGAAATGTTCTTGTCGGTTGATTCGGGCACACGAGTTCACACAAATACACTGGTGCGCCGTTGTGCATGGCTTTGTAAGTGAGTACAAGTAGCTTGAAATAAACTCTGCACACAATGTGCAGCCAGTGGAGTTCTCGTAACAAGGGTGTGACACTGACGCTACGCGGGCTACGCATAATCAACCTGGCAGCCGTGTCATGTAATCGCTGTAGACAGGCGATGTTACATGTATACGTGCCATGTATACATACGTTATACTAATCAAGCTGTGATGTGATAATGGCATAGACAACGCGTTCATTTGTCGGTCTGGGATGAAAACGGCTAATTTGATTAATGTAGCGCAGGTAGAAAGAGCAAGCACTGCTAGTTTGCGACACATGCTTCTTCATGTCAAGTATAGGTACCTATCGATGCAAACACCGATACACAGAACACACCGCGAAACCACTTTCTCAATTATCCTTAGCGCGACCACTTTCTCAATTACTTAGGATAATTGAGCGAGGCTACTCACAGGTCGGCAAATGCTCAGTGTGTCTACGTCCAGTGATGGTTACTTTAATAGTGGTCGGACAATTGCATGCTTAAACGATTTCGGGATCACTTCCTCGTCCAGAGAAGCATTTATGATCCGTGTGATGGCAGGCACAATACCGGTGATGTTGTCATGCAGTTAGCTGATTTGCAGGAAGAGGATCCAACACGCACGTTTTGTTAGTAGCACTACAAATCGCTGTGGGAGGATCTTATTTAGTAGTGTACGTGTTCCGATACACTACGGCAACTCCGCAACCACGACCACGACCACAGGGACGTGCCACATAGTGGAATGTGTAGCCGGGAGGCAAACATTCAGCCATGATTGTTCGTCTCCGGTTTGTTTTAGCCACGTCTCGGTGATTGCCAAACTATCCCAATCGTGCTGTATGACCGGGCCTGAAGGCGCGAACATATCCATCGTTGTATCGGCGAACGAGATTGATTCAGTGAGCATAAACAAAGGACTTCTAAGTAGTTTCGATAAGGAAAACAAACTTCTCTTTTACGGGTACACGCGTGTAATGAGGCTTCTCTTGTCGTCACGGGTACACCTGTACTGATGTGTGCGTGAGTGTGTGCATGTGCGTGCGTGTGTCTGTGCGAGTGTATGTGCGTGTGTGTGTGTCTGTATGTGCGTGCGTGCGTGTGTGTATTCATATTTATTATATATTTATATATACATACATATAATAAAATACACATATATACTAGAAATTGGGGTGGAATAACTAGGAATTACTCATGTATTTCTGTACTGAACTACATTTCTGAAAAGTACTTGCACTCATAAAACTTATGGACCATGCACTTGTACTAATATTCATTGTAGAGACTACTCATATTTTAGGAATACATCTGAGTACTTTATCAATATGTACTTGGAAAACTAAATTTATTAATAAAATGAAACTCCTGAAATATTTAAGCGTTACAAACATTTCATTATTTGTTATTTCAGAAAGGATACCACATTTAATATTAATACAGTACAGTAATTTTAACGCATTTCTATGATTAATGATAACTAAACTTGGTTAATAAAAAAACAGTTATTCTGGATATAATAATTTGACTGTTTTGTGCATATGAGAATATGAGTTGTCAAGAAGATCAATTTGAATGCACAGGAAACTGTTCATCATAAAGGGTCCGTGAGCAAAGTGCAATACAAACAGATAAGCTGATGCATAGCAGAAGCGCGCCCCAGCCAGAGAGAGGGGGCTACTGATGATGAAAGGCTATCAGGATCAGCCATCAACTAGGGACAGCTGCAATGACATGGGTTATGCTAAATAGCAGATAAGGCAACCTGGGTACTTTTTATAATGGGGGTAGGCCAGCACAGAACAAAAAAGGAATTCAGTAGAAGCACATCCTATTTTCCCCTTGAAATGGGATAAGAAACTAGGATGTGTGTATTATTTTATGCAGTCGTTTGTCATGTATTTGCTGACTACGGCCCGACTATACGACACACATTCCAATGTTTTATGTATTGATCGAAACGACTACGACATCCTGTGTCAACATTGTTTATACGCACAAATCAAACACGCGCAGCAACCACAGTCTACTCAATGAAACAATGCTAGAGCAACTAGCCGCGATTGCAAGGGCTTACACACTTTCTTATTGAGGGACACCAATCAAATAAACAATGCACAGTAACTTGGCGATTACTCTAGCCTTAAATATATTTTTTTTAAACTTTTTTTATGTACAGTTAATTTTAACTTCCAGTTAATTTAATTGAAGCATAATATATCGATCTTGATCATTAACATAGGATATTTTATATTTTTGTACACAAACACACATATATTTAATTAGGCCGACCGATGGGTCGAGCTGGACAAGAGCCGAAATCGACGTGAGTCCTTCTCATTACACATGCTGTTTAACACTTGGACAATGCCAGCGAGTCAAGGCGGCTGGTGCAATAAACAGCATAATGGCTCAATGATCTGACGCTAGGCTATAGAAACTGATAGTTGGTCAACTGACACTAAATTAATTAGCTGAGATTCAGCTGTGTATTAGAAACATGGAGTGACAAAGGTTGTCAACACTGGATTTGCTGGCAGCTGTACACACTAGTGGGGCAGTGCTTGCTTACACGACATGTGCAATGCCACGGTATCAATTAAAAAAAAACAATACCAGCATGCCTTGCGATTGACGTCACTCACTCGCGGTTCGGCATTAATGTCTTCAAAAGCGAGTCAAGCCCGGTTAACAACAGTTGGCAAGCTAAGAACGCTCCAGGCACCATTAGAGAAATCGGACAACTATTTGGAAGTAAGTGTTACCATCTATTTGACAGTATATAGCGTTTACTAGTGCACATAGAATAGAAAAACATACAAACGTTATTTGTGCTTGTGTAGTTTGCAATCATTTAGCGATTTTCAACGGAACATTAAAACATTATCATATACGTTTCAACGGGATGCCGTTAGCGTTCCTTTAATCACTTAGCTTCAACCATATACCTTTCAATTCGAGAAACATTACCATACTTGTGGAATTGTTTTTAGACAAGTCCCAAATTGCATCGTATTGGCAGTTTTCATTTAACCGATTAACTACAAATGGACATGAGAAAGAATGGCAGCGGCGTGAAATTGACGTTGTCGATGTCACCAATTATGTTCCATGGTTTCAATTTTACTGTAACGTGTTGACTAAAATAATATATCCCTGTATGGTTACCATCTATTCATATTTCCTAGGCATAGGATAGACCCATTTTAAATGCAGAAATCACACATTATTGCAATTAACAATTGCGTTGGCTGGTCAGCGAGTGGTTGCTTATGCGTATGTCTATGTATGTTTATGACTAGTCTGTGTCACCAATATAACTAAATGATTTAGAGAATAATTATATGTTCCAAATGAAGATTAATGTGAACAATTACATTAGTCATAAAAACAAAAACATTATCCAAACACAGATCAACATGATATTATTTATTAATTTAATGTTTAGTTTGCGATAAAAGTTCAATATATGAATTATTCATTCAAATACGTTTTCATCGATACTTAAATAGAACTGTGTTCTTGCTCAAAGCACCACTGAACAGTGTAGCTAGAATGGTTCATAGCTTTAAACATTTACTGCTCCTATCTGAGTTGCACATGCACAGGGTGGTTTTATTACCCTTGATTGAGGTTTAAGGTCTATTTAGGGGATTTACGCCATGGGGGTGGGTGGCGTAGGCTAATTAAGCCCGGCGCATACGAGTAGGTCAGTCGCGCGGCGGCATCTCATGACGCCGTTTCTGCGGCCGATCTAGGCATGCAATAATTATTTGCCAAAAAAAAACACTCACACCAAACCAAAGGAATGCATAGCCGCATAGCAATATATATACATATATATATATATATATATATATATATATATATATATATATATATATATATACATATGTATATATATATATATATATATATATATATATATGTATGTATATATATATATATATATATATATATATATATATATATATATATATATATATATATGCAAGACAAAATAATATGATTTACTTATGATTACCGTCGTGATTGTGGTTTGCATGTGTGTGTGTATATATATATATATATATATTATGTGTATATATATATATATATATATATATATATATATATATACATAATATATATATATATATATATATATATATATATATATATATATATATATATATATATACACACACATGCAAACCCCAATCACGACGGTAATCATAAGTAAATCATATTATTTTGTCTTGCATATATATATATATATATATATATATATATATATATATATATATATATATATATATATATATAGTATTTCATTAAATGTTTACAGAACAAGCTGCCTGCGGAAGTTATACACCTTCCCCATGCAAAAACACGTGGAGCAGAAAAAGGCCGTACACATCCCAGTCACCAGGAACAAGGTACTTGTCTTACAACTCACGCTTGGATTAAAATCTTTGTATGACTAGTGTGGCTAAATTTCAGTTTTCTGTGTGAATGATATGTCTGGAGAATGATGTCCTGTTTCTCCCAAGTACCAGCTAGGTGAAAGCAAACTACTTATATTATTAAATATGATTAAAATAATATGGACACCATTATTATTCCTCATATAATAGGTGTATGAATGAAAGTTTTCTGGATAAACGAACCATGCACATGTTGAAGCATGGCAGTGTTTAGATGTTTCATTCCTCTGAAATTGCATCCGGATGCTGATTTTCTGGATTTGTAATTACATGTATTTGATTTGATCAGTTCGTACAGTGACCGCGAGAATGAATTCATTCGGACACCGCAGACACCATGCCTCCAGTCACCGAGGACAACACCGCAGACCCCAATGCAGAATGATTCATTCCCCATCAGTGAAGGCAGTATGTTGGCATTTGTGCACATTTTAGTTAAATAAATTTGGTACTGAAATCGCAATAATACGCAACCCAGTTGTTTCAGGAATTGTTTTGCTTGTATTTGTACAGGCACATGAACTGACTGTGAATAATGAAATGTCCTTTTGAATGAAGTAATATACCTTTTATATAAAACTGCAATGTTAGGTGTATTTTTTTATCATACATATATTGCATATAATCTACATGGAAACTTACATTAATTACAAAATTGCACTTATGTAGAATTTGTTTAAACCCTTTTTATATGATTTACAGAATTCCAGAAGAGGGTCCTTTTCTTGCTAACCGAGATAAAAAATTCGATACAAGAACTGGGCCAGCGATACGAACCTGACGACTCGCAGTTCCATGTCAGTACGGTGACTGACATGGACGAGTTCCAACAAGCAGAAGAAGCGCTGCTGGACCCCGTCAAACAAACGCTAATGGTATGTGTTGAGAAAATTGTGTTTCTGTCGAAAGATATATTGATTTAAATAAAAAATTGAATTGACTACTGTGCTGTGTTCCTGATGTGTCATCTGAGGACAAGATCAGTGAGAAGACAAATCTAAAAAAAACAATGGTAGTGATTAGTGAAGCAGTAAGTTAATTTGTTACTGGTAAATCGCCATCAATAACATAAGTAATTTATGTTGCCCGATTTGTATAATCAGTTACACAATGAACAAATACAACAATTGAACTGCAATAATCCACGATCGGTGCTATTGCAATGTTAAGGCATCAGCCTTAAAAGCGACATAGAACATGTTCCTCCACATAGTGGATTATTGGGTGCCAAAATAATTTGAATAGCTGACATCTTCAATGCCGCAATAGTGGCCTGTCGTATTCACGTGTCACACACTGTATAGACGCAAAAGGGCCTGTAATTCTGAAATGGATTACTTGGTTTCCTGACAATACATTGCATATCATTATTGATAATTATATTAAATGTTTCAGATTGCCAAACTATCAAAGATTGGCGGAACTAACATCAGGGATGCCACACGGAGAGTCATGCAAAGGTATACATTAGTGAGCATATATTAGTGAGCCTTGTGTATGTGTTTCTTGATGTTGCCCTCTTTAAAATGTATTATTTAATACTATACAGTTGTTCTAATTACATGGTTAGTTTGCTGATAGTTACGTTAACACAGCAGTGTTGGTGCCAGATTTAAGGTAATATACTGTAATATAATTTAGTAAATTGTTTTCTTTTGAATCAGTAATTTTTTTTACATATAATATTAATAGATCCTTGATAAGTAGACAACAATCAATATTCAAGCACCAGGAAAATGTCAGTGGACAGATATGTTATAACTGTTCAATAAAACAATGTTAGCACAGTCAAATACTAATTGTTGAAATGAGATACGTCTACCGTTGATGTTGAAACCTAATTGAATATTTGTTTCTTTTCATGATCTGGTAGACTTATCACGAATGACGTGATGTCACTCATGAATATGAACGGACATCATGGGAAGACTCCTTTCGCGGGGACTGAGATGTTGAAAGTAATCAAAGGTGATTATATTTGTCCTTGCTAATGAAAGCACTGAACCAAATCATTACAATTTTGTCTTAAGAAGAAAGTTAAAGCAATTAATGCAATAAGATGTACATGTTATGGGTCCAATAAATGTGATTTAATGAAAACGTGGAATGAGGAGTACTAAATTTTTCCTTAATTAATGGAACATGCAGAATGGTGAATCAAAGCATAATTTATTTATTTCTAGTCTATCCAAATAATGTTTACCCCCAAAACCACATTGTTTAATTATAACTGGATAAAGTATAATTTGTCCATAATTAAAGGACGCTATTTTCAAATGTACGGTGTTTCAGTCATGTTATGAATATCATGTTTCAGCGAGTGTCCTGAAAAAGCATGGAGGGACGGAAACGGAGGTCACGGCAGCTGTGGGGGGATGCCTCAAATATGCACCAGATCGAGCGGGAGGATGTGGCCGAAAGGCACGAAAATAGAGTATTTTAGTTGCATCAAAATGTATCTATGTGCAATAAAACGATGCAACTTGTACCACGACATAATGCATATCTGTTTTAATTATATAGATATACTGATGCTATTAAGGGAAGACACCACTTGATAAGTTTAATTTATTTTAACAGTAAAATGTTACAACCTACGTTTCTTCACGAAATAGCAGTATAAATATTAACACTTGTCTTAAGAGTTCATAAGTGTACGTTTTATTCCTCAAGCAGTATACTGTCAACATTTGGGAGTGGTGTCTCCGGGGGCCCCTTCAGTTCGTTGCAATCCCCCAAATCGGTATATTACATCGAAACAACGTCGACACCCGACGTCGATACAATCTTCATATACAACAATTTCCAACGTTGTTTCGACGTCGATATGTGGCGTAAAAACAACGTCGTTACTCGACGTCGGCAAAACGTTGACAACTGACGTCGATCCAACTTCCATACGCAACGTGTCTTCGATGTTGTTTCGACGCCAATATATGACGCCGAAACAACGTCGTTACTCGACGTTGACAAAACGTTGACAAATGACGTCGATACAACTTTCATAGTCACCGTGTTTTCGACGTTGTTTCGACGTCGATATATGACGCCGAAACAACGTCGTTACTCGACGTTGAAAAAACGTTGACAAATGACGTCGATACAACTTTCATAGTCACCGTGTTTTCGACGTTGTTTCGACGTCGATATATGACGCCGAAACAACGTCGTTACTCGACGTTGAAAAAACGTTGACAAATGACGTCGATACAACTTTCATAGTCACCGTGTTTTCGACGTTGTTTCGACGTCGAAATATGACGCTGAAACAACGTCGTTACTCGACGTTGAAAAAACGTTGACAAATGACGTCGATACAACTTTCAGAGTCACCGTGTTTTCGACGTTGTTTCGACGACGATATATGACGCCGAAACAACGTCGTTACTCGACGTTGAAAAAACGTTGACAAATGATGTCGATACAACTTTCATAGTCACCGTGTTTTCGACGTTTTTTCGACGTCGATATATGACGCTGAAACAACGTCGTTACTAGACGTTGAAAAAACGTTGACAAATGACGTCGATACAACTTTCATAGTCACCGTGTTTTCGACGTTGTTTCGACGTCGAAATATGACATCTAAACAACGTCGTTACTCGACGTCGAAAAAACGTTGACAAAAGACGTTGATACAACTTTCATAGTAACCCTGATTTCGACGTTGTATCGACGTGGGCACCGACGTCGAAACAACGTCATTTTGCCCGCTGGGATGTGCATTTAGACATAGTGATATAACAAGGTATCTAAATGCACATAAGTGCTTATCGAAACCACAACGTACAGCTATGTAAAATGCAAATCCCATAAAAGACACATACGACCTAAATTTGTGGGCAGTGTTTATTATCTGCACTACGTAAATCGCTATGTCTATGATAGTGTGGTAAACTCAATATTAAATCGGACATTTAAGATAAGAAAGGTATAACACAATATATTTATGTACTGATTTTCCTAGTATTCATCAGTCGGAAGTTACAACTGTCATCTATCGAATATTATTCTTGTGACCAGTCCCCAAATCAGCTCCAGTCTCGCCATGTATCGTGACCCACTTATAGGCCCTAATCCTCGAGGTGACTTACGTTTTGCGACTTGCGACGTACCTTACCACATTACCGTCTAGCAGTGTAAGATGCCGTCCACACTGTCGTCTAGGGATTTAAAAGATTTTGACTTATAAGGTTTGCGAGGCCGTCCACACCCGCCCTCCACAGGTCCCAAGGCCCGTATACGTAAAATGTGAGCAAATATCTTCCGATTTACGTCCTGGCGAGGTATGGGGTGGACAGGGCATGCCATAATTCATAAAGACTAAGTCTAAGTCTAAGTCTAAGTCTAACAAAATTTGACAAGGACATACTACTGTAATTTACAGTATGCATCATTCAAAAGCTAAGACCTAAGTCTCCTAAGAAGCCCTATATCTTGTGTTTGTGTGCATGCTGTATCTGTTTTTCTTGCCGACAAAAAAGCTATGCAACAAACAACAGAAACGTAACTTTTACTCACTTTCAAATTATCTGTGTGCGTTTGGCGTTTCGTTTATATATATATATATATATATATATATATATATATATATATATATATATATATATATATATATATATATATATATATATATATTAGAGAGAGAGAATATATACTATGAATACAATACTAATACAAATTGTGTATAATATCAATGACCCACCTGTCAAATACGCTAACCAGTCGAACACTGACGGATATCGGTAGAAATTACCGCCAGATGTGACATAGAATGCGCAAAACAGGTACATTTGGCATAGGGCATGCGCGCGAAAACGAGGTTGGGGGCAGCTGGGGGCAGAAAGTTCAATATAGGGCGTGCAAGTCTCGCGCGAGAAAACGAGGCTGGGGGCAGAAAGTTCACATTCTCCATGTTAACGTAAAGGACTTTTTTGGTTGTAATAATCGAACTGTTCCAGTCTAACTATTTCAGTTATACTGTCGCATATATATATATATATATATATATATATATATATATATATATATATATATATATATATATATATATATATATATATATATATATATATATATATATATATATATATATATATATATATATATATATACATACATACATATATATACATACATACATACTATATATACATACTAGTTTGACTACAATTCAATTCATTTCGAAAATATCACAAAACCAGCTGAAACGGAATCAATGTGTGTGCACACAACATGTAGTGTTTGCATAAGGAACACCAGCTGGTTATGAACCTGCCACACACAACACTGAACCGACATTACCCTAAGCTGTGCAAATGAACAACATTGTTTAAAGACACGTTTGACAGTGCTTATGCGTTAAAACGCAGTATTCTAACTGCAATCAGTCACAATTGTATTTTATGGTGTTATAAAATGAATATACATGTTCTGACAGGAATACATAATTATTAGTACATGATCTGGAAAAAAACATGCACAAATTCATTTTTTGGGCAATACTGCTAATTGTGGTTTTGAACTTTTCTTTTGTGAAATCATATCCTACGTCACTATGGCTGCCCAACACCCTATTTGAACGCTTGTTTTGCCAGGAAAATAACAAAACCAGTGCAACTTTTTCCTAAAAGCATGAGTGTTTAGTGATGATTATGGTGATTATTAAATTAATGAATATTTCAAAGAAAAGATTATAACCAAAGGCTATACTAGGTAACATACATCTGTAAATATACGCTGACTCATTTTAAAGGCAAAAAAAGTTAACTGTTTCGTGGCATACACTTAATAGAGTTAATATAAAGTAACAATTTCCACATATACTCAATTTTTTAACGTCAGCGGTTTACTCAGAATGTGACCTTAAAGTTAAACATTCTACCGAAATCCACTAAGGCCTAGACGCCGCCATCGGTGACGGGTTAACTTGGCATAGCCAATCAGCGCGCGGCATTCTAGGTCTCTGCTGAAGCCGGTCAGGTTCCTGCGACGTCGTTAAGGGTCAACAACTTCGAGTCTTCGTTCAGTTGGCTTGACCTGTAGCAGCTGCTTAGACGTGTATCTAAATCTGTGGTCAAATCTATGGTAAACTTTAGTAGTAATTATGCCTTACTGTTCGGCATACGGTTACAGTAATAGTTCCGTGAGAAAGTTTGAGCTATCTTTTTTACTTTCCCGTTGAAACAACCGGTAGTATTGAACATTAGATTCACAATTGCGGGTACTCTAGCAGTTTAGGCCCGCACCTCGAAAAAACCCATCAAAATGATCACCTACGATGACCAAACTTCGCAGGGCGTATCTACTACACCTGTACTACGCGTATGCACTTGTCACGTGATCCAAAAAAAGTAATTAATGCCTGAAATCGATCAAAATGTGTAAGTAAATAACGCCTCACCGAGTCACTACTGCAACAGTGAACTCCGTCAGGTGGCGCCACCATCTTGCTGCCGTTAAATTTAGGCATTAATTATTATTTTTGATCACGTGACAAGTGCATACGCGTAGTACAGGTGTAGCCGCGGGCCTAAACTTCGCACAGCGCCTCTAAACTAATATGCAGGGAATCTGTGGAGAGCGCCGAAGCTTCGTGACGTCATTCTTCGTCTAACATGGAGTTGCGCATAGTATTTGTAGACTGGGTCTTCAAAAATATTTTGCTGGTAAACCACTGGCGTTAAAAAAATGAGTATATGTGGAAATTGTTACTATATATTAACTCTATTAGGTGTATGCCACGAAACAGTTAACTTTTTTTGCCTTTAACAGGTTATGTACGTCGCCTTGTAGTTACCTACAAGGCGACGTATACTTTGGCATGGACGTTCCGCATTTCTAATAAAAGAGATAACAGTTCAAGGATTTTTTTATCTTTCAATAACATATTTTTCCGTACGAAGTACAACAAATTAACTAAATTAACCTAAGCTAATCGTGGAACTGAGAAAATATGTTCTAAATATTAAAAGCTGGTGAAATATTTCAGTAATGATACAATCCTTGGAATTAATTAATATTTATAAAATACCTTTAAACATATCAGATTTTGAAGAAAAAACTTTGAACATTTTTGACCGAGAGTCAATTGGAAGTGGGAGACCCTGGGTACATACCGCCTATAGTACAAGGTAATGTAACTAGTAAGGCTCGGCCACCACATCGGTTGCTCCTTATAACCTTCCCTTGTAAGGAAGGTCACGACCTTCATCCCTCACAACTGATCAACTTCCGCTGGAAGCCCGGTGCGCCAGACCGGATGTCACTCTCTATAGTGCGAGCGTCACTGGTAGACCCTTCCGCCACGCGCGGTCGAAACACTCAGTTGCAAAGAAGATAACCATTTTATTTGCTGATATACAATGTTGAGTCTTAACTTGTGAAATTGTGGTCTCAACTTGTCAGACACGTAAGCTGATATGTCTTTAACCAGTGACGTTATTTAACTTGTAGCATTACATTAAAACTTCGGTTATATGTTACGCATATCATATGATATATCAAACATGTTAACATGCATAACTATAATTTTTTATTTTGACTTATGCACATACATACATGGATATTTATGTTCTATAGCGGAAGTTGACAAACAATATGGCGCACACATCGCCGACGTTTTCTCCTTCATAAAATAAAAAAGGCATTTTTAAATACAGATACATAATACAGTACATCCTATAGTAAACAATATAACTGATATTGATGTAAGATCATTCATCATTTAAGATAATAAACAGAGGTGGATTAAAACATATTAGTTATTTTATTTAAGAAATAAATACAATGCTTACCTAAGATTTATATCGACGCAAACCAGCTAGTGCATCTATTCATTACATATCAAATATGTTCCCAAGTAATGTTCTGAATAATGAGAAATGGATTATTTGTGTAATTATATTCACAGTAGAACGACGCTGATATTTATGCGTAATGATGGAAATTTGTGTCTTCCATATTTCCGTATGCGTTCTGGTTAGCTAGCTATATAGAATATCGATACTGTACCACATGACAACATATGTAATGTACTACCAACAGTTGCCGTTTTAAATATCACAACAACATTGCACACATAATCTACCTCCAAGCAATTGTGTGTAGCAGTCGCCGCTCTCTCTTTTTGACGTCTAGTTGTATATCCATATGACTGGTGACTTCCAAACTGCAACATGTGCGGCCTACTTGAGACCAACTGTCAAACAACGTAGAGCGTCAAATGTGTAACGTTTGCTGAACATCATACGATACGCTGCACCCGACCCCACAAGAACCAACCACAAACACGTGAAGTTGGTGTTATACTGACAACCAGGAGAACTGCATTTTGATTCCACCTGCACTTTGACGAATCAATGCTTTCAATCGAACGTTTAAGTCATTTGTTTGTAGCATCTGTCAGGTGCAACGCGCCAGAGGTTGTTAACTAAGCGTTGGCAATCTGTGCGTTCTGGCGCGGGACCAAGATCATACCATTGCTCGGGGCCGCACGTTAGACTAAGAATGTGCAACGACTAGAAGCATTGCATTGTCTGTGCTAAATTGACAATAACACATGACAGCTATTATACACACGGACAAATCAAGGTTGCCTTGAAGCTTTGCTCTTCCTGTCGAATGTGCAAATACTCATGACCGTATCGAATTGCGGCTTAACTGCAATGAGGGGATGGGTGGAAAGGATTGATGGATGAAAGTATGGAGGAAGAAGGGTGTAGAGGCACAGTGAGAAGGGAAATCGTAGAGGATAAAGAAAGTGAGGGAGAGGGGAAGGAAGAGGCGGACAGGTAGGGAGGAAGGAAGATAGAAAATGTTGAGAAGTTTTAAAGGAAGGGGTGTGGGAGAGGTACATCAGAAGGGAAGGGAGACAGACAAAGAGAGACCGACAACCAGGTCATTCACCTACTTGTGATATGTAATTCATAATTGTTTTGGTTGGAAATAAATAAATTACATTTAAACGGCTTACAGTGGAGGGAGATAAAATAAACTAAATATGAAATTGGTCACAGCCCGGGCCATTATTATTGTTTGTCGTGTAGCCCTACCCGGAAAGTTCAACAGGGATTGGTGGTGTGCGGATACAGATGCTGGCGGTAGCTGAACGAGTTGGAATATGATCGACACCAAATTGCTGAACACCTGCAAGAGAGAGGGGAAGTTCGCAGAGGAATGAAGAACGGGGCGGATTATGGAAAGAAAGGAAGATTTGCATGACACGAGAAAAATAAAGGCATTACGTTGCTAAGCCATATGTTGAAGTTGTTGGAAGGAATCCTAGATGGCACAATAAGAGAGGTAGTGGAAGGGGAAATCGGCTAAGAACAGCTGGAATTTAGACAAGGAAGAGGAACAACGGATGGGATGTTTGCCCTGAAGTAGCTAATGGAGAAGAAACTGGAGGACAGGAGGATGTTGCAATTAAATTCATAGACCCGATACAATGGCTCAGGGGTAGAGCTTCGGACTCGCGACTAAGAGAACCCGGGTTCACGTGGAGTCATCGGGAACAGCCGAAAAATCACAGTTGGCACATAACTCAATCACAGAAAGAGAGAGTGTGAGTGAGTGAGTGAGTGAGTGAGTGAGTGAGTGAGTGAGTGAGAACGAGAGAGAGAAACATACACACACGCACACACATGCATACATATATAGACAGTTACAGTTCTGACAGTTATTTATTAACTCATCAGATTATTGGACGAGTCATGAAATGCAATTATTTACCAACACATGTGAGCCAGTTGAGGTCTTAAACATTGCCTCATTTTCTTAGCCTATACATCCTAAAAGAGACCCACATCCTAAATGTCAATACTGACAACATAAATACCTAAAAACCTACTTAAAAAGATGTCTCGCAAACATTTTGACAACTAAAACTATACTAGAGAGAGGTGGGACATTCCGCCTCTGTACTGAATCCTGCTTTATTTACCGCCTTAAAAACCCTGTGTACACACGCAACTGAATATGTAAGGAGGAAAAAGATCCGTAGACCAAAACCTCGTGTACAATCTGCACAGGGAAAAGCGTCAACGAACTAATCTCGCACATGGCATGTGATAATTCGTAAATCACGACTATCTAATTGATCAAACCGCTAGAAAATATTTGTATTGATCTTATTAAATATTAGTATAAACCTGCATTAAACAAATGATTCTATGGAGACCACTGCATTTCGGTTAGCATCATAAACCAACTATTCCTGTAGCTGGTCTATGGCGCATCCAAATTTATAGAACAAGAATAACACTGCACTGCAACACTATTCACCGCGTCGTCAATGTCATAAGAAGAGTTCCTTTGAATCCTGGTGACATTCGAAATGTCCTTGTTGTCAACTAGTGCCACTATGTGTTGACCTCTTAAGTCAATTGCCTCTGCAGGATCCGACACTTGTTTCACTCGTGTGTCAATGTTTCAGACATTCGCCATCATTCCATATTAACTCAAGTCACATTTAGGTCAGCATCAAAATATATTGTGCACACGTAGTTTTATGTCCGAGAATAACACAACGCTGTCTTCGTCTTCTACATGGCTAATTGTTCGTACCAGTGTGTAAGCGCCTTGTGTTAATAATTCACTGCTTCACTTCATATCACGTCTCTCAGTGAATGGCCCAGTTTGACTCGTCTATCCTGTCCCTGACCTGGTGTGGTGAATGCGTTCAACTGAAACAGTATTTTAACATTGGTATTAATAGGCGTCTTTTTCTTTTTATAGTAATAATAATAACACACACACACACACACACACACACACACACACACACACACACACACACACACACACACACACACACACACACACACACACACACACACACACACACACACACACACACACACACACCACAACAATTATAAAGAATATTATATAATTAATTTTATTGCGTATTAGTCAGGAGTATTGCATTTAGGGAGGATATATTACATTACATCTTGTAACTGGCCACGGTGTTATACTTAATGAGAAATTCATACCGATGTCAGCAATTTGACACAAGAATTGGAGCTTGTAAGATCGTGTGTGCATGTTTGTGTTACAGTGTCACACAATGTGAGACTATTAGCAAAATAAAGTTGTCTCTTAACATTAGTTTTAATTGAATGCGTGCGCAAATTACTTGCAGGATAAGCTGGCGGTAATTAGTTGAACATCATATTAGCATCCATATTAAACTCAAGTTATTTACGCTTACCTGTGACATTCTGCTTGGCATTGATCTGGGACGTGTCAACTGGAACCACCAGCGTTATGGGTGTCATTGCTTCCAGGCCGACTTATGCCTGGATCTTTCATGTGTGAGTGATGGGAAATCTGTAATGTCTGAATGGAAAAGAAAAAATATATTGTAATGTTTAATAAGCAATGATACTGCAAAATTAATAATTAGCATATAGTCATATTATGAAGATAATATATATTTTTATTAATTGAAGGATATAATCGATTGGAAAACGTGTTCCACAAAGCAATGCACTATTTGATTCACTTGTAGCATATGTTTATTGTACATGAATTGTGACTTACTGTATAAATAAGGCTTACTTTGTCAAAACTACTGTTGTGTTAACATACTTCCAGTCTCATCATGACTTTTTTTCTCGAAATGACTTACTTTAGTGATATTACGCACAGCGTCAACATAGCTTGCAATATCAACATGATCGTTATTGTTCAACATGCCTTACAATGTTAGGATGACCTCACTATTAACTTGACTCATTCTATAAACATGGTTTAGAATGTCAACATGAATTACTGTCAGCACGACTAAATATATCAGTGTCAGCACGACTAAATATATCAGTGGTACTTAATTTCTCTTCTTTTATTACAGAGTCAAAATGAGATATAGTTGCCTACTCTTTTTCGTCAGCCCTGTAGGAATCCAGCACTTCTCGGGTGTTCCCCTTGCCCGTCTGTGATCTACCGGATCTCCACGGCTTGTAGATCTAAGATCTTCTACTTGTCCTTCAAGGTTGTGATTTCTAGAATCCCCCCAAGTCCGTGGATCTATGATGTTCTTCTTGTCGTGCCTGGCCAAGACCTCTTGGAGAACGGGTGTGGCTGTGTGCGATTGACCCTACAACATGACACGTTGACCGTTTCATTCGCAGTTAAGCCAAGTAAATAGTCAGATTGCATTAATGTGATAACTATTGATTGAATTAATGCAATTTATATGTCCCATCGTTCATTACTCTACATATTTTACTGATTTTACATCTCAACTAACTATGATGTGCATCTATTTGAAACCATGATTTTTTAATTTATGCAGAAATTATTACATTGAATTACATTGAATTACATTGAATTACATTGAATTACATTACATTACATTACATTACATTACATTACATTACATTACATTACATTACATTACATTACATTACATTACATTACATTACATTACATTACATTACATTACATTACATTACATTACATTACATTACATTACATTACATTACATTACATACACATTACATTGAAATATTAAAATAATTATTGAAAATTCACATACATAAACCACAAGCATATGCACCACATATTTAATGAATACACAATGTGTGCATGCGCCTGTGTTTATGATATTATACAGATTAGTTTGGTTAGTCAATCACAGTACCTCTTGAGCATGCTGCATGCAGATGCCAAACCAACGTGCCACCTTGGTACTCTGGGTGTTTCTGGTCTCAGTTGCTTCTGGCAGCTGCTGTGATATATGGCATTAAAGCGTAGCTAAAAGCATGAAGGCACGACTAGTCATGATTATATACCTACTGAATGCGACCTGTCATCTCAGTTACTTGTCTCCAACAATGTAGCATCCTTACCTCCGCTACTTCGAATTGCCAGAGCCGTGTTTTCTTGGTTCATTTTGAAACTAGATTAACAGTTACTTTGAATTGTATTATAACCACGCATAATCATATGTGTCCCACTAGTAATTTAACATACCGAATAGTAGTGGATGGACGTCATATGTTGGCGATGACTGTCGTCTGTCTCCCTCCAACTGTGTTGATGTGTTGTCGTTCGAAGTTGTCGCCTTGGATCAACTTGAATGTCAGGTGTGTTCTCCCGTACATGTGCTACCAGTCTGTGTTGACTTATTACGGATGACATACATACATCAGAAGACAAGTATTTGAACACATATATATTGAAGGTATTCAGTTAAGAAACATGTTGGCCTGTTTCACTTTCACTATATACTCCCTTATAATACCCTTTGGCGGCTGCCAGTCAGAACGCAGAATTGCAAGGCCAAGGAAGTCATGGACATTCCTTTCGTAGATAGTGGTGTGACTTCCTCCTCCGACTTGCAGCGGCATTGACACAACCCTGCAAAAACAAACTAATGTATTGGCATAAATAATATTTATGTTGTTCCGGTTCTACTTTGTTCTTTGGATGTACAAGAGACGCACGACACGGCTGTTGCTACCTCATATTTGTTCATCACTCTTCACATCTGTCTGATATTATGTTCATGTTCACTTAGGGGCTGTCTTTGTTGACTTCTGTATATAATAAAATAATCTTTTTGCCATTTTAGCGCCTTGTCTTGTTAATATAATTCGTTGCTTTTCAAGCCCCCCCCCCCCCCCCACACACACACATATATATATATATATATATATATATATATATATATATATATATATATATATATATATATATATATATATATATATTCATCCTTCTGCTTGAAGATGGTGTTCGTCACTATCAGTTTGAACTCAGAGCACAGAGCAAGTAGAAGTTTGCCATTGGAGTTGCATTTCCCAATCCCATGTTTGCCCATGACCAAGGACCACTTGTCATTTTCTCTTCCTATCCTCGCATAGAAGTCTCCTATCAGCAGTAGCTTATCTGTACGAGGGATGCCACTGAGCACACTTGCCAGCTGGTTGTAGAAGGCCTCCTTATTTTCATCTGGGTTTGTCATCGTTGGAGCGTACACGCTGATAATTGGACCAAAGTTGTCCTTGCTTAGAGAGGTAATCTCATCGTCATGATTCTGTCACTTACTGGCCGTGGCATTTCTGTCAGCTTTGTAACGATATCCTTTTTGATAACAAAGCCCACTCCGGCCTCCCTTCTTTCTCCTTCGGGTTTGCCACTCCAGAAGAAAGAGCATTCCAAGTCGTTGAGACTACCAGACTCTGACAACATTGTTTCACATAGGGCGGCGATGTCGATGTTGTATTTGCCAAGTTCCATTGCTACTAGCGCAGTACATCTTTCTGGTCGGTCAGCTCCTTCTCGGTCGAGGAGAGTCCTGACGTTCCTTAATTTGTCCAATTGTCAGTAGTTGTCTTCTTCTTCTAATATATAAATATATATATATATATATATATATATATATATATATATATATATATATATATATATATATATATATATATATATATATATATGTATATATATATATATATACAAAATCAAATAAAACCATCGAGTGTATTATTAACATTTCAACCAATTGACTAGATGCCTCTGCTCCGAAGGAACTGACTGACACACACACGTCATTTAAATAAAAAGAATATTGAAATTATATTTATTTAAATAATAGTGTTTGTTTATTTCATATTTACTGAATTTACAGCAATCGCATATGACATGTATTGCTATTGTCTCTCGCAAATTTATATATTTATTGCAAATGATTATCTTTTATTTTACCAAAGAGCACTCATACTTAAAAAACATTATGTTGTATGCGGTCACAGCTCCAATTTTAGTTTCTAGATGTATATCTAATATAGAATTCACAGATTGGATAAACCTATCTTATGACATTCAATATAATTCTACTAGGAATATTGGCAAGCGTAGCTGAACAGTGCCTTACTTGTTTGGAGTATCCATATGTGTTCCGTAGTAAGCCCTGCCATCTTGAATTGCTAATGTAAAGGGGGGGGGGTGGGCTAGTTGTGTCATAACTTCGTCTGTCGCCTTCCTTGTAACATTCTATTTTGTTTTTGTCTGCAACACAAACTTAATACGTCATTGATGGATGCCGAATGGCTTACCATCATTGGTCTGGTTTTCAATAAAACAAAACATGGCAATCATTGGTTTGTCATTGCAAAACATTTCGAAAAACAATTAATGATGATTTAAGCTCCGTGCTGGGTATAATGCCAATGAAAGGTCTCAATAAGATACTAATGATGAGTCAATGACATAATTATTACGGCTTTTGTCATCGGTGTTGCGTTTACATTTGCTACCACTGTGGCGGTCTGGATGTTGTTCTACTTCCGTGTATCATCGTTTTTTCATACAGCGCATGACTATTTACATGTTAACGGTTAGCGCGTACTTTCAGCCCACAGCTTACCCGCCTGGGATGTATATCCGTTCAGGGATGTCGTTCAATCTCTGTTTTGAGTAGTGTTTATGGGCTTCATTGCTTATATATGTCAAAGGTTAACGTTTGGCTAGCTGAAACGCAGTGACTGCCGAAACTATGCGTGACCCACGCATATCATAGTTTATGTTAATGATCTAATGATGCGCTTACTTTCTTGCAGCTATTATTACTAAACATAACACAACCCCATAATTAGCGTTAGTTGTAATTATTTACAACGCGCATGCACAATATGTTGAACGACATCCTAAACCGCACATACGTTCCCGACCGCCACAGTGGGCTTTATTTTCCGGATGACGTCTCTATGGACGTGAGAGGTATTTGTGGTCATCGCCGAATCTCATATTAAATACTTCCTTAGTCAGATGTATTGGATACTTTGAGCAAAAGGAAGTATACAACCTTTGAAGTTGTTTGCCTCAAATTAATACGAGGCCAATCTATTTTGAGACAAGTTCAGTCAAGGATGATGGAAACAAATGTAGTATTTCCATTTTCAGATGACCTTTTAACCAACGCTTCACACTAAACACCACAGGAAAGACATATCATGGTACTTATAACATAAATGCTTTGCATTTGGTTGCACATTGATTATTTTACATTTAACGCTAGGTAGAATGTAGGCGTAACACCGGCACGCGACCATTAGCACCTCTATGTTGTTGTTTGTTTGCTCAAGACAAATTAGATCAGATTTAGTATGAGCCCACTTTAATAGAGACAAGTAATTGGTACTTGCCATGGTCAGGCCAACAGATCCTGCCCTCAGCGTCGAAGTCTAGTCCGAAGCAGTAATTAAGGTAGACCTCCACGACCCGTGTGGCCCCTTGTCCATTATAATTGACTTTGTAGATACCGAGACCACTAACCACCACATAAAACAGCAACCTGAAAGTTATAACAATCTAATCCATCATAACAATCATCAGCGAAAGCTACTTGCTACAGTCTGGTGACTGAGGTGGTGGTGGTTTGTGGTGGCGGCAGTGGTTGTGATGGCGGCGGTGGTTGTGGTGGTGGTTGTGGTGGTGGTTGTGGTGGTTGTGGTGGCGGTTGAGTTGAGGTGGTTTGTTCTGAAAGAAGTGTGTTGACAACTGTGTTTGGGTGCGGCGGTTGTTGCATTTATGGCGATTGTGGAAGGGATGCTCTGGTCGAAGCTGTTGATGGTAGTGAAGGAGGTGATAGTACTGGTGAACGAAGTGTTGGTGACCGTGGTGTTTGTAATGTTGGTGTTTATTTTGTTGATGGAAATTGCGATGATGGTCTTAACGTGGAGGGTGTGATGTGAAGGTTATGGCAGCCGTATCGGTGATCATTATGGTTGTGTTGATGACGTGTGCAATGTTGAACAATCAGAAATTCAACGTTCAACTTGCTGCTACTACTTCTTTCTGCTACGACAACGTATGTCAAATACCATAAATTGACGAAAGCCAGCAACGATAATGCAAAGATGAACTCATTAAAACTAACAAGTTTTGTCGATGAAATAAACAAAGCAAAGGATCCTGTATTCTGGGACAAGGTCTAGAAAGAAAGGAGTTGGTATACCAAACTGAGAGTGTAGCCTTCGTGGATAAGGGTGTTGTGTCATTGTATAATTTTTTGTAAAATCATTCAATACTCCATCGAACAAAACACAATATATTATAACCACTGTCTATTGTCAGTTAATTGTAAACATTGTGTTTAGGGACGGAAGTCCAACATTTCATTATATATATATATATATATATATATATATATATATATATATATATATATATATATATATATATATATATATATATATATGTATATATATATATATATATATATATATGCTTGGTGATGGTGGTGGATGTGGAGTTGTTAACCAACTGAGGCAGTGTGCAAATATGAAGTTGTCACCTAGCCCGTATATAGGCTAGTTATCATAAGTTTTATTCATGAAATAATTGCTTAATTGTACAAAACAATATTCTTGCTGTTTTGCCAAGTATTTTTGACTAAGTACAAATACTCGGACTCAGCCCCTACATTAGTTAATAAAATGATTATAAGTACTCACATATATAAGCTAACATTTACAAGTGTTTCTTTCTGTGTCAGCCGCTCTTGGTCTCACTCGCCGTGGAAGTCTCTTCCTCTCTGAATCGCACAACGATCGGATAATACCAGTGACGTCGTCGTCCGGGGAATATGGATCATCAAAAGACATCAACGAAAGAGGTTAGTAGCAAGATGCAATGGCATTTATTTTGCAGTGGTCAAATGTAGCCCTGTCGGCCTACGGACAACACCGCGTAGAGTTATACAGAATAATCAATATTTTGAATAAAACAGTTGACCAAAGATACAAATGGTTGGATTATTGATGCGTTATTTCATGTCCACATAAAAGTAGTATACATGACATCCTTACGAAGACTGCGGAATGTATATCTTATATATATATATATATATATATATATATATATATATATATATATATATATATATATATATATATATATATATATATATATATATATATATATATATATATATATATATATATATATATATATTATATATAACTCTTGTATTGTTATTAATTAATTTATATTTATTTTTATTATTATTATCAAATATATATTTGCTATACATTTTTAGAACTTTCTGTATGATTATATGTACGTTTTATTGTAATGTAGGTACACACCTATGAATGGGCTGGTCCCGGAGATAGGGCGCTTTAGAAATGCTTGTAATAATAATAATAGACACCAGAGCAAGCTGGCCAAATCGTAGTAATAATAAATACCAAGCGATGTCATGTGAGGAATTGATATTGCTTAGCAATGCATTAAATGTACTTTGTGAGATAGCCTGTTTTATTGATTGTAAGCACGGGGTATTTTCGTGATCCGTGATTTTGAAAATAAACTTATTTCTTCGTGAATCGTGAAAGTCTTTTATATCCCTGAGATCTGATCAGGTACTACAGCGTGAAGTGTAATTAAAATAACATTTTCTTTGTGTACCGTGATTGAGGTATATTCGTTAAATTAACGACATGTGATTAATAATGTCGATCTCTTCGCCGATTTCTGCTCACAAACTTATATCTATACCACCAAACTGTAAAATGTAACAATTTAAAAAGGAAACGGTACTTTTCAATGTAAAATGTGAAAAATCAAATATTTCCCTGTGAAATTATATATATATATATATATATATATATATATATATATATATATATATATATATATATATATATATATATTCACTGTGAATTGTGATCCAGCACACATACACCCCTGCACCCCGTTGTTATTCCTAGCATTTCAAGGTTTTCTCAAGATTCACATTTAAAACACCAATTTTAAATATACCGCCTGTATCTCTCATTTACATGCCACGATCTCTCCGTAGAACGATATGCACAGCGCACACACGAAACACCGTTTCTGACCAAGGCCTTTTACGAGAATTGTCAATACAATTATACAAATATAGGCCCCAATACAAATGACTATAACATAACATTTAATTGTTTGCCCGATTTAGGTGCAATATTAATTACATTAATAATAATAATAATAAGACAAATAACAACAGCGACAACGACGATGACAACAACAATAACAACAACTAACAATAACAACAACAATAATCATGTCAAAAAGTCAAGCAATAACTTACCCCATTTTATAGCATAGTTGCCAGTAATTATAGTTATTTTAATAACTATGAATCCCGTGTTGTATTATTACTTTAGACAATAATTCTAATATATAATTTCTCTGCATCCAAAGTTGCTGTTTTCAGTTCACAACTGAAATTGTTCAATTCCAACCAAGCATAGCCACACATTTTAGGTTAAACGATGGCGAAATCTCCAGCTCACTATTATAGCATAGTTGTTGGTGATTTTATATACTACCAGAAAATGTTGGCACTTATGACCTGTAATAAATGTTATTGTAGGTTATAGTACCGCTCTAGCTGTGGATGAAATTCATGGCTTCGTGTACACGTGTCCGAGTACTAGTACTGCAGTGACGCGGTCGAGGTTCGACGGCTCCAACATGACAAAAATCCACGGATTCAGTAAGTGCAGTGATGTCTGCTTGATCAGTTATTATTATTCTGTTGAATACGTAACTAGGCAATTAAGCTACCCAAGCTAATTGGGGAAACGTGCGTGGGGTGGGGTGGGGTGGGGTGGGGTGGGGTGGGGTGGGGTGGGGTGGGGTGGGGTGGGGTGGGGTGGGGTGGGGTGGGGTGGGGTGGGGTGGGGTGGGGTGCGGTGCGGTGCGGTGCGGTGCGGTGCGGTGCGGTGCGGTGCGGTGCGGTGCGGTGCGGTGCGGTGCGGTGCGGTGCGGTGCGGTGCGGTGCGGTGCGGTGCGGTGCGGTGCGGTGCGGTGCGGTGCGGTGCGGTGCGGTGCGGTGCGGTGCGGTGCGGTGCGGTGCGGTGCGGTGCGGTGCGGTGCGGTGCGGTGCGGTGCGGTGCGGTGCGGTGCGGTGCGGTGGATAATAACGGTAATAAGAATAGCAACAAGTACAATGTTATAGAGCGACATAAATCTAGATTCAGTCTAGTACTGGTTGCGATATAGCGGCACATATTAATCATTGCACTACATGTGGCCCTGTTGCAAAGAAAATAATATCTTTATAGTATTATGACATCTTATTTGATTATCATTTTTGGACGTACTTCATAAAATACTACTTCTTAATTTAGAGGAAATCATTATAATTCTGATCGATACAGACATATTCAAACGTCGCTACACCTCCATTTTACAGCCGTTGCCATGTCAATGCCCAAAATTGAGAATCTTCGCAACACAATATTATTGTCACACAAAGAGCATAATAGTAAGTGTTATATACAACTGGCCAATACTTCTGCATTTAGTAGTGAGTATCTTGCGGCTAATGATGATTGCAGTTGTATTGTTTATTGATATATAAAGATAATTATGATGTTCCTCCTTCAAAGATAATCACATATGAGGTATAAACAGGACGCGTGTGTCTGATAAATATGTTCACTTAACATAACATCTCTAAAATAAACGACGATGTGTTATATAATATACAATTGTTTGTTGTGTTCTGTTCTCTGCAGATCAGTGTGTGCGTGGACTTGCTGTTGATCCAGAAGTAGACAAACTGTTTATGGCAGATACCAAACAACAAAGGATTGCTGTGACCAGTTTGGACGGCAGTGGTGCACTAATAAACATCACCACCACTCCAGCTGGGGTATACAGTTTGGCTGCAGAACGAAAAAAGAGGTAGCATGTTTGTGCAGTGTTACACCTTTTCTCTAAAAATGCATAATTTAGGGATAGGCAACAATGCATATGTACATTATAAGATGCAATTAATTTAGTGGGTGATATGTACGTTAATGATAAGTTATCGTCTATTACATGAGGTGTGTGAATGCTGCGATTTGTCTTCAGTGTCAACAGGAATAGCTGTGTATCGAATACTATGGCGTAATAATGTATAATTAACATTGTTAAATGTGAATGTTGCAGTGCTGATTAAAAAGTTTGTATGGTCATGTGATATACTTTGGAAATTAATATTTATAATAATCGCAAAAACGTTAATGTCAACCTCATAATACAGTAGTGGTATATAAAGTAGCTTTCGCTGATGATTGTTATGATGGATTAGATTGTTATAACTTTCAGGTTGCTGTTTTATGTGGTGGTTAGTGGTTTCGGTATCTACAAAGTCAATTATAATGGACAAGGGGCCACACGGGTCGTGGAGGTCTACCTTAATTACTGCTTCGGACTAGACTTCGACGCTGAGGGCAGGATCTGTTGGCCTGACCATGGCAAGTACCAATTACTTGTCTCTATTAAAGTGGGCTCATACTAAATCTGATCTAATTTGTCTTGAGCAAACAAACAACAACATAGAGGTGCTAATGGTCGCGTGCCGGTGTTACGCCTACATTCTACCTAGCGTTAAATGTAAAATAATCAATGTGCAACCAAATGCAAAGCATTTATGTTATAAGTACCATGATATGTCTTTCCTGTGGTGTGAAGCGTTGGTTAAAAGGTCATCTGAAAATGGAAATACTACATTTGTTTCCATCATCCTTGACTGAACTTGTCTCAAAATAGATTGGCCTCGTATTAATTTGAGGCAAACAACTTCAAAGGTTGTATACTTCCTTTTGCTCAAAGTATCCAATACATCTGACTAAGGAAGTATTTAATATGAGATTCGGCGATGACCACAAATACCTCTCACGTCCATAGAGACGTCATCCGGAAAATAAAGCCCACTGTGGCGGTCGGGAACGTATGTGCGGTTTAGGATGTCGTTCAACATATTGTGCATGCGCGTTGTAAATAATTACAACTAACGCTAATTATGGGGTTGTGTTATGTTTAGTAATAATAGCTGCAAGAAAGTAAGCGCATCATTAGATCATTAACATAAACTATGATATGCGTGGGTCACGCATAGTTTCGGCAGTCACTGCGTTTCAGCTAGCCAAACGTTAACCTTTGACATATATAAGCAATGAAGCCCATAAACACTACTCAAAACAGAGATTGAACGACATCCCTGAACGGATATACATCCCAGGCGGGTAAGCTGTGGGCTGAAAGTACGCGCTAACCGTTAACATGTAAATAGTCATGCGCTGTATGAAAAAACGATGATACACGGAAGTAGAACAACATCCAGACCGCCACAGTGGTAGCAAATGTAAACGCAACACCGATGACAAAAGCCGTAATAATTATGTCATTGACTCATCATTAGTATCTTATTGAGACTTTTCATTGGCATTATACCCAGCACGGAGCTTAAATCATCATTAATTGTTTTTCGAAATGTTTTGCAATGACAAACCAATGATTGCCATGTTTTGTTTTATTGAAAACCAGACCAATGATGGTAAGCCATTCTGCATCCATCAATGACGTATTAAGTTTGTGTTGCAGACAAATACAAAATAGAATGTTACAAGGAAGGCGACAGACGAAGTTATGACACAACTAGCCCCCCCTTTACATTAGCAATTCAAGATGGCAGGGCTTACTACGGAACACATATGGACACTCCAAACAAGTAAGGCAAGATAGGTTTATCCAATCTGTGAATTCTATATTACATATACATCTAGAAACTAAAATTGGAGCTGTGACCGCATACAAAATAATGTTTCTTAAGTATGAGTGCTCTTTGGTAAAATAAAAGATAATCATTTGCAATAAATATATAAATTTGCGAGAGACAATAGCAATACATGTCATATGCGATTGTTGTAAATTCAGTAAATATGAAATAAACAAACACTATTATTTAAATAAATATAATTTCAATATTCTTTTTATTTAAATGACGTGTGTGTGTCAGTCAATTGCTTCGGAGCAGAGGCATCTAGTCAATTGGTTGAAATGTTAATAATACACTCGATGGTTTTATTTGATTTTGTATATATATATATATATATATTATATATATATATATATATATATATATATTAGAAGAAGAAGACAACTACTGACAATTGGACAAATTAAGGAACGTCAGGACTCTCCTCGACCGAGAAGGAGCTGACCGACCAGAAAGATGTACTGCGCTAGTAGCAATGGAACTTGCCAAATACAACATCGACATCGCCGCCCTATGTGAAACAATGTTGTCAGAGTCTGGTAGTCTCAACGACTTGGAATGCTCTTTCTTCTGGAGTGGCAAACCCGAAGGAGAAAGAAGGGAGGCCGGAGTGGGCTTTGTTATCAAAACGGATATCGTTACAAAGCTGACAGAAATGCCACGGCCAGTAAGTGACAGAATCATGACGATGAGATTACCTCTCTAAGCAAGGACAACTTTGGTCCAATTATCAGCGTGTACGCTCCAACGATGACAAACCCAGATGAAAACAAGGAGGCCTTCTACAACCAGCTGGCAAGTGTGCTCAGTGGCATCCCTCGTACAGATAAGCTACTGCTGATAGGAGACTTCTATGCGAGGATAGGAAGAGAAAATGACAAGTGGTCCTTGGTCATGGGCAAACATGGTATTGGGAAATGCAACTCCAATGGCAAGCTTCTACTTGCTCTGTGCTCTGAGTTCAAACTGATAGTGACGAACACCATCTTCAAGCAGAAGGATGAATATATAATTATATATATATATATATATATATATATATATATATATATGTGTGTGTGTGGGGGGGGGGGGCTTGAAAAGCAACGAATTATATTAACAAGACAAGGCGCTAAAATGGCAAAAAGATTATTTTATTATATACAGAAGTCAACAAGGACAGCCCATAAGTGAACATGAACATAATATCAGACAGATGTGAAGAGTGATGAACAAATATGAGGTAGCAACAGCCGTGTCGTGCGTCTCTTGTACATCCAAAGAACAAAGTAGAACCGGAACAACATAAATATTATTTATGCCAATACATTAGTTTGTTTTTGCAGGGTTGTGTCAATGCCGCTGCAAGTCGGAGGAGGAAGTCACACCACTATCTACGAAAGGAATGTCCATGACTTCCTTGGCCTTGCAATTCTGCGTTCTGACTGGCAGCCGCCAAAGGGTATTATAAGGGAGTATATAGTGAAAGTGAAACAGGCCAACATGTTTCTTAACTGAATACCTTCAATATATATGTGTTCAAATACTTGTCTTCTGATGTATGTATGTCATCCGTAATAAGTCAACACAGACTGGTAGCACGTGTACGGGAGAACACACCTGACATTCAAGTTGATCCAAGGCGACAACTTCGAACGACAACACATCAACACAGTTGGAGGGAGACAGACGACAGTCATCGCCAACATATGACGTCCATCCACTACTATTCGGTATGTTAAATTACTAGTGGGACACATATGATTATGCGTGGTTATAATACAATTCAAAGTAACTGTTAATCTAGTTTCAGAATGAACCAAGAAAACACGGCTCTGGCAATTCGAAGTAGCGGAGGTAAGGATGCTACATTGTTGGAGACAAGTAACTGAGATGACAGGTCGCATTCAGTAGGTATATAATCATGACTAGTCATGCCTTCATGCTTTTAGCTACGCTTTAATGCCATATATCACAGCAGCTGCCAGAAGCAACTGAGACCAGAAACACCCAGAGTACCAAGGTGGCACGTTGGTTTGGCATCTGCATGCAGCATGCTCAAGAGGTACTGTGATTGACTAACCAAACTAATCTGTATAATATCATAAACACAGGCGCATCCACACATTGTGTATTCATTAAATATGTGGTGCATATGCTTGTGGTTTATGTATGTGAATTTTCAATAATTATTTTTATATTTCAATGTAATGTGTATGTAATGTAATGTAATGTAATGTAATGTAATGTAATTCAATGTAATTCAATGTAATTCAATGTAATAATTCCTGCATAAATAAAAAAATCATGGTTTCAAATAGATGCACATCATAGTTAGTTGAGATGTAAAATCAGTAAAATATGTAGAGTAATGAACGATGGGACATATAAATTGCATTAATTCAATCAATAGTTATCACGTTAATGCAATCTGACTATTTACTTGGCTTAACTGCGAATGAAACGGTCAACGTGTCATGTTGTAGGGTCAATCGCACACAGCCACACCCGTTCTCCAAGAGGTCTTGGCCAGGCACGACAAGAAGAACATCATAGATCCACGGACTTGGGGGGATTCTAGAAATCACAACCTTGAAGGACAAGTAGAAGATCTTAGATCTACAAGTCGTGGAGATCCGGTAGATCACAGACGGGCAAGGGGAACACCCGAGAAGTGCTGGATTCCTACAGGGCTGACGAAAAAGAGTAGGCAACTATAACTCATTTTGACTCTGTAATAAAAGAAGAGAAATTAAGTACCACTGATATATTTAGTCGTGCTGACAGTAATTCATGTTGACATTCTAAACCATGTTTATAGAATGAGTCAAGTTGATAGTGTGGTCATCCTAACATTGTAAGGCATGTTGAACAATAACGATCATGTTGATATTGTAAGCTATGTTGACGCTGTACGTAATATCACTAAAGTAAGTCATTTCGAGAAAGAAAGTCATGATGAGACTGGAAGTATGTTAACACAACAGTAGTTTTGACAAAGTAAGCCTTATTTATACAGTAAGTCACAATTCATGTACAATAAACATATGCTACAAGTGAATCAAATAGTGCATTGCTTTGTGGAACAGGTTATCCAATCGATTATATCCTTCAATTAATAAAAATATATATTATCTTCATAATATTACTATATGCTAATTATTAATTTTGCAGTAGCATTGCTTATTAAACATTACAATTTTTTTTTTTTCCATTCAGACATTACAGATTTCCCATCACTCACACATGAAAGATCCAGGCATAAGTCGGCATGGAAGCAGTGACACCCATAACGTTGGTGGTTCCAGTTGACACGTCCCAGATCAAAGCCAAGCAGAATGTCACAGGTAAGCGTAAATAACTTGAGTTTAATATGGATGCTAATATGATATTCAACTAATTACCGCCAGCTTATCCTGCAAGTAAGGTGCGCACGCATTCAATTAAAACTAATGTTAAGAGACAACTTTATTTTGCTAATAGTCTCACATTGTGTGACACTGTAACACAAACATGCACACACGATCTTACAAGCTCCAATTCTTTTGTCAAATTGCTGACATCGGTATGAATTTCTCATTAAGTATAACACCGTGGCCAGTTACAAGATGTAATGTAATATATCCTCCCTAAATGCAATACTCCTGACTAATACGCAATAAAATTAATTATATAATATTCTTTATAATTGTTGTGGTGTGTGTGTGTGTGTGTGTGTGTGTGTGTGTGTGTGTGTGTGTGTGTGTGTGTGTGTTATTACTATAAAAAGAAAAAGACGCCTATTAATACCAATGTTAAAATACTGCTTCAGTTGAACGCATTCACCACACCAGGTCAGGGACAGGATAGACGAGTCGAACTGGGCCATTCACTGAGAGACGTGATATGAAGTGAAGCAGTGAATTATTAACACAAGGCGCTTACACACTGGTACGAACAATTAGCCATGTAGAAGACGAAGACAGCGTTGTGTTATTCTCGGACATA
Organism: Oasisia sp. SBJ-2009; assembly: GCA_964017155.1. Lineage (NCBI taxonomy): Eukaryota > Metazoa > Annelida > Polychaeta > Sabellida > Siboglinidae > Oasisia > Oasisia sp. SBJ-2009. The sequence goes on along the minus strand of OZ024856.1, from coordinate 51,794,240 downwards.
AAACTACGTGTGCACAATATATTTTGATGCTGACGTAAATGTGACTTGAGTTAATATGGAATGATGGCGAATGTCTGAAACATTGACATACGAGTGAAACAAGTGTCGGATCCTGCAGAGGCAATTGACTTAAGAGGTCAACACATAGTGGCACTAGTTGACAACAAGGACATTTCGAGTGTCACCAGGATTCAAAGGAACTCTTCTTATGACATTGACGACGCGGTGAATAGTGTTGCAGTGCGGTGTTATTCTTGTTCTATAAATTTGGATGCGCCATAGACCAGCTACAGGAATAGTTGGTTTATGATGCTAACCGAAATGCAGTGGTCTCCATAGAATCATTTGTTTAATGCAGGTTTATACTAATATTTAATAAGATCAATACACATATTTTCTAGCGGTTTGGTCAATTAGATAGTCGTGATTTACGAATTATCACATGCCATGTGCGAGATTAGTTCGTTGACGCTTTTCCCTGTGCAGATTGTACACGAGGTTTTGGTCTACGGATCTTTTTCCTCCTTACATATTCAGTTGCGTGTGTACACAGGGTTTTTAGGGCGGTAAATAAAGCAGGATTCAGTACAGAGGCGGAATGTCCCACCTCTCTCTAGTATAGTTTTAGTTGTCAAAATGTTTGCGAGACATCTTTTTAAGTAGGTTTTTATGTATTTATATTGTAAGTATTGACATTTAGGATGTGGGTCTCTTTTAGGATGTATAGGCTAAGAAAATGAGGCAATGTTTAAGACCTCAACTGGCTCACATGTGCTGGTAAATAATTGCATTCATGACGCGTCCAATAATCTGATGAGTTAATAAATAACTGTCAGAAGGTTATTCTGGCCAGATTCTTCCATATCTGTTGTTGACTGGTGGCATTGCAAAAACATATATATATATATATGTATGCATGTGTGTGTGTGCGTGTGTGTATGTTTCTCTCTCTCGTTCTCACCCACCCACCCACCCACCCACTCACTCACTCACTCACTCACTCACTCACTCACTCACTCACTCACTCACTCATTCACTCTTTCTGTGATCGAGTTATGTGCCAACTGTGATTTTTCGGCTGTTTCCGATGACTCCACGTGAATAATAAATAAGAATACGAACTTGTTGTTGAAGCGGATGTACCATGACCGCGTTTTGAGCTATTAAATAATCATGATTTACGAATTATCACACCATTCCATGTGCGAGGTTGTACTTTTTCATCATTGTTAACTGTAACTATTCAAAACAATGCAGACGTCCACACCCTACTTCAATAGGCAACCCTAGTGAATACATTTTAATACCGGCCCGACAATTAAAAGACGCGTTGTTCAGCAATTGTTTTACATCACTCATTGAAACAAATAAAATTAATTATATAATGGCCGCCATATTTAATAATGGCAGACGTGTATGACTGTATGTCACAGAAGTTCAAGTTTAACATACGTCCTTGATGCTTTATTAGGTATAATTATATGTGATGTAGTTATTAAAACATGGGAACATTTAATTTGGCGGTAATGTTCCAAGATGGCCGCCAAATCAAGCAACACATTTTTGAATGCTGTTCGGGGTACTCTACGAAAGTAAATGTCTGCGATTATTTATTCAGTTGTCCATAATAATTGTATTTATGTAATTTGGCCGCCAGTTTGCTGATTAACACACATCTCGCTGCTTGATTCATAGAGTCATAAAGTACAGTTGCTTTCAGGATGCCTGTGCAAAATTTTCCTTCCCAGTCCTACCCTTTCGCAACACCATTGTCATCATTCCAACAGGAATAGGATTAATCATGTGTGTGTGTGTGTGTGTGTGTGCGTGCGTGCGTGCGTGCGTGCGTGTATATATTATTTTGAGCTCTGGTGAGAGGAATCATCGATTAATTTCCCCTTTTCAAGGCAAACTGGCCGTTCCATGTTTAAGCACACACGTACAGATTTTTTAGCTATTTGCAATTCATTTTTGACTGTTGCTCCTAATCCCCATTGATGCACATAGTATATAATCAAAATACTTCTGCAACAATACTGAACACAACACAACAACGAGATGTAGTTATTATGATATTAAATGTGTCCAATTATGAATAAATAATTTTTGTATTATCATGCATCGTTTACTAAATGATTCACTTAAATTAAATTGTGTAGAAACCAGTGACAAGCAACTACGAAGGTAGAGAACACGAGTGGTAGAATTGTGTGGACTGGTAGAAATTGCACGCTGCAGGATGGTATGAGATGATAAGGGTTGGTTGTGGATGGTAAGGTAGGGTAGGGTTAGGGATGGTAGAGGATTGTCGTCCACCCAAAAGACCCCTGATCATCTGTCACGCGTTGAACTAACGACAGATCAGCGGCAGATGGACAGCGGCCAGTCAACTATGTCGCGGGGGGAGTTAGTGAATGTGAGTGTGAGTGAGAACAAAAAAGTAAAGGCAAGTTCTTATATATCGCAGTATCCAGTCCTCAGGACCGTTCAAAGCGCTTTACACTTTACTTTCCTGACAGACCTGTTCATTCAGACACCGTCTCAACTTCTCTGGGAAGCATCCAACCATCTGCTGCAATTAATGCGCGAAGGCTGCTCGTACACATAGCCACCACTGTCTATAGTCAGGTACTCATTTATTCAGCTGAGTGAACTGGAGCAATGTAGAGTGAAAAAACTTGCCGAAGGTTTTAACACCGCAGCCAGGATTCGAACCCGGGTTCTCGTAGTCGAGAGTCCGAAGCTCTACCCCTGAGCCACTGCGCTCTAGTAAGTGATACATATAAATATAATATTTACCGAGGATAGGCACATTAAAGCACACAATAGCACACTAGTTTCCAATGTGGTCCTCCAAAAAAATACTGAGAATGAATTTAAGAAAATATAAAAATAAATACATAAATAAATAAACACAGTAATACAATAATAAAAATGTTAATATTTTTTAAGACAGGTAAACAAATGTCATCAATAAGACAATGGGCTAATATAAAAGGTGCTCTATTAAAATATAATAACATGATAGTACGTAGTAAGATTAAATTAACAAAAAAGCGAAGACGTTAACAATTTCATTGTCGTCGGATCGGCCCTCAGACTTCGGAAGAAGACGGGGAGGGTGGATTGTGCATTTGATGCCTGTTTGCAGCGACATCTACAACTCGACAATATCTGGCACACTTTTGGTTGCTCTTATGTGGAATAAGGTTGTGTTACGTTGGAGGTACTTTTGACAAGACTGACATTAGGTGTTTTACATGCATTTGATGGGCACTTGTACACAGCTGGTTACTGGTTAGCAAGAACGGTCTTCCCTGCATTTGTTACGGCCAGGGCGGCCTCATCCCAGACTAACGTAGAGACGATGATTGGCTATCAAGCAGATTTTGAAATAACTTAAACAGGTATACACTTTTTTTTATCAAATACTATAATATAAAAACTATTAAAAATTATAAACTTACTCTGAAACATGTCACACAAAATAAACAGAAATGAAAAGATTTCATAATTTTTTACCTTTTATTAATCAAAAGCATACATACTACATAAACTTTAATAGCTAGTAAACAAACACGTAAATTTGTGAATTAATCCAGAACAGTGATGACATATATGGTGGCTTTGAGTCGATTAAGAGGGATTAAAGGGTTGCATTGGCGTTGGGGTCAGATTTATTACGAAAAGGACAAACATTGCCAACGTTGCCATTGGTGGCAAAGGTAAAGCTCAACGGGGTACACGTTCTAGATGTTGACTGTGCAAGTACATTAATTAAACAACAACACTCAAACTAACGAGTTTTATTCATATAGCACCAACAGCTAACAAATACACACCCAAGTGCGATCTATTTATGCTGACATAATTAAATGGAAACAAGAGGCAAGTGTTTGCGTCGCAACTGAAATACTAAACTAAGCCCATTTAACCCATCATATGTCAACTAACCATTTTTTAGCATTTGTGTTATGTTCTCAATTACCTGTGTCACTTTCCAAAACAAAAGTTACTATCGTATGTATTGTGATGTTGGTTTTTTGCTGTATCTTGTAAACACGTTACGTCGACGTGGTATTGGGTTACAACAGATGTAAACACATTACATCGTCATGATGCGTGTCGTGGGATTACAACAGTTGTTTAGGCATGCAAAAGCATAACTCAGTTTCAGAGTCAAAGGGAATATGAGAAACAGATAAATAAGCTGTAGTATTCGTGTTCAATCACACATACATCACAACCAGGTATATCACCAGTGAGGTTACTATGAGTAAGATTATGAGTAAGATGTCATCCAATGGGATATCATTTTATTTGTATTTTATCGGTATCAGGTTCCACTTTGAGACTGCGTTCTGAGTTATCCAATGACAACAAATTTAGTTTAGTTCTTTAGGTGCACAACAAAAGAAATGTTGCCCCTTGTTTCCCTTCAAGTATTTTCCTAATTATTTCTGGTACTACCGTTACTGACAACAACCTAACTAAGCCTGATTTCTTCAGTTTAGGTACATCCTTGTCTACAAGGTAAAATAAATTATAGCAACTAAACAGTGTCAAGAACGAATACATGTTACAGCTGTGACAATTATGGACACATTTGAAAAGACACCTAAGTAATAACATGGTTATAATGGCGACTGCAAATTACTAGTCAGTGCTTAGAGGGAATAGAAAAATCACTGAAACGCCTTGCATGGTTTTCCACGTATTCTTTTCTGGCAATAAATACATACATACAGGCATATGCCTATTAGTCCAAACAATAATTGAGAAATGCAATTCTTCGGAGAAACATTTAAAATTTTAGCGGCCAACTTTTCCCAACTTCGTGTCCGTCTTTGGGTTTGCGGTTATTTGTTGAACTGCTACAATTGCCTGATTGACAGCGTCCTGCAACTCTCGGAGGTCGTGTATATGAAGTAATCGCAGGATTTTTGCAGCTTGTGCTGTGCCTTCATCTAGAACGTAAATGATACAAGTGAATATTCACTAATAAACGATTATTGAAATACCTGAATAGAACTGTTCATTACAATTTCACAGATTTGACTTGCAGAGTTTTTTTTTCATATGTTAGCCCTTTAGACCTCAGTCATTTTTTGTGTAAAGCCCCTGGTTCCTCAGAAAAGTAGGTCAGATTCCTAAAAATGACAGGGGTGTCCGTTTTTGGGGCACAGGTCTTTTATTATTGAATTTCCATTATTGCAAGTTAACATTATTTTAAAGGGCATATAATTACCTTAATACTGGATGTAGATATGCTTTATTATTAATTAAAAAAGTTAACCATAATGCAACAGATGTGCCAGTATATCAATATTTTACTATAACATGACATATTACGTGACGTAACTTTTTATGGCTTCATTTTTTGCTGCTACAAGTTTTGTTTATTTGAAAGACAGTGTAATTACCTACACATTGGTACCGATATTATTATTATACCTTATATATTAATGTTGCATATACTCGAATACAATGGAAGCATACTCGACAACATGAGAAGCTAGTGACCAGTCACAGTACAGCGGCCAAGTGTTTCCGCTACCACCCCGGCCAGCCTCGGTCGAAACCTCAGCAAATAAACAACAGAACAGTCCCGCAAGTTACACCACTTATAAACACTACAATAATTATAATACAACTACCCAATCATTGAATTATATCCTAGTTGAGGATATCGTCTTTGTGCAAGAATACGGAACACCGAGTGTGGGACTCGTCTCATAGACGTAGCGTGTTTACAAAATGAGCTTGACCGACGAACTTCGCCGACAACAACAACGATCTTCGAAATGAAACATCGACTAAAGTCACATATTCGATGCGTGAAACGGCGTGAATAGCAAACACTTTGGAAGACTTCTTGGTACTTTTGCAGTTTAGGCCCGCACCTCGAAAAAATCAACAAAATGATCACCTACGATGACCAAACTTCGCAGGGCGTATCTACTACACCTGTACTATGCGTATGCACTTGTCATGTGATCAAAAAATAATAATTAATGCCTGAAATCGATCAAAATGTGTTAGTAAATAACGCGCTTTCAAGGCGCCACCTGACGGAGTTCACTGTGGCAGTAGGGACTCGACGAGGAAAGCGCGTTATTTACTTACACATTTGGATCGATTTCAGGCATTAATTATTATTTTTTGATCACGTGACAAATGCATACGCGTAGTACAGGTGTAGTAGATAAACCATACGAAGTTTGGTCATCGTAGGTGAACATTTTGATGTTTTTTTCGAGGTGCGGGCCTAAACTGCAAAAGTACCCGCAATTGTGAATCTAATGTTCAATACTACCGGTTGTTTCAACGGGAAAGTAAAAAAGATAGCTCAAACTTTCTCACGGAACTATTACTGTAACCGTATGCCGAACAGTAAGGCATAATTACTACTAAAGTTTACCATAGATTTGACCACAGATTTAGATACACGTCTAAGCAGCTGCTACAGGTCAAGCCAACTGAACGAAGACTCGAAGTTGTTGACCCTTAACGACGTCGCAGGAACCTGGCCGGCTTCAGCAGAGACCTAGAATGCCGCGCGCTGATTGGCTATGCCAAGTTAACCCGTCACCGATGGCGGCGTCTAGGCCTTAGTGGATTTCGGTAGAATGTTTAACTTTAAGGTCACATTCTGAGTAAACCGCTGACGTTAAAAAATTGAGTATATGTGGAAATTGTTACTTTATATTAACTCTATTAAGTGTATGCCACGAAACAGTTAACTTTTTTTGCCTTTAAAATGAGTCAGCGTATATTTACAGATGTATGTTACCTAGTATAGCCTTTGGTTATAATCTTTTCTTTGAAATATTCATTAATTTAATAATCACCATAATCATCACTAAACACTCATGCTTTTAGGAAAAAGTTGCACTGGTTTTGTTATTTTCCTGGCAAAACAAGCGTTCAAATAGGGTGTTGGGCAGCCATAGTGACGTAGGATATGATTTCACAAAAGAAAAGTTCAAAACCACAATTAGCAGTATTGCCCAAAAAATGAATTTGTGCATGTTTTTTTTCCAGATCATGTACTAATAATTATGTATCCCTGTCAGAACATGTATATTCATTTTATAACACCATAAAATACAATTGTGACTGATTGCAGTTAGAATACTGCGTTTTAACGCATAAGCACTGTCAAACGTGTCTTTAAACAATGTTGTTCGTTTGCACAGCTTAGGGTAATGTCGGTTCAGTGTTGTGTGTGGCAGGTTCATAACCAGCTGGTGTTCCTTATGCAAACACTACATGTTGTGTGCACACACATTGATTCCGTTTCAGCTGGTTTTGTGATATTTTCGAAATGAATTGAATTGTAGTCAAACTAGTATGTATATATAGTATGTATGTATATATATGTATGTATGTATGTATGTATGTATATATATATATATATATATATATATATATATATATATATATATATATATATATATATATATATATATATGCGACAGTATAACTTCTTCCGCAGTCAAATGATTCGGACCAGCCGACACCATTTTGCTAACTCAAAAAATAGGGCACTTCGAAAAAATGCGTGAAACTCCGTAAACTTGAATAGCACCGGTAGCCATAACTACCCACAATGCATTGCCGATATGTTAACCCTTCAAGTTAAATGTGTTTCAAAAGTATCCTCCAGAGAGCGCCTCTGGAATAGATCAAACTCGGATGCTAATATCTACAACCATGTTTGGCCGACTTGAGGAGTAAACATGCGGCCGTGTATGGCCGACTTGAGGTCTAAAGGGTTAGAGGACAAAATAAGTTAACTGTTTCGTGGCATACACCTAATAGAGTTAATATAAAGTAACAATTTCCACATATACTCAATTTTTTACGTCAGCGGTTTACCAGAAAAATATTTTTTAACACCCAGCCATCTAAATTCGATGAGCTACCCCATCTTGTACGAAGAATGACGTCACGACGGTGAGGCTCTCTCCGCGTAGATTCCCTGCATGTGGTTTGGCTGTTGTCATGAAATGGCTGCAACTCGGCAACGTGCATAACATGCTGATATAAAGTTGTCTATTATTGTTATCGCTGAAATCATCCCATCAACTGATGATACATGTCTACTTCAAACCATTTCTCCTCAAAATGGACCGAGCAAAGTGAACTGTACTTGGACTCCAAACAGTACGCCCGCAAATCACCAATGTGAATCCATTGCTTCAATAATACCGGTTGTTTAAACTATTATTGCAACCGTATGCCGAACAGTAAGGCATAATTACTAAAGTTTACCATAGATTTAACCACAGATTTAGATATACGTCTATAAGCAGCTGCTAGATGTCACGCCAACTGAACGAACTGTCGAATACTCGACATTGTTGACCCTTAACAACGTCGCAGGAAACTGACCAGCTTCAGCAGAGACATAGAATGCTGTGCGTTGAATGGCCAAGCCAAATTAACCCTTCACCTATGGTGGCGTCTAGACCATCGTGGATTTCGTTAGAATTTTAGACTTTAAAGTCACATTCTGAGTAAACCGCTGACGTTAAAAAATTGAGTATATGTGGAAATTGTTACTTTGTATAAACTCTATTAGGTGTATGACGCGAAACCGTAGTCTTTTTTTGTCCTTTAAACATGTATGTATACACACACTAGCCGAGTTATTCAGCTTTTCATTTGAAAACATTTGTTGTCCACATATAACGCCAGATCTGTGCCAATGGATAACAGTAAGTTCAATCTTAGTCTACTGAAAGCCTGAAACCTAATCCTAGATCTTGTACACGAAAGTATTGTTGGCGTATCAGGGGTCGACAATAACGTTTTGTATTCACTGACCCGGGGGGCCAGTGGACTTTAAAAGTTACTGGCCCCCCAAAAATGTTACTGGCCCGAACGTTTTTTTGTAGGAATACACATTTATTCTGATAAAAACAGGTACATTGTACAATAAAATATATTTGTTTATATTTAGGACACTAAAATAGAAACGGCAGCTGAAATGACAAATAAACAAAAACGTGTTTTTGCCGTTTTCTAATTCTTTTGTACGTATTCTGTCAATAAAGTTCACTTTTGTATTAATTACATACCTCTAAGTTATTTGTTTGCCATAACAAATGAGCCCCTATCGATTGTGAAATCCATTTTAATTTTGAAGACGCAGGCTATGTTCGAAAATACGCGATGTTTAGACCTTAGTAATGCCACCGTACTTTCACTGTTTGCCATGTTGTGTGGTACGAATAGAACCGCCAAACTGTCCTCTAACTGCCTACGTAGACGGCATCCCCGCCCTTTGACCTGTATATGAAATCCAAATAAATATTCGACCGAGTATCTCCTTATTTGGCGTTCGCCGTTCGTCAGCTTCGGGGACTTCCAGCCGCTATGCGCGTGACATGAGGTGACCTACATAATGCCATGACGCTAGCTAGACGACATTGGTGTGGATCCTGTCGCTGCCAAACGTTATAAATTTACCGCAAGGTGTGAATTAATTTTAATCGGAGAAAGAAATGGAAGGCGACGATGGCGTGCATAGAAGTATTTGCTGCAGGCGACTGCTTAGCGCCGACAGCCAGAGGTCGAACGGGAAGCCGGGGATCGTTGACGTTGGCGTTTCGCCGTTTGCGGCTTGGCGAAATCCTGTGACAACTTGACGTTTAACTTATTGGAATGGATATATTTTGGAATAAATAAGTTAGAAAATTCAGCTAAACGACTATGTTTTATGTGAGTTATTACTTAGCCTATAGTTACGGTCTATAACTTTTTCAAAATCATTATTTCGTTACTAATAGTAATACTATTATTTAGTACAAGTTCACAAGAAGTCCACAAGGGGTCGTCGTGACATGCTCAACATATTTTGTCTATTAGTTTTACAGATTAGGATAGCAACAATAATAAAGGAGTACGCGAAATTCAATGACACATTTTATTTAGGTACCACTCGGCTATTACTACAAAATCCGAAGCGTTATCTTAGCTAATTCACTAGGGAGGTGTCTGCCTCGCGTCTCCGCCTCACGTCGCCAGTAGCGACACCGTGCGAAGTTATGGAGAACTTGCAATTCGTAGACAAGATGGTGACTAGTTTCGACTGATAAGGCGAGTCCACGCTATCACAGATTATGTTTAATTGTTGCGTAATGAGAGACAACTGATGGAAATTATATAAAACAATGGTGAATAATTCCATTGTAACTTATTGAAACCAGTGGCCCGTCGGGCCAGTAAAATATAAAAACTGGTGGCCCGAACTGGCCCGACACCCTCAAAACACGCGTCGGGCCATCGGGCCAGCGCTATTGTCGACCCCTGCGTATTTCTGAACACTTAAAATAGACCCATCCACAAATGCCAAGCAACCAAATGAGCAATCCTGAGCATTTTAAACTGAGCCCGTCCCAAATGCCTGCACTCTTCACAAATTATAACTGGTCAACTTTATAGGATAACCTTTGCCTAAATACATGACAAAATATGCCGACATAACCAGGGCACACCCGGCAGGGAAGATGCAAGATTATGCGTAAAGGATTTTTAAAACATAAAATAAAATTGCTGCATAACCAGTGATATATAGTAGATAACATATCTTCAAAGTGATAGTATAGAAAGACATTAGATTCCAAGATGAATTTTGAAGAAAAAAATTTATCTGTGAGCTACACAAATGGGCTCACTAGTCACTTAATCGTATTCAAAATAGAAAAACAAACCTGTAAACCACCCCACCCCACATTCAAAAGTTCAGTCCCATACATACACAATTAACATGGATTCACAAACACACAAGTAAACCAAGAATCAGTGTTTTATAATAAATATAGATGCTACCCCATTCTGAGACCAAAGCCAAAGCTGGTGCAGTAAGTCAATATAAGAGAGATGATTGCAACTAACTTACCATCTGTGCTGAAGCCTAGCGGGACTTTACTTAGTGGGATGCTTACTGAAGAGGGCTGAAACGGAAATACAAAAGCCTGCACCTCACATACATGTACACACAACTCTAGTCATACAACAGCACATTCTTCGGCAAACAAATGTGTACCATGCTAAATGTATTTCTGAAATAAATTTATAGCATTGAGTTATTAAAAATTACTTTCTTTCAACTAAAACCAATAGGAACATGTATGAAAGTTGCTTATAGTAATAACAAAATTGGTTAGTTCACAGCAAAATGATCTACATACAAATTGATATAATCATATACAGTTACAGTAAGCATTGACAGGTATTTTACTTAGCATACTGTATGACACCATGTAGTTTAGTTTCATTTCAAATGCTGGCCCACCTTACTTCCTTGTGACGTTGCTTTTGCTTGCTTAGCTTTTGCTTTCTCAATAGCTCCCGAAGATAGTCTCTCCTTGATAACTCGAGATATTGTCTGTGAAAACAAGAAAAGCAGACTCTGTCAGTGGTGGGGTGTGGTTATCGAAAACAAAGTGATGGAAACAAACAATGCTGACATAAAATACAAACGATGCCGACATAAAATACAAACAATGCTGACATAAAATACAAACAATGCTGACAGAAAATACAAACAATGTTGACATAAAATACAAACAATCCTGTCATAAAATACAAACAATGCTGACATAAAATACAAACAATCCTGTCATAAAATACAAACAATGCTGACATAAAATACAAACAATGCTGACATAAAATACAAACAATGCTGACATAAAATACAAACAATCCTGTCATAAAATACAAACAATCCTGTCATAAAATACAAACAATGCTGACATAAAATACAAACAATGTTGACAGAAAATACAAACAATGTTGACATAAAATGCTGGCTGCAGAAACAAACTACCAGGTACACTAAGTCTGAAGTGGTTTGTGACTTACCTTATGCTAACAATGCAACTTAGCATACAAAACAAAAATGGTCAGACACATTTTACTGGAACAAAACCATGCCTATCAACTGGAAATACTAAAATGACATATTCCAATAGATAATCTTGCGAGGTACAACTACTGTGTATCCTTTATGTAACGTTTATTGGTTAGTTAAATTATATATAACTGTAGTGTTATACAAATTACTTGTACTGGCTGTCTTTATTGGGGATGCAGTGAGAGGACATATTGGACATGCTAATAATTAACTAATAATTGAATATCACCATGGCAACCACGTAACTCTCTCCCACCTTGAGTAGCATCCGATGGTTCGGATGTGACGGAATCTGCAGGAGTTTAGCGAGGGATGTGACGCCCACTTTGAAGTCTGCCGAATCAACTGTCACCCAATGAAAAACAGAACAACTCATTTAGCTGTGAATCTAGTTCAACCTATGCAAGTTCCACACAAAGAATTCTCAGTTTGCAAAAAGTGTGAAAGTGGAAGGTCGTCTTAGGGTGTCCAACAACCAGGACATTGAAAGTGAACCGAAACCGAACTGTGTCTGAAAAACCACTGGAACTCGATTGGATATGAGGACGTACTCCAAGTTGTGCCACCTTCTGGGTTAGTGCAATGGCAGTGTTTATCAAAACTCCACTACTATCCTGGTTATGTGAAATTATACCCACTAAAGTCACCACTATAGTCACTTGACTCACTTCCAGTGTGAACATATCAGGTTAAGGCACTTAAATAAAATCACACAACACTGTGTTTTCTACCATTATTATATATTCTACATTATGCAAAATGGTCTCGACTGAGGGTGGACAGATTACATAGCTTGCAAATATCTCACTTATACCAGGTATAATGTTGTTAACCATTTATTAGCACCTGTCAGTTGTTATATACGACACCAAAACTGGTTGAAAACGTTTAGGCATGCTAAATGAAGACAATGTAAATGTGTTAGCTTTCTTTCCAGGGATCATACAGTAATCCCTGAAAGTTTGGCGACGGAACTGGAAACTACCAGTGGACAAATCATAAATGTGTGGCAGTCTAGGAAAACCAGTCGGAAGTCGCTAGGCGTATTTGCCCGTAAACGCGTCGTAAAAGTGTTTTTGGGTCACTCAGTCCATTTTGAGATTTTACTACGATGTTTTTGCTAACATACTTATTTATACGTTCACCAAGTAGTTTCCTGATTACCCAAGTGTAAGTTACATTTTTTGAGGTTTTTCTAACTGGGAAGATCGTTCTACGTTATAGCATTTTGAAAGTTAACGGATTTGTATTTGGATTTTGGAAGTGGGATTTTAGTTGTTTTAGTAGTTCGATTAGTTTTTAATTTAGTTTGATGTTGCTATAGTTTGTGTCTGTACATATTTCTTAACTGTTTAACGCGTTATTGGAGCGGATTTCGTTGGAAAGACAATTTCGTGGCAAATTTCATTTCGTGTTTACGAACTTCGAAAATTCAAAGATGGCGGCGCCCATGGACTGACCGAAGCCAAACTATATCGCTAGTTGTCTGAACGCATTGGCGTTGATGAATATGCAGGGTATTGTAAAGTAAATGTAACAAACACAGCTACATTTCCCTCACAGAACATTATAAGGTAACTGCAACAGTTACTGTATTAGGCATCATAATGTGTGGTTTTCATGTGAAGAATGAATCTCGACTTCAAAACTCGTTTTTCTCCTTAAGTAATTTCTGATAGGGTCCCTCTTTAAATTCCTGTAACTTTGCTTCTAGTGGGAATATTTGAATACAGTGAACAGTACAGACGAGGACATGTAAATAGTGTAGATTTCCATTTCTTAAATAAAAAATATTTTTTGTCAATGCGACTGGTTTTCCTAGACTGCCACACAAATGTTAACACACCCAACAACACAGACACAGTGAAATCTTGCAAATTCCTGTTTTAAATTAATAGTATTAAAGTTGCATTCTGACTTCCGCCATGTTTAAAATAAAATTGTCCAGTAAACCAGCATTCTTCATACACTATATATTGTTTTCCTCAACTACATATCAACTTATTTTCACATAATTTAGTTAGCATAGATCTGATATTTTTGTGATGCTGCGAATGATATTTGTCACACCGTTGCGAGTATTGCTGATAAGTTGGGCAATGAAGCTGCTGATCAAACGTAACCCAGCAATTAATCCGTGGATGAAACTGGTGAATTGGAAGTCAGTTAGAAAATAAGTGCTGAAAATAAATGCTGGCGGGGGACTGCTTCAAAGAACCATCGAAACCCTTTGCCCAGATAACAATCCCAGTTTCCCAGTATCACATGCTAAGCAAATACTAGGGCTAGTACGAAAGAAGCCAGGACACCTACAGACAGTTCAAAATGTAACCTGTTCAGGGCCAACAATGTCCAATGCAAACATAAGCACATTCACTGTTATTTGTTATGGTTAACTTGTATTATGTGGACTTGGAGCGTGAATTGGAATTGAATGATAATAGGTGGAACTGGAAAAAAACTGAATTAAGAAACTGAATTGGAATTGAATTCAAGGGATTGGAGCAGGAATTGGAATTTATTTGACCCCAGCGGACCCAGTCGATCACAACAATGGTCACCGTGGGCAGGTTTGACTGTACATACACATGCTAGGTCAGTCACAGGATAGTGAGGGGATACTGGTCAGATTTAAGCATTTTAAAGTTGTAGTGACGGCCTGGTGCACTCACAGTCTAGACTCTCCAGTGGGTTCGCTGACGTAGTTTTACTCGTGCCTTCTGCACTATCTCCGCTCCCAGCCTTGTCTTGAAAATGTTTAACTACAAAACAAGATCGACACAACTGACTCGCACTCGTCTGAACATAGCAGTTCATCCCAACATTTGTATACAATTTCTGTGAGTCTTAGGGTGGTTCCAAAATTAAACCGACATTTTCCACAGAATCACAAATGGCTGCAGACCCAGCCTCTTGTGCCCGGCGGCATCACTGCTGCTGATTACATCAGCACCAGGCAGCTGGACCCCTGGCTGATTCCTTTGCAAAACTCTGAATTTAAGCTCAGCCAAGGGGTGTGGTTGGCCTTTGCTCGTGATATAATTTTGGGCGATTTCAGCCACACTCTGCGCATGTTACCTGCAATGTTTGGAGTCTGGAAGCAAATATTTCAATACACAAAACTATTCAGTTGCTCGCTTGATTGGGTGAACAGGTAATTATACTGGGATTTACAGAAATGTTTATCCACCTCTTCAAACTGGGGTGGGTATGTGTGCTCTTCTTACACTAGTTTGACTCAGCTAGTATTTTACACAGGGAATCTACCACGGTTAGTTTTCCATGGCAAACAGCCCTGGCTTGCGAGGACAGAAATACGAAAACCATTTTAGGAATACATTCTCCTAATGATCTGCACAACTAGTCACTTTTAACTTTCAATCTAGCATAAACTTGCTTTGCTTGGCTGGGTGAGTTCTGTATGATATAACCATGACTGCAAGTGAAAGCCACTGGGGTTAGTGTCAATCAACTCACATCAGCACCTACCATTGTCTCCATAAACAAGTTTTACAGCAGACCCAAGGATCCAATCAAGAGCAGCATTCCTGTCAGAGATTGGCACGGGATTGCCTATGTCACTATTATACTGCAACATACAAAATAAATCTTCACCAAAGCAGCAACAGACATTTCCAAATGATAGCTAATCACAGCAGAAACCAAGAGAAACTATACTTTCACAGGCATCCATTCAAAGTCTTGTATAGTTTTTAATACAAAATCATATAATTATTTATATAACGTACAAAATAACTAGATACGAGTCTTGTTAATTGTTCTTTGTGTAATCGCTTGACTAAGTATTCCTAAGGACACTTGCTATCCTTAGTTACCTCTTAGCAAAGTTTTCTGTTAGGAAATGTTGCTAGTGATTCATAATTATATAGTTTGAACTTAATTCCTAAACTGCATTAAACGATATGATCACTGATCAGAATCTAAAAATAGAAGATACTATGTGCACAAGCATGTTGAAGATATCTGTGGAAGTAATACTATTAGTATGTCCCCTAGTTGTGACGTTTAGCCAAAATAGCAATTGCATTACCTTGGCGAAGGCATCAGCCCATGATGCACTCTCTACTTCTCTCAAAGCCTGTCGGTCTTCGATTTTATAATGTCGTATTTTTTGGTCTTCCAGCCACAAAATTAGGTTACGGAACTGTACTTCATCTGAAGAGAAACATTTATTACTTCACCTCACCCTGAAGGTTAAGAGGGTTTACATGGGAGAGGGTAACTTTAATGGCTGTGTGTACATTAACAAGCCTACACACCAAGGACGTGAAAACATCCTGAAATATTTCTATTTGTGCCAATACTGTTACATGCAATGTTTAGCATGTTAATGGGTCATTATATATTTAGATTCACACTAGTTATGTATCCGTCTGGAAATTGGAGTGGTTATTTGCACTGTTCCCATAGCTGGCGCAGTGGCAACATCAACTGCAATAATCGTATAGGTTGACTCCACACACTGCTCAGCTTTATATGGAATGATTGATGATCAGCCAGGGGTAGTTTCGACGGATACAAGTCAAAACGGCGACAAAACCAAACCGTTTTGGAAGTGTCGCCGTTTTGGTTGTCGCCGTTTTGACCGGTACCCGTTTCAACCCCCTGGCCCTGGCTTGCAAGGATGGTTTCATTGCTACTAATTTATGATTAACGTTTGCATTTTGACCATCTATAATCCTGCTGGTGTGGTTTGATTATATAATTTTAAATATGTAAACAGTCTGAAAATTATTAATTTGTCCTTTAATAATTCATCATTTATAAATTACTTATAAAACATTAAACATCAGTTGTTCCATTTACACTGCGACGTTATTGACCGCATATACAATGCACTTATATTTTAAAAGGTCCACCTCATTAACCCCCGACTTGGTGGAATCGATAGTTCACGAGCTACCCGACTTTCGAATAGAACACTGCTGCGTGTTGGAAAAGGCTAGTAGAACGTCCAACGCCGGGCGATAATACAGAATATTTCTTATAAGTTCGTTAATATTTATCACGTTAAAACACCCACCGGTAACATCGAATGCATTTGCATTATGAAACTGCAATGCAGTTAATTTCCTTTTAAACATGTATAATTTTGTTTACACGAATCCTACGTTGGGTAAGAAAACTACAAAATATAGATGGAATAGTGTCTCGTGTAACAACACGCCCTGTTAACCACGATAACGGTTTTTACCGCGAAGGCAACGTGCAGGAACAATGATAGCCTCGGTTACCCAGACTCCGTGAGGTGGCAGCACTTTTAAGCCCCCTCAACTACTTCTCGGCGTAGTTCCGCAGCCGACCGACAGTCGGTTAAGCGAGACTAGGACAGTGACTGTCAATGACAATGGCCAAATATTGTTTCAGTGTGTACAAAATAAACTTGCACAGTGCGAACGCACAGGGAATCTATCTTTTTCTGGAAATACGTGTGCTCTAAAACTGTAGTTATTTTGTTTTTAAATAAAATAATATTTGTGTGTAATTATTTTGGTTCGAGGTTACCGTTATGCCTTATGTCCGTATGCCATTGGACCAGGCATATGGTGAACTCTCCGCCTAAAATAGGGGGAACGAAGGCTACTTAAATTGCTACTTTCACGCACAAATGCATATAAAACACACAATGTTAGTCTTGTAAAAACTACCATCAACCTAACGCTAACCCTAAAATTTATTCCACATAAGAACAATCAAAAATGGGCATTTGTACTTGAGTGGCTAGCAAGTAGCTAAAATAATTTAGCTTTTAGGCTTGGACTTGGTGGCTAGAATGTAGATGCATCCAGCGTGATCCAGTCGCTGTTTTTTATGAGTTGGGTATGGCGAAACTGCGTAAAAAAATTGTAATACAGTTTTTTTTATATACGAATGAAAAGCCTTAATCCGTGACACTTAAATCACACAGATTTTGTTTACTTAGCCTTAAAGTTGCATTCTGACTTCCGCCATGTTTAAAATACAATTTCCCAGTAAACCAGCATTCCCCATACACTATATATTGTTTTCCTCAACTACCTATCAACTTATTTTCACATAATATGCCATTTTAAGATAAAAAGCAGCAAAAGACAAAAAATTATTCCGGTGAGCCTCACCAGTTAGAATTCTCTGATTGGTTTAGACCTCGATGAAGGGAATTCCAGTGAAAAGCGCAGTCAGGAAACCACACTAGGGCCACACTAAAAGGCGGATCACAATTGGCAGACCGCACGGAAACGACATACCACATTCACATAGATGCCACCGCTCGATACGCTCCATGTTGAAGGCATGTCCAGTTGCCCACATACAAACTATCACTGGCTACGCGCCTATACGGTCAATGGCTAATTGAGGATGATTTAAATAACTAGGGTATTGTTGCCTAGTGGCGCCTCTAGCGACTAACGTGGATATGTGGAACCGCCTTTTAGTTTGCCCCATCGTTTACTTACGTTGACCGAAGAGTTCCGATGGTAAAAATAGATCGACTTTTGGGAAACTCCAGAGCCGTTGTTTGTTGCAAACTTATATTTGATCAAATAACGCATAAAACCACAAAAAGTGAGACATGTTGTAGGAAGTATAATAATAAGCAAATATCGGTCATGGTGTACATTGACTTTTCTAAAATGCGTTAAAAAGGGGAAATTATGTCAGAATGCAACTTTAATTGTGGTTGCGTGGTAAATTTGGAAGTCATTATATCGATCCTTCAAATCAAAATCGAATACTGCATACATTTTATTGAAGTTTATGGGAATAGTATTCGAAACTGCACAATGATGATACACAATTTACATTCAGTAGCATATAATTTATGCTTAACCATATTTGTTATAACTGTAGCAAATAACATGTGCACGCGCAGAATTGGACCATCCGACCTAAGACGGGAATAAATCGTCAGACAGGAATCGACATGGAGACGCACTGACTGAGCCCTACACGAGACACAAGATACTTCGTGTTGACGCAGCATAGTCCATTAAAATTAAGCTATTTAGCGTAGCATACAGTCAGTTTTGCTTTTATGCCATTGATGATAACTGTCCACCAACTGCAATGACGGAAGAATATCGGGTTATTACTAACCCTTTCGTTAAAGTGACTGTCACCAGTAACACTACTTCTTTTGCGGCAGAACGCCGCTTCCAGAAAGATTTGACGATTGGCGCGTTAAAGGTATGTATTTCTGCTGTTTCCGTTTATTAAATACAAATATACAGAACGTTTTTTTTCACATGAAGTTGGTATTGTATAATGGCATAGTTCAACCAAACAGGTTTATTACAAAGTTCAACTAAATTATCAGTATCCAGTTTTCCAAGCAGGACACCAGATGGCAGCATTTCTCCATGGACTCCGTTTCTCCATACACGTACATAATGGCGGGGAGGGATATGGTCGGAATGCCCCACTGCCTGAATGCCCCAGTCCTAATCGCAAAGTCGCAATGCTCCAACCGCGAAGTTGCAATTCACCCACATTTTGGTACACCGGGGTTGCAATGCTCCACTTTTGGACAGAATGCCCCACTTTCGTGAGAGTCGGTTTTTAGGAAATTATGCGTTCCAGTTGTATTTGGTTCATATGCGGCAATCAATTTATATATATAAATTGTGATGTCTGCATGTTCGTACGGAATGAACAACTCGGAAGTGTTACGGATAACTACTTTTATCACATACAAGTAATAGGTACATATATGCTGTGTCAGCGGACGACTTCGGCTCTGGGCTGACCTCATTCTCTCGTCACTCCCCCAGTCTCCTGTTAGCTGTCACTCCAGGGAGCATCCATTAGCTGATCTATACTGTAAGTGATTCAGATATCACACTGTTCACCCTTTAGATATATACTAGTAATATAATAGTACTTGTAAATAAAACACTTAACTTCAATCCTGTAAGGTGTAAGATCTGATAGCCTACAATATAATCATCTTGATACTAAAAAATAAACTCATGTAGTGTCACTGTAATTCTGACAGACTATCATTTTTTTTAACTGCAATTATTAATTAATATATCATGACTAATTTAATGTCTACAATGTTCGTTTTGGCTCTATCTGAGTCTATGTTCTTGTATTTGCTTAGTGACGATAATAATAACTTTAACACATTTCTGTCGGCTACACATTCTAACTGAGTCATGCATATAACTCTACTAATGTTCACAATGTTCGTATTCACTACACCAGTGTTCACAGATTCAGTCTCTCCAGTGGTTTCCGAGTTCTCTATGATCTGCGAAGCTGTGTTTGCGGCACATCAGACCGTACGTCAGTCATCAGATGGCGTCGCGTTTGCGTCATCAGACGGCGATGCGTGTATGTCAGACGGCGATGCATGTGTGTCAGACGGCGATGCGTGTGTGTCAGACGGCGTTGCCTGTGCGTCATACGGTTGTGCCTGTGCGTCGGACGCCGGCAGATCTTCCTGAATAGGTACCTCCGGGGGCAGTTCAGGAGATAGTGTTTTTTCAGGCACCGAGCTCTCTTCCTCCTCGTCATTTACACGACGACTTCTCACATGATCGATGTGTCTCCGCACCACTCTCCCATCCTCCAGGCGAATCCTGAATGAGACTGGACCAGTCTGCTCCACAATAACGCCATACAGCCATTTTATTTTGCCACTGAAGTTCATTACAAACACTGTGTCACCCAATCTGAGTGTACGATCTTTCGCAGGCGCATTGTGCGACTCTGCTTGCTTCTGTTGCCGTTGAAGAACACGCTGACCTATGTCTGGGTGCATTAAATCCAGGTGTAAACGCGGACGTCGTCCTAGTAACATCTCAGCTGGAGACAATCAGGTTGTGCTCTGGGGTGTATTCCGGTAGCCGAATAAGAATCTGGAGACTCTCGTTTCAACTGTGCCTCCCGTGAGTTTCGCGTACCCCTGCTTGAAGCTCTGCACCACTCTCTCAGCTAAACCATTCGAAGCAGGATGATACAGTGCCACACAGGTATGTTGAATGCCATTTTTCAACATACATGTCGCAAACTCATCACTTGTGAAACAACTGCCATTGTCGGTCACAATTGTTTCCGCGAGGCCATGAATAGCGAACGTTTTCCTCAAACACTCGAGTGTAGCACTTGTTGTTGCACTGCGCACAGGGAAAACATCCATCCATTTAGAATGCGCGTCGATGAGAACCAGGAACATTGTTCCGTGTATAGGTCCAGCATAGTCGAGATGGAGTTGAGACCACAGTTTGTCTGGCCAATCCCAAGGATGTAGTCTTGCTTCCGCTCTTGGCAGACTGAGCACGTCTTCACTTTGTGTTCCAGTGCCCCGTCGATACCTGGCCACCAGACCAACCCTCTGGCCAGGGCTTTCATTCTTGCGATACCAGGGTGTGCTTCATGTAGCCCACCAATCACATGAGCAAGGATCTTTATATAGTATTAGTGGATACTGCGTCAGTTAATACAACACTGGGAGTAATTAGTCCATCTTTGGCATCCTGGTATTTTTTCTGTCTCAACAAATCATGGTCCGGGTTTTCGCTGGACAACTTTGAGATGAGTTTGTTGACACAAGGAGGACACACTTTCTTTCGGAGTTTGCGGACAATGTATCCCGCAATGTATGCCAGGACATTGACCTCTTGTGTGCTAAGTGATTCATTCACCTCTGTCAACACGGTGCTCACCGACAATATGGAACGGACTTCCGCTGGCAGTTGCTGTACAAGCGTGTCATAGGCTGATTGAGCGACGAGGGATTGTTCTGGATCTTGCCTTGGCTTTATAGACTGGAGAGACAGCAGAAACTCATTAACATCCTCAGTACATGTGGTGTTGGTACTTGGTGTCATGACCACATCAACCATTGTCTGTGAATAAATATGGAATAAATGGTCATGTAGTCACGGTTTGTGGCATGTAAATGTATTTACAATGTAAATCAGTATATTTATGACCAAAACGTTTCAACTGAAAAATATTTCAACCTTTATAATTAATATTTAGTCATTGGCAGCAAGCCACTTTAGGCATGTAGATTTTGCATATCTGTGGGTTACCTGGCTGAAAGCTGATTGGAAGTAAATCCTGTTAAGTGTACTGGTGTGTCATGTACTGTTATTCCTAGCATACCACAGATGAAATATTATCATGCATTTTCGTATATATTTAAATATACTGAAAAATATTCAATCTACGCCCCCTTCTGCAATCCTAGTTCCGCTCAAAAACCTGGTACAGCAGTACCTCTCTTCAGTGGACACTACTGCATCCAAGCAGAAGTGTCCCTACATTGCAGGTGTCCCCTCATCTGAGGGACAGACATTTTGAGCTGCGACATTTGATTGCATATATGTAGATGGATATGTATAAACGAGATACATCAATCAGTATACAGCACAAACAATGATGCATATTTACAAGAACAAATTTCAAGTGATAAATATGTGCACTACAGTGTATGAATAAAAAACAAGTACATTTTAATGAATCACACATTTTAATAAATAACAAATACAACCACCACAAAATCGAACTGTGCAACCACCACAAAATCGAACAGTCCAGACCAAGCAACAGACGTCACTGCTTCTTAAAGAAATCTGTTATCGTCTTCTGCTCTGCGAGGGCAGTCTGCCTAATGCAGTGCCCCTGCAGCAAGTCCTGCACAGTCGATGCCACCTCAAGGAGACGTGCATCGCTTGCACCAAACGCTAAGCCCTCAATGTTCTTAATCTGTATCAGCGCGTCCCTCGCTGTGATGACAGGGAGAGTCTCGGCTTCACCCTCTCCGCTGTCATCCTCTTCGTCATCCTCTTCCAGCGACTCCCCTCATGCTTGCGCGACAATCGCTGCTTCCCAATTGTCACCAGCAGTGTCTGTCATCAGGGTCCTGTCATCCATCGTCACAAAATCCATCCAAGATACATCACCCAACAACATGTCGCCATCCATGCTCCACGCCATCAGCTCCGTCTGCAGGGGTGACTGAACTACTTTTATTTTCTACTTGAGTAGAGGTAACAGTAAGCCGCTTCAAAACTACTTGAGTAGAAGTAAAAGTAACTTGGACAAAATCTACTTGAGTAAAAAGTAGAACTACGTTCTAAAAGTAATTGAAGTAAAAGTAGAAGTAGAACACAACATTTATTATAATACAAAATACGACCAAAATTATAAATACAATGCCTGTCAACTCAGTGCAGTCCGCCAGTGAAGTCCAGTCCAGTCCAGCAGGCAAACATGTATGTATTATAATACAAAATATAAATACAATGCCTGTCAATTCAGTGCAGTGCAGTCCGCCAGTGAAGTCCAGTCTGGCCACGTCAAACAGTTTAGAGGCAAGTGCTGCCACACCTCACAGAACAAAGCGCTTGTTCAACTTGAGAAGCAGCTGGTTCTCAAAGTTGGCGTCGCCAATGCGCGCCCTCAGTGGGGTCAATATGTGGCCCGCAGCACTGAACAAGCGTTCGCACGCAGCACTAGCTGGCAGGGGGGTGTTGGTCTCAATGAAGAGGCGCTTCTGACACGGTCTCCATTGAACGACTCAACAGATACTCGTCCAGCTGTGTCAGTCCTGTTGAGTCGTTCCTTCTTGTCTTCTGGCTCTGCGGCTTCGTCTGGCGTAGACGTCTCCTCCTGCCTGGCAGTCAGGCGTCGCCTGGTGAACCTCACGCCTGCAAACAGACAACTTATTAGTATCCCAATTTTTACCAATATTAAAATTTTTATTATTACTCGTCTTAATCAGTTGGCTGCAGCTGAAACATTGTATATATAACAAAGTGAGCCTTCAAAAATACATTAACAAAGTTGAGTCTTGAATATCAGCAAGAATCAGCTGAAGCATGTATATCAAATGTTAGCATTAAATTAGCATTCTTACAAATTAATTTCAATATCACAGGATATAATATTTCTTTGCCTTAAATTAATCAAAGATATAAAAGTTGGTAACTTGTAATGATAATTTGCAGCAACTGCAATACTGTTCTCTTCAATCATATATATATATATATATATATATATATATATATATATATATATATATATATATATATATATATATATATATATATATATATATATATATATATATATATATATACATATACAGTATATACACACACATTATACATATTCACAGTTCACACACAGCTAACTTACCTTTATCCAGGACTAAGACATCATCAGTCCAGTCCTTTCGGAACTTTGGATGCAGGATTGCCGCAGCGATGCTTTCTGCACTGTTCATGGTCACGTCAAAGCGACGAGCAATGCCTGCGAGGAAGGCATCGATGAGTGGTCCGCATGTCTGCACGACTTCGTGTCTTGCTCGCAGCTTGCCCTGCAGAATGGTGATTGTAGGCACCAAGTACCCCACGAATGCCTTCTTTTCCGCCGGCAAGATATCCAGAGCTTGTGCCATGGGCCTCATCACATCTCGGTACTCCACTAGGAATTGAGTCTCGCTGGGTCTGAAACATAAATTAGTGTCATTAAAATTGTATCACAACATCCAGGTTTTTTTATCGCAAATACTAAACAATATAATGATGACATTTATCAGCTAGCTGGCAGTGGTTTGAGCTGAAACAGACGACATTGTATCACACAGCCAGTCTTCAAAACTGAGTCTCGGTTGCAGAGTCTGCAATACAAAATATAGTTCCAAGTCAGTGACAATACTATTTTTGAATAAGAATGTATTACCTCGGGACTCTGAGGTCATTGAACTTTGAAGAGGGCGTGCAGTGCGTCTTCTCCCTTCTCGCTGCTGATGCGCACCAGCCGTTCGACTGCCATGTATACACTGTTCCACCGCGCCTGGTTCGGCCCAACCAGAGCCATGCCACAGTGGTTGACAACTGCCTCCGCAACCAACACAGACTTCGCCGATTTATTCGAGAGCGCCTGACACTTGGAGAAGGCTGCTCTGGACACCGTCTTATACGCCCCGTTTGACCTGGCTCCGTCGGCGTCTCCAGGGGCAATCAGTTGCAGTGTGTCACACGCACACCTCTGGTCAGGGCCTCACCCAGGATCAAATTTTTGCCTGTCCAAATTTGGCTAAAATCTTGTAAGCATAATTCAAATAATGCAATCAGTTACCAAGACTAGCTTGCCAAAACCAGACAAATGGTCTCTGTAATACACAGAGAATGTCATTGACGCAAGTAATAAACTGTAGTGATTGATACATTGTCTGTAACTAACTTTGTGGCAGTTTCAATGACATTATAAAATGGCATGGACGGGCAAGCTCGCGCCAAAAATCGACATGGACGGTTATGGATGGCCCCGTCTGGCGGACCCGTCCTTGACAAATAACTGCCTGTCCAAAAAAGTAACTTTCAAATTTTGCCCATCCAAATGACGGGTGGATAGGTCTCTGGGTGAGGCCATGCCTCTGGTGGCTGGGTAGTGTCTCTGGGCTGGCCGAAGACAGAGAAAGCCTTTACGAAGTTGGAGCCGTTGTCTGTGGTCGTTGCACATACCTTATGTGTGATACCATAGCTTGAATTGATGTCACACAACACGTTTGCCAGAATGTCGAAAGTGTGACCCAATGACCCGTCGACACGCAAGGGCAGCCGAGACCCTCTCAAGGTTGTCCGGGTCGACCCAATGACCAGTGACGCCGGTAAATGACTTGCCGTGTGCAGACCAGAGTCTGTCGTCGCAGCAACACATGCGACAGACTGCATGGCGGCACAGAGTTCTCTTGTCATGGCGACTATGCTGGCCTTCTTCGCTGTGTCCCGGCACATCAATGTCCTGTCAGGGCGAAGACCTGTAAGTAAGTAAAAGCTTTATTTCCTGATGGTGACTATGTCACCCGATACATCGTGATATTCAATGGGCCATCTTCACATACATATATATACAATAAAGTAGTAATGAATATAGTAATGAATATATGAAATAAATAATAAATATATGAAATAAATGTCTGGGCACATAAGCAATGGCCTCCAACAGTTTGCCCACTGTAGTGAAGGAACCTAGTTTTCCGAACTGTTCTGGGGGGCAGGTTCCTGCATATGACCTGCTCTGTGGCCATTCTCGACTCAGCTAACTTCTTTGGTCACTCCCTGATGAAATGGCCCTGCTCTTTGCAGAAGAAGCAGAGGCCATCCTGAGGATTGCGTCTAGTCGCGGTAGACTGTCTAGCTCTCATGCCTGGGGCAGGCAAGACCAACTGCGGTTGGCCAGCCAGACCGGGCAGTTTATCCAGGATAGCTTGCAACTGGCTAGCAGTCTGACATTGCTGGGATGCAGGGCCTCACCCAGGATCAAATTTTTGCCTGTCCAGATTTTGTTAAAATCTTGTATGCATAATTCAAATAATGCAATCAGTTACCAAGACTAGCTTGCCACAACCAGACAAATGCTCTCTGTAATACACAGAGAATGTCATTGACGCAAGTAATAAACTGTAGTGATTGATACATTGTCTGTAACTAACTTTGTGGCAGTTTCAATGACATTGTAAAATGGCATGGACGGGCAAGCTCGCGCCAAAAATCGACATGGACGGTTATGGATGGCCCCGTCCTATGGACCCGTCCTTGACAAATAACTGCCCGTCCAAAAAAGTAACTTTCAAATTTTGCCCGTCCAAATGATGGGTGGACGGGTCTCTGGGTGAGGCCATGCTGGGATGCCTGCTGCATCATCTGCGATTGCAGCTGCTGCTGTGTCTGCATTACCTGCATCAGCACCTGATTGACCGAATCAGGTTCTGCCTCAACGTCCGTTGGGACTCACCGTGGTCGCCCAACAGTGACAGTACCTCATAACGAGGAATGACTGGTCAGCTGAACCCAACGCTATCTGTTGTAGCTCATGCCTGACTGAGTGCTCCTTCACTCCTCGAACATACTGCTCCTTGACAGCATTGTCTCTGAGGAGCACCAATGCCTCCTCCTCCGCCCTTGTGACTGCGGCCTTCTCCATGCGGCTATGCAGACGCATAAGGCTGTAATCAGCCAGAGTCTCACCATCCATCTGCAAGCGCGCATGGAAGGTGGTGCCCAATGACGGCACCGACTCAGTTGGGCCAAACCTCAACATGAGTAGTTTCACCAACGAATAACAGTTGAGGCGTACTGCCGCTGGATGAAACAGCACCTCATCCTGGGCACATCCTCCGAGGTGATCAAACATAGTCATTGCCCGGTCTGCGTTTGTGACCCCAGCTTGACGGGCGTAGGTCTCAAAGTTTTCTAACCACTGGGAAATTGTGGGATCCCCAGCATGGCGAGGATGCCCCAAGAATCTAGTCAGCTTAACTGTAGAGGCAGGTGGGGCCCTAGACTGCTGGATGGCATTAGCGAATGTTGCTGCTAACGTGGCATTTGATTGCACTATTAACTCCATGATCCTATCATCTGCTAATTGGAATAACGAGGGAAGTAAACAAGAAGGAAAAAGAAGAAAGGAATTGGATGCAAGATGGCCGGGGACTCCGGTCGACGTTGCGGCGGCGAATGTCCATTCTTCCGTGAAACACGAATTGTCCTATTCGGATTTGGTGTGTCAGCAGGTCAGTAAGCATGTGTGAACACTAAACAATGCACCAGACAGTGTCGACACGCATGGTTGCTTCCAGGAATTCACCACACCTAGCCGAGCTGCTGATGCGTGATGACAGCAGGTACCATCCGCGAGCGATATTGGAAGCACTTGTAGTCAAATCACGTTTTAAGTGTCTTTAAAACCATATAAAATAAAATATGACGAAGCGTGGTGTTGCAGATAGTTTCACGTACCCATCTCAGACTTCTGGAAAGTTTATTGCAATCGTTGGTGACGTTATGAGAGTTATTGCCACTGCCTTCTAGAAACGTGGGCGACGGTGCAGTGCTTGTTATAGTTCATCTATACTAACCAATCAGCACTAGCCAATTCACAATTATACACACTCACCAATGTGAGTACATTTGTAGCAATATTAACTGCACCACAGATTGAAACAACACCTCAGATTAGTGATCAACACTAATTCACAATTAAACCCAATCAGTAGCAATATTAACTGTACCACTGATACAGCAGTACCATAAATGCTTAAAAGTCAACCGTCATCCACCAAGTGGCAATTAGAAACTCGCTCACCCGGGATTATTTGGTTCAATGAACACTTGACTGTGCAGCAGGGTGTTTGGTGCAAACTTGTTTGTGGGACGATCCCACTTCTGACACCAATTGTCAAGGATAGACATGGACAAGTGTTGTCAGTATCATCAAGTCTTATTAAGTCGCCAAGGAAATCACCCTGCCCACAGTCAGGCATCAGGACACACCACAATGTTCCACCACTTGCTAGCCGCTAGAACCCTTCAGTCTTTCCAGACAAAACAACCAGTTCTCAATTCTTGTACATGGTGAACGTTTAACAGCGGTAACGCAAGTGTCTAATCCTTCCCGTGCAACCCAAACATCTCACTCCCAACCGTATCACCTCCGGTTACACTGCTTAGGCACATCGGCCTCATATCCACATAAAATACTCCTTAGAAGAATATTAAATATCAAAGTCGGCTGTCACACATCCTGGATCTTGTTGAGCCAAAGCACTACGTGCTTGCATGCGCGCGCTCCCCGGCGGCGAATGGAAGCTCGCCTGCGTGACGATCATGACTTGTTCAGTTGTGTCGCTGCTTTCGCATACGCGTCATGCAGCCGACGCTGATGTTGCTGGACCCAACCATCACAGGACGGCTCCTCTCCTCCCAGTAGCACATCGATGGGTAGCCTGCTGTCTCGCCAGTATATCAAATAGTGTGGCAAATAGCCAGTGCTGCCATGCGGTGTGACATTGTAGGCATGTACGACCTCCTTCAAGTGATCCGCCCACTTCTCCTCAGCTGGGAGAACCCGCAACAGGCCGTTCATCGTACGGTTGAACCTCTCCACCTCATCCAACCACCTCAATGCGACTTTCCGCAGGGCCAGAAAACCGACGGCTGCATCTTCCTCAATCCGCCTCTTCAGGTCCCACCAGAAATGCACATCCCGCACATTCTCGACGAACTGGTCGCACAGCATCACGTCACGTTCCACTGAGCTCTCTGGTTCCAGTCGCTGTAGACGATCAGCAATGTCGATTAAGCCATGCGAATAAGACACAATCGGCTCACCGGGCAACTGCTTCCGGTAAAAGAACCGACAGAGCAGCTGGTTGGCGGTTTCCTTGTCACCAAACGCATAGAACGATAAAAATGTTAAAAAAAACACTCATCTAGAGCACAGCTCGAGAGCAAACAGGACGGAATTGATATCTTACAATAGCACAAGAACCACACATATGTGACATGCCTTTCTGTACACCACCTTGGCAAAAGTAAGTAAGAAATCATTACTGTATATTTATTGACATTTAAAAACAACATGGTGATAAGATCAATACAACATGTGCGTAGAGTAATACTAATATGTTACAAGAAACACTCTCACCTTCCTGGAAATTATACGACACAGATTGAAAACAAACATTGATGTATTGGCACTGCTGGCAGACACTTCTTTAATCCACTCCAGACAGCTCTTTCAAAGTCTAGGACTTTCTTTGTGACTTCTGGGTCCACTGTCAGTAGCCTCAACATTTCCTTGAACGCTATAACATAGTCAGTCATCTTCCTTCTCGACATGAGAACGAAAAGAAATGGGACTTGTTTCATGATACCTGCCACTTTCATGTAGCTCTGACCACTTAGTAGTTGCACAAAAAGACTGCGCACCTGATTTTGTTAGCCACAAAATTTGCTATTTTGGTTGCAAGGGAAGGGATGACATCATCATCTTTCAAAGTTTTCTTCACACATCATTCAAAGCTTGCCTCACGTATTGCATAATCTCATTGTTGGCTCCTGATTTCTTAAGCAGGACAGCACCACTGAAGACTTCTATTGCGTAACAGGGCTGACTAGCACTAGCTGGTTGAAACAGATTTCACGTTCCAACGCTCCGTTGATTTTGCTTGGGCGACAATGTGGTCGGTTGGTAGTTTGTCGCATTTCTAGGGGCCACTGACACACAATTTAGATCTCAGTCAGTGCTCTTACCATCTGCGAGGCTCTTAACAGTCCAAACTACATCAGCATGGGACCACCAGTGCATCGCTTTTACATGGTTACCAGAAGCCGTGGAGCCAAGATTATCCACTTGTGTCGTCTAGTCGCCATGTCTTATCTCAACGTTGCCCACGCTGCTGGACGGCGACTGGTGCTGGACACCCCTGTCTTGCTGAGGTACTTTATGAGTGCAGTGAGCTTTGGACAGTGGCCACAGGTCGCTTCAAATGTTTCGAATGCCTGCGGAATCTGTGCCGCTGGTAAATTCAGCAGTGCCATCAACTGCCGAATCAGACTTCTGACGATGATCTGGCGGATGTAAGCGGTGCGTAGTTCCAATTCCTTCATGTTGGCAGAAGTAAATAAGAACACTTTTGAAAACAACATGATGAGTAAGATCAATATAAAATGTGCATAGAACAATAATAATACATTAAAAGAAACACTCTCATATTCTTAAATATTACACGGCACAGCTAGAGAGCAAACAGAATTGATATCTTACAACAGCACAAGTACCACATATATGTGACATTATTACTGTATATTTGTTGACATTTGAAAACAACATGGTGCATCAGATCAATACAACATGTGCATAGAACAATAATAATATGTTACACGAATCACTCATCTTCTTCCTAGAAATTATATAGCACAGCTAGAAAACAAACAACCACATAATATAGTGACATACCTTCCTGTACGCGGCCTGGGCCCCGTGAAACCAACATCCATCTATTGGTACTGCTGGCATTTCTTCAGTCCACTCCACACTGCTCGTTCGAAATCAACTACTATCTCAGCGATTTCTGGGTCCACTGGCAGTAGCCTCAGCATTTCTTTAAACACTGCCACATAGTCTGTCGTCTTCCTACGTGACATAAGGACGAACAGAAGTGGGACTTGCTTCATTATGCCTGCCGCTTTGATATAGCTATGTGCACTGAGCAGTTGCACAAATGGACTGCGCACCACTTTGAAGGTCCCATCGACAAACCATATCTTGGCGTGCGCCAAGTGGTTAAGTTGTGTGTCTGACGCCAGCATCAGGTGGCGTTGTCTATCGCAGCAAATGTCTGCTTGCAAAAAGTCGCCTGGGATGTGGTTCATATTCACCTGAAACAGACAATTGCATCCACTGAGCAAAGAACAATTCATGTACCTGAGTTGCCATGTTTTGTGGGGTGTGGGGCAGAAATGGAGTTATTACAATACAAATGTAGCCTACGATTACTATGAAGATGCATGAGGAAACACTTCAGGTGGGGCTCGTGCTTGGCTTCTAAGGTGACAAAGATGTTAGATGATGCTCATGCATCTACTGCAGCATTTCCCAGGGACTGTCATAATATAAATTGACTGATATTAACTGAAACGCTCAAAAATAATAGAAAATTAATAGCTCACTCAATTACTATTACATTTATTGATTACTACTAGTACAGAGTACGATTACGCCATCTCTGGTGTATGTAGGGGGTAAATTGCCCACATAAAAACATATACCAAGTTGTTTTTTACTAGGAATGCGTACCTCAAGATTTGCATCTGCTGGGTTCATTGGTCTAAGCAGCTGTCTGGTGCGATTGGCAGACCGCTGCAAATTGTTGACACATGGGAGATCTTCCCATCCCTTGGATGCTTTGTAACGCGTTGTAGACGATCTTTCCCAATGTTTGGAAAATATCTTTCCGGGCTGCATATTTCACCAATAAAAATTATAATGGAAGTAAGTAATTAAGATAGTGTTTTACCAAGTAAGAGTAAAATGCACAAGGATATCTTTGCGTTGTTGCGTCAACATTCAAGCAATACATAAACACAGCAATATGAGTATCTCACATCTTGTGGGTAAAAACTCTTAAACCTAGTTCTTCTAAAACCTCATAACAAATAGTTAAGATCAAACTGAGTATAAATAATGCTACTAACCATTGCTCGTGCCTTTATACACATATCAGCCCCAGGGTCTCATAAATGGTTGTGTTCTGTTGCATTCCAGATGAACGAGTCGCCATGCTGCACTACGCAAGTGGTACATTTTCGTGCACGTGCACTGCAAGTCCACGTTGTCACAGTGTTGTTACTTCGGTTCCATGTGTAGGTGAACCCGACACTACAACCAAACCCTTGCCCTTGTGCTGTCCTCCTTGTGTCAGATCGTATGTCATCACTTGGTCATTGGTGACATCGACAAGGGACGTTTCGACAGGTTAGATGTCATTGTCTCTCAAAGATACTTCAACGTCGATTGGACTGTCCTTACTTTAAATACTGATATCAATGACTTTTAACTGTTTCTATATCCTTCCTTTCAGTTTTCTGCTGCCGTTTATTTGCAGCTCTCCTGAACATTTCCTTTTTCATCTCACTGTCCTTTTTTCTGTTCACTTTCCCCTTTTTCCTAGCTCTCCCAATTGCCCAGGTCACTAATGACTATGCTTTCCCTTTTTTCTTGATACATGTCACCAAGCCATGGAATAACCTTGTTTTTCCTTGATCTAATTCTTCCTGCCAGAAAGTCAACATTGGCACTTTTTGCCCTTTCCTTGCCCACGCTAAACATACCCATGATTTCTTCGGCATCTATGTTGTGACCTAGCCGAAAGTGTCTCTCTGCGCAACTCTTCTGTGATGTCAATTTCAAAATAACGTTTGCATTGGCGTTCCAACACTGCTATGATTGCAAACAAACAGGAAGAAATCATACACAAACATGTCCATGTCTGCTGGTTCTGTTCTCATCAGCTCTGTCAAGGTTTCATCATTTTCACTAAGGTCCCTACCAGAGAAATCAGTGGTTAGAGCAAATGTGGGCCAATAGATGTCTTCAGACATTGCCTCGTCTACATAAACATAATACAAAAAGAGGCCCACATTATGGGTATGAAACAATAACATAATATATACATTATACATTGATCCACCAAACATGTGATACCATAATCTAATTATTTTAACTAACCAGTTTTAGCTAATCCCCAGAGAGGTGGGGCCATTCCGCCCCCTATGCTATACAAATTATACCGCTAAAATTAAAGCAAGACAAGGCAGGTGAGGAGGCAGGTGGAATGCAGCGAAAATAAACCAGATGATAACCAACAATGACGGAATGTTAAACGTCCGATTTCTTAAACATCTGATTTCTCTGCAAAAGTTCACGCACATGTCTGCGCTCCGCTGATTGGTTCTTCATCTCCGATGCCTAATTAACATATGGACCAAAGTCCACATCTTCCTACTAGAGGGCGACCTGTATCAGTAGTGCTGCCACCTCGCGTAAAGATCAGTATGATTAGATTTCATACTGATCTCATACCTAAATTACGCACGGCAACAACACAACACCAGGTGCAATGAACATGGCCAGGATTTATTTCTGACATTTGAACTATAAAGTACATACAATAGTTAGAGCAAATGTGGGCCAATATAGGTCTTCGGGCATTGCCTCGTCTACATAAACATAATACAAAAAGAGGCCCACATTATGGGTATGAAACAATAACATATATACATTATACATTGATCCACCAAACATGTGATACCATAATCTAATTATTTTAACTAACCAGTTTTAGCTAATCGATCGGTCCAGCATATTTCTCAGATTAGCAGCCGCATCCCTCAATGCAGACAGGACATTTTTCACTACTTCAGTTCCATAGACATGGCTAAGGTCACTGTGTGCAGATGTGTAGAAAAACCGCATCCAAGGCCTGTGAGCAATTTTCCTAACAGCCTAAGGGCATGCATTTCTATGATCCCAGTCTTGCTTTCAAAGTCCTTTCTGATACTTGACAACATGACACATCCTAGTCGTGAAGAAATTAAGGAACGTTTTGTGATGCTGAATGAATTTGCCACAGATATGAAATTAATCACGATAGGTAAACCATGTGTAAACATATAAGCATAAATAACAAATCATAGCTGGGTTTGCAATTGACCATTGCAATAGGGTAACGGATTCTATCTTTGGCTTTACGCCCGACTTACCACAATATGGTTTCCCTCGTCGGTACCCGCAACCACCTCCTCTTCCACCACATCCTTGCCAATATAATCAACCACATCATGGTAGTGACACGACCTACCAGCTGCTGCTGTCAGGTGGATCTGTGGTCCTGCCATGACCCTGTAATGTCCCAGACTGTCCAACCGTGGGTACATGTCCAGCAGTCTTTGCCCCGTACGGCCAATGTCCCCTGGTCAATGCTGGCTCATACCGTAGTCTTTTTCAGGGTGGCTGCCTGGCTGGCCGGTTGCATCCTGGATAATGACAGCGCTCACACACTCCTACCCCTGCTGTAGGCACTTGATGGACTTCCATACTGAGGGATGTTGATGACCAATCAAGTGACGATACTTGTTGTCCCATACCTCAGACTTACAGACATCATTTGTGCGTCAGTCATCATTCAAAGTCACATTGTGCATATTCCTAGTTTGCACAGGATACAAGGAAGTGATTTTTACCATCCTAATGCCTCTCACCTCTGCCTGAACTTGTCTCTAGTGGCTGTTGAGATGGGTCTTGTTGAAGTAGTCGACCAGTGGTTCTGTCGAAGCTGGTGCAGTTGTACGAAAGTGTGCCTTGCCAGCAGACATGTCATATGCCAAGCATACAACAGAAATGGCAAAAGTTGTTGTCTGTGCAATATGTCACAACAAGCCCAATCTCTTGTATTTTCCACCATGTTCTCTGCGTCAGGACATGGACCCAAACTGGCACGTCACTGGCATTGGACCACCCTCTCCAACGGTCCACGAATGCAGCCACTGCGATGCAGGGTCGTGAGCAACTTGTGTTGGCATCAGTTGCTCATGAATCCAGAGCTTGTATCTAGTGGAATATTCACATGATTGTATACGGCTACATAAAGTGACAAAATACCATAACACTTCCATTTCTGTGGCAGGGAGCTGTAGGCTTTACAATGATGATGTCTGACATGAAAAGCCATGGGTTTGGGCGGTATGTGCCACTTCTGTGGCGCTGGTGTAGATGTTACAATTTCAGGCACACTGGTACAGCACCACAACTTGGTGCTGGCAGAAAGATTTGTCTGCCGTACACGGGCAAGTGTGCTGTAATACAGTTGTCAGTCACTGCGGTGATAGTCGACTGAAACATGTATGTTATTTTAAGATTAATGTAACAGCATGATGTATCTTGGTCACTGAAATTCAATATTACTAATAAATGTAGTGTTAGTCAACTGAAAAGATCATGCTAAATAAAAAATTGAAAGTATGTATCCACAATAATTAAAATAATGACAAAACATAGTTCCAAGGTTAGCCAACTCACAGTTCATATCCAAGTAGCATACAACAAAATTATACCTACTGTCAGTTGGTGAGGTTTTTCTTTCTTCCGTTGGCTTCTGTAGCAGAGTGCTCACATATCTCCTCCGTCAGCACATGCTCTATCTGCAAGAAGACAACTAATTTACTCAGCACTACATGACTTGGTGTTATGCGAAAGCAAATATTCAATATGTTAACCACTGAGTCCCAGAAAAATGTGTACCCTTTCCCGATGGCCTTCTTACTCGTTAGTGTTAACTCACTCACTATTTGTTTGTTATCATAAACCATCCACAGATCTAAACCAACAATCTAACACAGGTTCACATCCAACCATCTCGTATTGTGTGTAGGCTTGCTTTCAATTGCATTCGGTGGAGCCCCACAAGTGAGGGGTGAGTCAGTGTCGTAGACATTCCTCTTGTTGTTGCCCCAGAGTGTGGGTCTAAGGAGGAACAATGTTTAGATGTCTGAAAATGATTTACTTATTTATTTACCGGGGTACTTTGTTTTTTCTTCTGTCCAATCATACCGTGGAAGCCGATTCTTTTCTCTTTATTTAGGACAGCTTTTTGATCTTTTTTAATCTAAGGTTTATTGTTGGGGAGAAGAATGGTTTGATTGGTTGGAATTACATACGCAGTCAACACAGATGAAAGAACATCAACAAAGTTCATTTTGATTTTCACTCATATCATAGATAGACTGATTCGTGGGCTGCAAGTCATGGTTTCATTGAAGATTTTGATAACAAACACTCAAGACCTTCCTGCCCGTTACTCCAAGAACAACCAACCTATCATCAAGTACACAGAAGACATAAAAGAATCAGTCATGTTCTTCATCAGCTTTGTCGGATTCTTTTTCAGAATCACCCAGAATATTGAACATATCCTGAAACCAGTCATGCTCATGATCTGGGCTGTCTGCCCCATGAAGTTTGTCATCTGAAGGGGACTTTTTGGCGTCATGCACTTGGTAAAGTTAGTGCAAACTAACCATTTCCAATGGTAATCACATTTTTAATATCAGTGGTTAAACTACCCTGAATATATATTAACAAGTGCATATACAGTGTATGTTAGTAAAGTGATACATTTCCCAGTACCGTCACTTGGTCGGCTGCTCTATGCAACCTAACAGCCGTCCCACACATTTTGGGTTTAATGTGTAATGCGGAGGATGGCTAGTGTTCCACGTTGTGTAGGCTTTGGGCAAGAATGAACCAGGTTGCAGAAAACTTTGAATGATCTTGATAGTCTTGGTTGCTTGCAATGTCATAAGAAGATCATCCGTCAGCTCGTCAAAGTCATCATTCAGCTGAAGTGGAATAAGCCGAATTGTAATTATTTGCATTGTGAATCTCTCACGTATCCTCAGCACAACACAGCTGGGATGACCCGTCGGATGTTTGTTCCAAGTCGACCATGCCACCAGAGAACAAACTGTCTGTGTGCTGCATGGCGCAGGGCTGCCGTATCTTCTCCCGGGTTTTGAGCAAATATATCCGCCCAGTACGTCATTAATCTGGAGCACAAGTGGCTCCAAACACACCAGGTCAATCTCCTGGAAATAAATAAATGCTTTCTGAACAAATGTTACATCATTGAACTGTTGTGAGATAAATATTGAGTGTTCCTATTCACAGTCGGTTAAAAATAGCTTCATGAATGACTGTCATCAAAACAGTGTTCTACAATAAGCTGTTGCTTGGGGTGGGGGTGGATTTACCATAGCAAATTATAATGAAAATGTAATGGTAATGGCATTCATAAATTATAAAATGGTCATTATGTGAAAGAATAAGTTATTACTGTATAATTGACACCTTGAGCACTTTTACTGGAACTCAGCATGTCATTCAGTTCTTCACAGAATAATAAATCAGGTTAGTGTCTGCCACATGCAACTTCAACAAAAGTTGTTTGTGATTTCAAAGAAAACTTGTTGTAGTACTACATTCTCCATGTCACCTATGTGAAGGTGCACGTGATGTCTGTCTTCACTAAATGTTTCTCATAATTTCAAGGTCATTATGGGTTTAAACTGACACTGCATTCTGATTACACAATAGCAGTATGCTAAATGGAATTACTGTTTCTACTTTTATGTTAAAAAATTCTCAGATACTCACAGATCGTTGCGAGATGCAGTTGTGCAGGCCACATCAGAGATTTTCTAAACCTGTGGCCATTTCACAACACCTGCCACAGATGCACCAGTGGGGCCTGGCTGGGGCTGGCTGGTCTGGGTGAGGGGCGTGGGCGGGGGCTTGTGATTCAACAGCTTCCAGGGCATCAAACATGATCCCTGGGTGATGTTGCAGAATTGCCAGCACCAACTGTTACAGTGTTGACACACTCATGTTGTCAACTGTTTCCTGCATAATATAGAGCATGAAGGAACATTAATGTTGTTGTGATTGCTGTTATGTACAGGTTGACATTGTCTAAGTATTTTAAAGGGAATAACAACAAGGCATTATATAAATTTCTTATACTATTATATATAACATTTGAGTGTGTTTAAAAAATAAATACAAATATCTATATGTTTAAAATGTTATATTAAACACGGCATGCCTGCAGATCCCGCGGAATTTTCAGATTTAATGAACTAAGCGTTTTATCAACTATGACGTCACACCCCAGCATCCGTAAAAGCACGGCAAAAATATGCATGTTTCAAAAAGCCCACTAACATTTCTAACAGTGTGTAATATTACTTCCTTATATTTATAGTCATACCCACCAAGCAACAACAACAACAAATGAATTAGAAATTCCACACTTTATGCAATGCCAGTGGGCTTTTTGAAACATGCATATTTTTGCAGCACTTTTACGGATGCTGGGATGTGACGTCATAGTTGGTAAAACGCCTAGCTCATTCAATCTAAAAATTCCGCGGGATCTCCGGGCATGCCGTGTTTAATATAACATTTTAAACATATAGATATTTTTATGTATTTTTAAACACACTCATAGATATTTTTATGTATTTTTAAACACACTCAAATGTTACATATAATAGTATACTTCATGTATATGCAACAAAAGAAATTTATATAATGCCTTGTTGTTATTCCCTTTAAAGTAATATGTCTATTAGGATACTTCATTGGTTTAATGAAGAAATGCATATTACGACCAGTAGCCGGGTTGAACCATGTGGAGGTAGTTCTGTCATTCCCACCCAAAGGTTACAATTATGAAAAGTACACACATTTATTCCTGTGTTGAAATGGCAGGAACAACAATCTTCTTTGTGTAAAAAGCGAAATATTTGGTAATGTGCACATTGAACAATTGTTGGTAACTTATCCGTGGTTAATTTTCAATTGTGAAATTACCTGTGTTGAGCAAATGTGGGTTTCCCGCAAGCTGCTAATTTTCTCTATGTCAGCTCGGCTGAGCTGACTCTGCCAGCTCTTCTTGTTCGCCCATCTCTCTTGTCTGCCACCAGGTGGCATCCAGCAACATAAACAGCTTGGCTTTTGACACAAACATCCTTGTAGTATTGTGCAATTTAAAAATAAATGATATCCTTTCCTTACTGGAAATCAGCATGTCGTTCAGTTCTTCACAGAATAATAAATCAGGTTAGTGTCTGCCACATGCAACTTCAACAAAAGTTGTTTGTGATTTCAAAGAAAACTTGTTGTAGTACTACATTCTCCATGTCACCTATGTGAAGGTTCACGTGATGTCTGTCTTCACTAAATGTTTCTCATAATTTCAAGGTCATTATGGGTTTAAACTGACACTGCATTATGATTACACAATAGCAGTATGCTAAATGGAATTACTGTTTCTACTTTTATGTTAAAAAATTCTCAGATACTCACAGATCGTTGCGAGATGCAGTTGTGCAGGCCACATCAGAGATTTTCTAAACCTGTGGCCATTTCACAACACCTGCCACAGATGCACCAGTGGGGCCTGGCTGGGGCTGGCTGGTCTGGGTGAGGGGCGTGGGCGGGGACTTGTGATTCAACAGCTTCCAGGGCATCAAACATGATCCCTGGGTGATGTTGCAGAATTGCCAGCATCAGCTGTTACAGTGTTGACATACTCATGTTGTCAACTGTTTCCTGCATAACAGAGCATGAAGGAACATTAATATTGTTGTGATTGCTGTAATGTACAGATTGACATTGTGAAAGTATTTTGAAGTAATTTTTCCTTATTAGCCTCGATACCGAAATCTCTTATCGGTGACCCAGGAGGTTCGGCCGGCAGGGCCTCTCTACCCTGCCCCTTGAGCCCAGATCTTAACAACTGGTACTCCTCATTCTTTCTCAATGCTTTTATTGAGTCCATGGACTTATGAGGGAATGCCCTACACAGGTCAGCATTAACACCAATACGTGTTATAATCCCTTTCATCATAGCCACTACGACCAACTAAATCTCCTCCCGGGCCACCAACACACACTCCACCCCACCCTCATCACTTTCAGGACATTGTCCCTATGATACTGCTCAGGATAAATCCTCCTCTGGTGGTGGCCAGACCCCTGGGGTTTCTGAACCTTCCCCCACACATCACACAGGTCAACCATCTCAGCACCCTAGGGTAACTTTCCTCCTGCACTGCAGGAGTGCATGAGGGGGCAATGTCCGCCTCTTCCTTCATTCTCCTTAGAGATTTCTTGTAGAGATGCACTTACAACGCCGCTGGATGAACTGCCCAATGGTGAGGGGCAGAACGTTGGGCTACTGGTCTATTACGACCAGTAGCCGGGTTGAACCACGTGGAGGTGTTTCTGCCACTCCCAACCCAAAGGTTACAATTATGAAGAGTACACACATTTGTTCCTGTGTTGAAATGGAATGTGGGTTTCCCCCAAGCTGCTAATTCTCTCTATGTCAGCTCAACTGGGCTGACTGCTCCTAACTCTTCCTCGTCTTCTTGTTCGTCCACCTCTACCTTGTATACACTTTTGATTATTTTGTAATTCTACATTATTTAAGACATATTTACATTTAAAAGAAGCATGTTTGGGCCTCTAATATCGCTATTCGTCTAAACATATACGACACTTCAATATCACTCGTTTCATCGTATGGTACAAGTCCGCCTAGTGCAAAATGGGTCACTCTTTGGCTCTCAAAAGTACGTCATTTGTAAACGTAAATCTGCCTCAGATGACACTGACTGGATGATGTAACACACTGGACTTTAAAACATCAGTTCAGTTGATTTATAATCAGTAAATCGAGTCAGGTCCTGATTCAACAAACCTGTCTGCCAAAGCTGTGAAAGAAACTACATTATCAACAACATCTTTTTACAAAACAGTCCATATTTGTAACTCACCTGTCATCACACCGCACGTGTGCTGCACCAGCTGCTGTCAGTGCGCACCCATCGCACGTGTGCTGCACCAGCTGCTATCAGTGCGCACCCATCGCACGTGTGCTGCACCAGCTGCTGTCAGTGCGCACCCATCGTATGTGTGCTGCACCAGCTGCTGTCAGTGTGCATCCATCGCACGTGTGCTGCACCAGCTGCTGTCAGTGCGCATCCATCGCACGTGTGCTACACCAGCTGCTGTCAGTGCGCACTCACCGTTTCCACTCTTCGGTTTCTTCTGCTCGTTTGGACGAATATAAAGTTGCTTTGTTTCGTCTCTTGTCTTGTACATTTGGTTTTTCTCTGCATCACACACAGCCCTTTGACATGCCGCAACAAAAGAGGGGACGTGTACACAACTACCACGATCTGGTGGCAGGGGAGAGAGAAAAAGTGAAGCTGGAGGTGGCAAAA
The DNA here is from genome assembly GCA_964017155.1 of Oasisia sp. SBJ-2009. Classification (NCBI taxonomy): domain Eukaryota; kingdom Metazoa; phylum Annelida; class Polychaeta; order Sabellida; family Siboglinidae; genus Oasisia; species Oasisia sp. SBJ-2009. The sequence goes on along the minus strand of OZ024856.1, from coordinate 51,753,161 downwards.
CTAGAAGTCAATTTGCATTCAAGTTCAATTTTCTTAAGTTGCTTACATACAAGGAGACGCTGCTAGTTCAGAAGCTAGAGCGAGAAATGGGTGTATCGCCAAAGCGATTGACTCTATTGGGACAGACATTGAATCAGACGATTGAACAATGTTTTGTATAAAGAGACTGCTATTGGTTATTATCCTATGAAATGTGTCAATCTATTAGTGCCAACCATAGTGGACGACATTTCAATAAATGTACACTTATAATTAAAATAAAAAATACAGTAACATTTGAAAATTTTTGTACCCGCTGAAATATCATTGCACAAGTCTATCCCACGTTGCTTGGCCTGTTAGAGTTGGAACGCCTCCTTCGTTGGTGCCATCGTTGCTGTCATCGTTGCTGTCATTGTCGTCATCTTCATCAGGCATTGGCAGTCTCAGCTTGACAGCAATGTTATGCAACACGATGCCACCCATGATAGTCTGGCATACCTTGCCAGGTTCATATCTAACAGAAAGTGCTGTGTGACACTTACTGCGGAATAAAATCACAAGATGTTTTGGGTTGTGTCCAGTCACAGTTGTATTTCTTAACTGCTAAAAGAAGGTGTGACAAACATCTGCACATGTATTTGCTAAAAGATTGTTTTATAAGACCAGTACATTGTAGCCATAATAAATACAGACAATTTAGTTAATACACAGTTGGAACACACTGGAAACAACTACAAGAACAAGAGCAACAATTACATAATATTCATTTAAATAAATATCAAAGAAACGAGTAAAAGAAAAGAGTAAGTAAATTATTAATTGAAATCATGTGGATGCTTACAGTTCTTTGTCACAACTTCCGTGTTGATGGCATCAGTCAAAACGTCCTGAGTCATGACTGAGACGTCAAAACCCCTGCGTCGGCCATGTGATGGTCAAAGACGAACACTGAAAAAGACAGTAAGAACAGTTACGATACACTTAATGAAAACTGCATCCACTTAGTTTTAGTGTGCCCTTTATCCCAACTGAGAAAATGCATAAGAAAAAATACAACCCATGAAACAGTAAACAGTTTACTATAAAAGGAATATGTGTACCTTAAGCCTGTGTGTAGACAGTGCCACCTTCTCTTCAAAATTCCATTGCATCTTTCAATGATGCAATGTGTTGCGCAGTGTCTATCATTGTAGTGCTGTTGTTCTGCGTTTGCTACATGAATACAAGGTGTCAGCAGCAGTCTCTCAGCATGTAGCCGCTGTCTGCCAGGATGAAACCTTCCAGTGGACGGGGCATCGTCTCAAACATCATAAATACCGCACTCTCCCTCAGGATGCGTGCATTATGGACCGATCCCGGCCAACGAACAACACATTAATGATGCTGTCATCGGCGTCACATATCAGGTGCGCGTTTATCGTGTGGTCATTTTTTCGGTTGACATACTCGTGCTCGTTAATGGCCGACGTGCAGTCGACACAACCGATAACATTCGGAAAGTTCGCTACGACATGGAATATGACTTTCATGACTTCCGTCTCGTGTAGTGCGTGAAAATGAACATGACTCGGCACAAGTCAAGTGAAGGCTGCAGCCACTCTGTGCACAGTTCTACAAACAGTTGTCTTGCTTATCCCAAACAAATCACCGACTACCAACTGGAAACTCCCACACACAAACAAGCGCAATCCAACAATAACTTGGAGCGTTGGTGTCAGTGAACCTTTTCATTCAGCCACCAAAATGCTGTCACCAACCATATCGACTAAGTCCATGATGTCAGCACAACGAAAACGGTCCGTCGTGAACAACTCGGCGTTGTAGATTTCGAGTGAAGGCTGCAGCCATTTTGTGCCCAGTTCTACAAACTGTTGCTATGGTGATGCCAAACAAATCACCAAATACCAATTGAAAGCTTCCACACACAAAGAATCGTAACACAAAAGAAATGTTGAGTGTTGGTGTCAGTGAGCCTCTTCAGTCAGCATCAAAAATGTTTTCATTGATCAAATCGACTAGGTCCATGATGTCAGCACTATGTAAATAAACAGTATCTCATTAACAACTTGGCATCGTTGTACATTTCAATGTCCCTAAACATTCACTCTCTACATAAACCTCATGTCCCTAAACACTCACTCTCTACATAATCCTCATGTCCCTAAACACTCACTCTCTACATAAACCTCATGTCCCTAAACACTCACTCTCTACATAAACCTCATGTCCCCAAACACTCACTCTCTACATAATCCTCATGTCCCCAAACACTCACTCTCTGCATAATCCTCATGTCCCCAAACACTCACTCTCTACATAATCCCCATGTCCCCAAACACTCACTCTCTACATAATCCTCATGTCCCCAAACACTCACTCTCTACATAACCCTCGTCTTGGCACGTTTTTTAATCGATGTAATTGTCATAATGTAAAGTAGGGGACAAGTCCACACACTTCAGACAGCCACCCGTGTCTGACTGCATCAGAGCCAAGTTTGTGCTCACAACACAGTGCTGTCACTCGGTGTTGAGGTCCTTGGCTCTAAATCGAACAAACAAAGAATGGTCAGATTCTGGCAGGTTTGAATGGCCTCTCCCAAAATCTGGATGTATCACGCTTGACGCATTCTTTGCACATTTTGTTGTTTCGTCTTCTTACAGTAGCTGGTGCATTAGGCAGGAAAGCACATACTTTGATGTGTAAGGCTTGCCTGAACATCTGGTATTATCTGGATCACATTTCCCACATGTACATGACTTTGTTGTATGGAAACTGCACTAGCTGCCTTCCCAGCTGTGTACGTCTCTGCAGTGATGTTGGTCGACCTGCAACAAGATCTCTGCGTATGTCTTTGTGACTTTCGTCCCATCTGCCTCAAGAAGAGTGAAAGTGTGGTTGATCCAGGTGGTTCTTTGGACATTTTTGCTCATGCATCCACATCCTTTAGAATGCTTGCGTCCTGCACATCACTTCACTGTTACCAGTGTGGGAAATTCACCCTTATGTCTGGTGACATATCCTTGGGCAACCTGCTTCATGACAACCAGTTTCAGCGGGTGCAGGGGCTTTTGATTCAACAGCTTCCAGGGCATCAACATGATCCCTGGGTGATGTTGCAGAATTGCCAGCACCAACTGTTACAGTGTTGACATACTCATGTTGTCAACTGTTTCCTGCATAACAGAGCATGAAGGAACATTAACATTGTTGTGATTGCTGTAGTGTACAGATTGACATTGTGAAAGTATTTTAAAGTAATATGGCTATTAGGATACTTCATTGGTTTAATGAAGAAATGCAGAATGAGCATAAAGGGATCTTAACTTTAGTAATGCAAACTTATTTCCATCACAACATCTAGGGTAAACTTTACACGTTATTTATGACCAGTGTTGTAAGTGTAACACAAACGTTTTAAGTCAACGTAGTTTGCCAATGTACTAGAAGTTTGTGTAAAAAGATAAATATTTGGTAATGTGCACAATAAACAAGTGTTGGTAACTTATCCGTGGTTAGTTTTCATTTGTGAAGTTGCTGAGCGAATGTGGGTTTCCCGCAAGCTGCTAACTCTCTCTATGTCAGCTCGGCTGATCTGACTGCTCCTCACTCTGCCACCTCTTCTTGTTCGCCCACCTCTCTTGTCTCCCACCAGGTGGCGTATAGCAACATAAACAGCTCAGCTTTTGACACAAACATCCTTGTAGGTGCTGTTCTATGTTACCGACTGGGTTTAGAATGTTTAAATGTTACATGGTCACTCTGCTTTACCAGTTAGTGCTCCTGCTGATCCTCTGTCCATTGTGGGCCACCATCTGTGTGAAGGGAGCTACGATCTGAGTATTTCTGTTACAAACTGATCGAGTAATATCAACAGAAGTACTCTAGAGAGACCTGCCTGACAACCTCTCAACATTTCTGTCACTACCTTACTTGATCACTACTGTACCACGGGCCACATATTCATGGACGACAACGCGTCTTTTTGCTACAGATGTTTAATAAAACCATTTGCTTCCTCCATGCGAAGCGGTTTCTCTATGCGATGTTGTTCGATAGATCTTCTTTGTCGTTTGAGTGCTGTGTCTGCCTCGACTCTTCGCACTGTCTCTGTCATTTGTAAATGTAAGAGCTCTTCTTCCTTTGTTGCTGCTTCTTTCAGTGCTTCTTATTCAGTCATGTAAGTTGCAGCATTGGCCTCGGCCTCGATCGCCGATCACCTCGATGATGATGCTGCTGTGTATGTTGATCTGTTCCTTCTTTAGGCTCATTTGTAGTTTTCTTGTAAGTTGGCTCTTCCATTATGTTAACACAGGTTAATAGTCAACACATATTAACACATACCAGACAGGTTAATGATGATTAATTACCTCAATCTTAATCAACATGCATCATAATATAATTATAGGCAAATTAGGTAAATTTTTGAAATGTATGATACTGTAGATATTAATATCAAACCCAACGGTAATTTAGCCAACTTTCTAACAATCTAGATGCAGATTTCAAATGTTCATTATAATCAGTGATCAATGGTCATCTTTGTCATCAAGTTGTCACAACAATTCTTGTGTTTGTGCCTGTTCATATTGGTCCTGATGACCATTACACGACTAGGTTGTCATTGTTCAGATGGTCCTGATGACCATTACACATTCAACCTATTTGAGTATGTAACTCAAGTTATAACAAACCCTGGTTGGTAAGTCTTTGTTCTGGTCAGCAGTGACAGCGCATGCTGTTTTGATCTGTCGTTGTTTCTTTGGGCTTCTGTCGACGTGTTTGCTCCTGGAAGACGTCAAGTTTTTCTTCCCACCGTGTGGATGACGTTGAGTTCTTACTGCCCTCGCGTGGATGATAACGAATTCTTACTGTACCGTGGGTCCCATATTCACGGATGACAACGTGTCTTTTTGCTACAGATGTTTAATAACACCATAAAACTCGTCCCACCTGTGTGGCTCGCTATTCTTCTTTATCTGTTTCTACGTGGTTTTACTCGGATGTTGAATCTGCCATCTGATAGTGTCGTAAGCAGGGCATCAATACGGTTTTAAAAGGGGGGATTGCTTGTCTGATGGAATGTGTGTTTCTACTCTACTTTAGTCACACATTTGAATAAGAATGGTTTAAAATGCTAATACATGCACATTAGATTAATATTCATCGAAATGATACACAAAGCATAAGATAGTACAGTACTTACAACATAACAACGAGGAAAACTTGTGTAAAAAGTTGTACATAAACAGGGAAAAGCGTCAAGGAACTAAATTGCATGCAATGTCTAAATAACTCCTATCACAACATACCAAGAAAGGACATAAAACATACACATGCAAATGTAAACATATACATGGCGCTTACTAATGTAAGACATATACATACACATACAAATGTAAAACATATATACACATACAACTGTAAAATATATATACATGGCACTTACAATGTAAAACATATATACACATACAAATGTAGCACATATATACATGGCACTTACAAATGTAAAACATATACACGTGCAAATATAAACATCTACATGGTGCTTACAATTGTAAAACATATACACATAGTATTTAAGTCTACTGAATGATGATGATGATTTGGTTGATGTGTGATTAAATACCACAAATGCCATCCTGGCATCATGGTAATTTAATCAATGTATGCATTTGACAGCAGTGCCATGATCATATATCAAAGAACAGTCCAGCACTGAAGAGTTGACGCTGTATCTGAGCGAGCGGTTTTGTAGGTGGTTTGTCAAGGTTGTAGCATGATGAAGTGATGCCAACCTAAAACAAAGATTTCATAACGTCAGTAATACGGAAAGGATGTATTGCCATAATGTATAGATAAATGCAAATTAGTGGGTTATATATACACATTTACATGCACTAAGATTATATAAATTTGTATACATTTTTACAGCTAGATTAACACAAACCCTGTGATACAGCTTTGCTGTAACTACCTAACATAATCTTATTTTAGGGGAGGGACCCTTGCTCATTCACTACCTCCACGACCAGTCGCCCATCTGCAGATGATGTCCAACCTCTGTTGACAAATCAAATGCCAGGGTCACCTGGTTGGGTGGCATCAAAAGGCAGGGCTTTATGCAGGATAAAATTATTGCCAGTCACACATGTTTTGGTGGACATATGGATGTTAACTGTTAAACTAGTTTGCAAACTTTCAAATGTGCCTGATGACCTGAAATGGGCTACAAACACACATATGACACCATATACACTCACTTTCAAGGCATAAATAACAATATCTATGGTTTTGGAAGACATTTTTTTCCTTTGCTCCTTCATTTTTGTTACCCGTCTGCCCATATTTCTACCCGTCCATATTTGTTTTTACCCGTCCAAATGACGGGTGGACGGGTCTGTACATAAAGCTATGGCAAACTGGGCATCGATATATCTGGTCATTTGGCTGAACTATCAGACCCAGACAACATAAATGACACCACCTGTTGCAATAGTCACAGCAGATCCAACTCAGAAGTCCACTTGGTTTTTGGCAGAAAGGGACGTCGCAGTAGTGCCGCTTGCTGTCCCGCTCGGCACGCAAACATCTCACAATGAGGCGGCGATAAAAATCCGTGTGGAATGGCTGCATCACGATGGGTGGCACATTGCAGCAAATGGCCTCAGCATTCTTCAACAGAAGATTGTGCAGTTGGTACAATTTGAATCATAAATGCCTTTGAGATCAGACGCTGCAGACCTAAAAATGTCATAATAAATTATGTATAACCGCCTCTCATTGACACTGAAATGTACACAAAGCAACAGTTCAGACAAAAGTGCGTAGTCCTTCAGCCAACACCACTTCCTGTCTGGCCAAGAAGTCTCTGCAAGCATGCAAATAAATATTATCAATAATATTATTCACGCCATTCAAGGATTTAAAAGAGGTTAAGTTTTTCTATAGTGCAATATCCAATCCCTGCTCAAAACACTTTACACTTTATTCCCTGTTCAATCAACCACCATCTCAACTTCTTTGGGAACAATCCAGCAATGCTGCAATTAATGCATGAAGGCTTGCTCATACAAACATCCATCAGAGTTTTTTTCACAGGTATTCATTAATTCAAATGGAGTAATGTTTGAACACAGCAGGACATGAGAAGAGCCAATTTTTACTTCCACAACTGAAGATACTTTGCATGACGAGTCAGATTGTGCATAGAATCCAGGATTGCTACCACCAGCGTCTCCACGTCAGCTGCCAGGAGTAGCCATGCAGTCGTTTGCAGTACAGATCGGCATCAAAACGACACGAAATTAAAGAAGAACAAAGTTCTCTTGCATTTAATCACATATTTAATACTAATAGTCAACCTGATGAAATTATACAATAATCAAACAAGCTATTTCTGGCATGGTGGCTTCCAGTTGTAGGGAGCGTCTCTTGTAGACCTGCAAGTAGAAAACGGGAGAGTTCATTATTTCCTATCTCCCTCTAAGCTTTTACAAAGAGTGTCTGAATAATAAGCTGAAAATATTTAGAATGGCGTGATTAAACATTTTAATGCTGTAAGTCTTATTGAAAGTTCATTTCATCTCGTAATCAGTGTGCCAAGTCGGTGCCTTGGGTTCACGGTTGGAGCGTCTTACAGCAGGTTCTGGAGGTGCCTTGGGTGGCAACGGTGACGTCGGCAGTATAGTACGTCTAGCTGGTGGTATCGAGCTCGGTATTATCGGGCGGCTCGGGGTAACGATGTCCAGTGTAGGATGGTGTGACGGCGTAGTGACAGCCGTAGGGGCCACAGGAGATGGTGAGCCGAGAGACGGCGCGTGGCGAGCTACGTCTGGGGCTGGAGCTGGGCCAGCAGGAGTGGTGGGGTCCACGACGGGCGGCGATGGCAACATCGGCGGGATCGTCAGTGGGGTCATACGTGTGGTCGGGGCAAGCCTCATTCCGAGGTCTACATCGATTGGCTCTGGTCGCTTATCAAATTCAATTGAATCTCGTCGTCCATGATACCGCGAGCGAGTACGTCGCGCAATATTTTGCCGGCGAAGTCGACCATCTTGTCGCACCCGGCTTTGGTGCACTTGATTCTGTAATCACAGGTGTCAGCTTAACCCTTGATTCGGGCGTAGAATGATCGAATTTGTTCCTCGCGTCCCTGGCGCATGTCATGTAATTACTGTGCCACCATGATGTTCTCACTGCGCACTGCCAGTGCCTTTATCGCCGCTAACACGTTTACCTCGGTGCCTCAGACCATGGAACCTCCATTTGAACGAGTAAGGTCCCGTCTCATTTCGTCATCACAACACTCCAATAGCTGAACAACGATGTCGTCCCCTCGGAGGTGTGTGCTGTCTCGATATTCGCCCCATCTAGTTTCAAAGTATGCCCGGGTTTCTGGCGTACCAGCTAACGATACGGTAGGGCGTTTGAGCTTTTCCATTTTCCCACCAGGTGTCGCCGCGGCATGAATCGAGTGTGTCAACCCATGAATCTTTAGGAGCTCAACTACTATTGCGGCGTCGTCGTTCCGTGATACGTGGTCCCATCCTGGGAGTGGACATGTAACCTCAGTCACCATGTTTGTAGTTAAATGGCAGAGTTCGTAGGGTTTCAATGTTACCAAAGGGTGCCAGCGCAAATTTGTCTATTACCAGTTTTGCAATCGAATAGCTGTCCCGTACTGTCTCGGCTTGTTCATCTTGTTTTTTGATTATAAAGAAGAACAAAGTTCTCTTGCATTTAATCACGTATTTAATACTAATAGTCAACCTGATGAAATGATACAATAATCAAACCAGCTATTTCTGGCATGGTGGCTTCCGGTTGTAGGGAGCGTCTGTTGTAGACCTGCAAGTAGAAAACGGGAGTGATCATTATTTCCTAATAACAGCCTCAGCAAACCGCACCTAGCATTCATCAGACGCAACCTCCACTCATAAACAGCATGCCCCATAAACATCAAAACAACAGCCTACACAACCTTAGTCCGACCACTCTTAGAATACTCATCTTCAGTATGGGACCCCCACACCCAGACCCTTATAAACCAAATCGAAATGGTTCAAAGACGCCCATTTCTGTCTAAACGACTATACATCTAGAGAAGCGGGCTGTGTGTCAGAAATGCTAAACAAATTACAACTACATCAATTAAAAACCAGACGAACAAACAGACGCCTCACCATACTCCACAAAGCCATCTATGGACACCTATCCTTGCCTGTCAATAACCTCCTCCAGCCCGTACAACGCCTATCAAGACATTTAAACAATAAAGCATTCAACACCAGCCATGCCAGCAAGAACTGCTATAAATATTCATATTTCCCTAGAACAATAAGAGACTGGAATTCCCTGCCAGATGCAATAATTAACATTTCTAAACCACAACATTTTAAACAAGCTTTAATACACGACTAACAACCCAACAGCATGCGCACCCAACCCTGACCGTTTGACTCCACCAGGAGTGTTGGCCAGTATACCGACAAGACAAGACAAAGACCACAACAACAACACGTGTGTTTTTAATATCAGTCTACACATGCGCATCAAATCCTGTGCGGTGATTGGATGAATCTTGCTCTGCGAATAGTGGCTAATGTTTTCTAATCCGCAGAGCTGCTCTGCGATTAGCCAGTCCGAAATTATAAAATGGCACATTTGGTGAGTTACCTCCCGATTAGTGCAGCCGACAGCACTACACGTCTCTGACATAGCTCTTGACATGTAAAATGGCGGCACAACAAATGTCACATGACCTCATGGCGTAACATAAAAATCTTTGTACCACTGAACAGACATCCTACGTGTAGACTCAGTTGGTCATTCATTGTTCTTTATGAATTGACCACAATAAAGATATATCTTCACTGGAGAGCTACAGCTCTTGTAAAAATATGATATATTGTTCACAGAAAACTAAAGTATCGTATGTGCAGACAGAATATGTTTTAAAACCGTGACAAATGTTTTCAATTTTCAATCCTTTAATTATCGTTTGAATGAATGTTAACTAAAAACAAAACAGTCTGGGTTTCACTCTGGGTAAACACGCATCCCCTTATTCGAAGAAGGCATGGACCATAGCACCCGAGGGCTACACCGTAGAGTGAAATTGTTGCTCAAGAGATGACAGTCTAATGCAGAACAACGAGTATGTGTCATATTTAGTTCTCAGTGGTTCGCATGACACAGAGAAACCAGTCTCTCACTCAACGTGTGTCACCGGGTCTTTCAGGTTAGACAGTCTTATGAGTCGCATAATGAAGATACCAACTTGCTTCCTGGCTTTGGGTGTAGTTGCATGTCTCTTTTGAATTTACAGAATGAATGTTGGACGCTTTGCCATTCCTTCGAATCATGGCCGAGTCGCTCTAGGTAGTGGTCAGCGATGTAGAACAGCAATGTTTGTTGTTGGATTGTCTGTGGCCTTTAGTCACTGGTTCAGCCTGGGTGTTGAGTAGAAGAAGACGTGTGATGTGGTTGGTTATCAGTGTCCTTGCCCTGATGGTGCTTAGGAGGTGGAGTCACCTGTTGAAGGCTGGCAAGGGGGACCAAGTAATCATGATCACACTCAGGTTGATCAGCCTCACAGATGACATGTAACTCCTTTGTCGACAAAGACAGTGCAGAGTCTGCAGACAGAACAGGGAGAATGGTGCTTTGAAGTTGAAGTGGCTTCTGGTGCAATGTCATGATGCACTTGGCACATAGCGAGCTGTGCTTTCATCAACATTTTGAGTGATTCGTGGAGAACTGAGACGTGTAGTTTGAGCGACGCCTTCTCTTTCACGTCAAAGCAGTTCATTGTCAGGGAAGGTGTGACAATTCCTCAGCTACATAACAAGGCACGGTCTGAGGTGACATCTTGAGGAAAATTGTCAAAATATCTCGAATGCTGTTTAGTTTCTTTCCCTTTCGCTTGATAAGCCATGGGGTGTCACAAATGTTCAAAGCCGTTTGAAACAAAATGCTCTTGGTAGTTGTAGTGTCATCGTCACATTAAAGTGTTTGCACACTGTCTGTTGACAGGGTAAGTTGGAGCTGGTGACAGGAGCCACAGCTGCCAATATACAGCTGCAGTTGTTCAGCAAAGAGGACAAGTTCGTCTGTGACCTTGACAACAACGAAGCCTTACTTGGGTCGTATCCGGTCGATGAAGACATGAGGATTCATGTGAGTAGTACAAAGAGGCAGTTCATGTAACGAAGCAGTACTATAGCAGCAATTAGTAATAAATTTGTATTTCTTATCAAAAAAAGATGTCATGACACTAACATTTTATGTTAACTAAATGGCTTGTAAGTTTTTGATGCCAAAAATGTATTGGCTATTGTCAGATTTGTTTCAACTGGTGGACAGATAAGACTATTAATTTGGTCGACTGCTAGTGTCTGTTTTCCTATTAATTTTTTGACAATTTTATGTGTGGTTTGGCAACTCTTCTGTAACATGTTTTCTTAAATAGTGTGTAGTTACTGAGACCAGCATATTTTGTGAGCACACATTTGATACAGACTGTTATGTGTAAAACTGTAGTATGCTACATATTTACAAACAGTAACTTAGTGTATGTTTATTGCTAATGTGATGTTTGCAGGTGATTGATAAACTAGGGCAGGCGGGAGATTTTGAAGATCTCAGCAAAGTAGAGAAGTATGAAATGCCACCGGAGGAGTACGCAAAGCGAGCGGGTGAGTGGAAGCGCCCCTAACTGCACTGCAATGTTGCATTATTCAGTTATACGGTGGAGATATCGACTAAGCAGGCAGTAACAAACAGATGAATTGAGGATGTTATCAGAGGATATTCACCCAAAATATCACTACAGTTAATACTTTAATTTAAATCCACCCAAGGAGCAACAACACCTGGAGAACTAATCACCACTCAGTCGTCTAATGCACAAGCAAGGACATCTAGAAAAGTGTAGCATTTTACACAAACGTCAGCACATGACTTTGAATACCATTGTTGTTTTAAAATTATTGAAGTTAATCGGTTGATGACCATTTACTGTGTTCTAAAGTTGGCGTATTAGTATAATGTAGATGTTTCAGGTAATTGTCACATTGAATAATGTGCTGTTAATTATGCATTGAAGCACCTACTGTGGAATTTTGCATAATTTTGCCATTGACAATATATTGAAATATTAGACAAAACAGTAATAAGTATGGTACGTATCCTGTCTTGAAAAGTTGCTCTTGTTTGTTGCTGTCAGACTCGGTTCGAGCCTTCAAACAGAAAATGAAACTGGGAGAATTCCAGGACGTTGACCCCGAGGTACAGAAGCAGCGAGAGATGGAGAGACAGCAGAAGGAGAAGGAGGAGGAGGACAGAGCAGCAGTCATAGCCGTGGGAAGTCGGTGAGACAGACACGCAATAGTCCTTCCTTCAGTAGTTACATATGCAGATTTTGTAACATCGTCATTCCGTGTTATGAATAATTTCTGTGTCAGTGCATTGATCCCTAAATGTGTTTTAATGAACCAGAATGTTTTCCTAATGTAACTTATCTATGTCTGATAAATGTTCAAATTGTATGGAAAAGAAATGTATTTATTTTACAGATGTTAATTATCCTATGAAACACTAACCGTGAATTACTTTGCTATTATTAGCAGCAAGTATACTGAATAACATATTTGATATCATAATGGACAGGTTATAGTTTATAAATTGCTTAATAAATAAAAGGATTCCGTCACAGGAGTGTATTTTTTTATTTTGAAGTATGTTGATTGTGTTCTCCTGGGGGACACTGTTGATGTCACCTGTCTTGAGCACTCGGTACCCTCAGGTGTATTAACTTATCAAACACGGAAGTGATGTCGTTATCCAGTCATTTTGTTCCATTTGAGTGTGGCTGATGTCACAAGTTATTTCAAAGTACTTACTAATAAAAAAAACACTACCACGGTTCAGATGGCTACTTATTGGCATTTGATATGCGACACATGCATTCTCCTGGCTGTTACGGCTGCAGTCATAACTGTAGAAGACAAGAACTAGGGCGAATCACGGTTGATTCAGTGTGCATTGATTCAGTGTGTAGGATGCGTGTCAGACTTGCTGTGAGCATTTCTCTGGCATTGTTAAGAGCTCTTGAACCCAGTTTATTTGCCCTCTTAAAATCAATTTTGATCCTTAACAGTGATCTTGAATACCTGAAAACTGTCAGCCAACGGGACATTGTCCCTGGTGTTTCATGGAAATAGTGTCCTCTGTTATATGGCGGGGATATTTCTGTTTTGATAAAAACTCATTCAATTTAACAGTGGGATTGTTTAATGACAAATTTTCCCTTAAGAACTCTCTATCTGAGTGACACAGTCCCCAGGTGTTGTGACCCACCACCCTGACACACGAGGAGACTACAGTGAGGGCATGTGTTGTAGGTGTGAGGTGACAGTTGTGGGCCAGCCAGTGAAGAGAGGAACTGTCATGTATGTAGGTGAGTGCAATGACATTTTTATTGTCACCTCCCTTAGCCGTTACATCGGTTCAACGAACCCACTTATAAATGTCCTAACTACCTGGTTCAGAACTTGAAATCATTTGTAATTTTGTGCCGGGCAACTGCAATTTTTATTTGATATTTATCATGTAATAATTGCAGGCCTTGTATTAATTGTGTTGAATTCTCACAATACACACTATACAGTGCACACAAATTCCTCAATTCTACAGAAAACATAAAATGCCAAAAAATTTAAATTGTTGGTGTTCAAAGACATATTCACTATGTATTTGATCACATATAAATTATAGATGTCCAGAAACGTATGTCGTGTCTGCATAACAATTATTATATCTGTAAGTTGTTAGGATGTCTGAAGACATTCAGTGGCTGAATACAGACAGACTTTACAGTAGCTGTGTTGTGGTCTAGCCACAGATACAAACAAAACACATTATAGGTTAATGATCTAGTTCTGTCAGTCTATCACAAGTTGAACACATCTTGTTGCAGGCATGACAGAGTTCAAGCCAGGTCACTGGGTGGGAGTCCAGTACGATGAACCACTCGGCAAGAATGATGGCAGGTAAATAGTTTTGGTTTTGTGTGTTCACACGCATACACTTCTGAAGTTAATGTTGATGAGATGTTACCATGAATATGCAGGTAACTGTAACTTGATATTTTGGGATGTCTTGACATTTGGACTGCTACTTACTATTGTAAACAAGTAAAGGTTAGTTTTTATATAGTGCAGCATTCAGTCCTGAAGATTGCTCAAAGCACTTTACTCTACTCCCAGGCAGACTTGTTCAATCGAACTCCATCTTGATTTCCCTGAGAAGCATCAAGCCATGCTGCAATTAATGCACAAGACTGTTCCTACCACAGAGTAAAATAATTTTTATTTCTCCCCTATAGTTGTAGTGTGTTCTATTTATATTTATGGTTCGTACATAAATATCTGCCACTGTCTACGGCCAGGTACTCATTCATCAGCTGAATGAGCTGGAGCAATGAAAAACCTTGCCTAAGGTTTGAAACAGCAACACAGTGTTCTCTTTGTCATGAATCCGAAGATGCTAAAATAATAGCAAGCATTATATAGTGACGTAACCATGATGTCCACTCTCACTAAATTCAATATCATCAGAGAAGATCTAACAGAGAAGGGTCACTTCGACAGTTCCATTTTGAATTTTGAGACAGTAGCGCCTCTAGCAAACGAATGTGCCGTGTTAGCAGACTGCCAGATGAAACTACAGTACAAATTATATGTTCAATTATTCATACGTGATTGAAATTGCACTTGAAGCACTTCATAAACACTGAAGCATGTAAACTTGCATTAGCGCACGTAGCAACATTTTTCTCACTATCCAGACACTAGATAGGCCTATTAGAATTTTTTTTTTACTTTACATCATATTACAGCATGTTATTTACTTGCTTGCACACCTGTGGCTGACGTATACACTTATATATATATATTTATATATAATTATATATATAATATATTTATATATTTTAAATGGTAATGTTAATTTACATATATATATAGATTATTGATAAAAATGTATATATTATATATACATAAATATATATAAGTTTATAATTATTGTATACACATATATATTACCTATTAAGTATATATTAAATAATAATAAATCATTGTCATAATTATTTATAATATGTATATTATATATTAAAGGATTAAATTATATATATTGTATATTATATATATTGCAAAAACACAATAATTATACACTTTTATATATATATATAAGTATATATAAGCATATATATATATAAGTATATAGTTATTGTGTTTTTGCAATATATAAAATACATAATTTAATATATAATATACATTTAAAAAATTATAATATATATATATATATATATACACATATGTGTGGCGGTCTAGGAAAACCAGTCAGATTGACAACAAAATATTTTTATTTAAGAAAGGGAAATCTACACTGTTTACATGTCCTGTACTGTTTACTGTATTCAAATATTCCCACTAGAAGCAAAGTTACAGGAATATAAAATGGGACCCTATCAGAAATTACTTAAGGAGAAAAACGAGTTTTAAGGTCGAGATTCATTTTTCACATGAAAGCCACACGTTATGATGCGTAATACAGTAACTGTTGCAGTTATGTTATAAAGTCCTGTGAGGGAAATGTAGCCATGTGTGTTACCTTTACTGTTCTGAAATTAAAGTTACACAAAATTAAGCAGGACACACATCACACTTGATTGCAGGAGAAAATCGAGTTTTATAGTCGAGATACATTTTTCGCTTGAACACCACACTTTATGCTGCATAACACAATAACTGTTGCAGTTACCTTATAAAGTTCTGTGAGGGGAATGTAGCTGTGTTTGTTACATTTACTTTACAATATCATGCATATTCATCAACGTCAATGCCTTCAGACAACGAGTGATATCATTCGGGTTCGGTTCGTCCATGGGCGCCGCCATCTTTGATTTTTCGAAGATCGTAAACACGAAATGAAATTCGCCACAAATTCTGTCTTTCCAACGAAATCCGCTCCAGTAATGTGTTAAACACTTAAGAAATATGTACAGACACAAACTATAGCAACATCAAACTAAACTAAAAACTAATCGAACTACTAAAACAACAAATTCCAACTTCCAAATACAAATCCGTTAACTTTAAAAATGCTGTAACGTAGAACGATCTTCCTAGTTACAAAATCCTCAAAAAATGCAACTTACACTTGGGTAATCAGGAAACGACTTGGTGAATGTATAAATAAGTATGTTAGCAAAAACATCGTAGTAAAATCTCAAAATGGACCGAGTGACCCAAAAACACTTTTACGACGCGTTTACGGGCAAATACGCCTAGCGACTTCCGACTGGTTTTCCTAGACCGCCACACATATATATATATATATATATAATTTAATATTATTTAATATGTAATATTTATCAATTTTAATATACATGTATACATTAATATATATATATATAATTATGTGTATATATATATATATATATATATATATACATAGTATATAATTATTGTATACATGTATATTCAAATTCTTACATATTAGAAAAATAATCAAACAGTGTTCATGGATAATGATTATTGATAGTTTTACTCGCAATAACATAATATCGGTTTGAGCAAACATTTGTATTTAATGATGATTATTTCCTGGTAGTATAAAATAATTAAAAGTTCATAACTATGTGCTCTTATCTTCAACTTACTCATTGCACCCGTAGGTCGCGCAAAATGAGCCGGTTGGTTGACTTTTCGATGTACTTGGCGGTGGTGTTGCCATTGTCTAATGTCAAGCAAATGAAGCGGCACATTCGTCCGCTTGGGACGCTGCGCTCCACGCGCTAAAATGGCGGCGCATTATAAATTGCGAAGTAACCCTTCTCTGTTAGATCTCTGATATCATCCTGTGATTTGTAACTAATTCTTTATCCGACATGTGGCAGCACCTGTATGTTCTTGTTAGCCACATGATGGCAGCACTAGTGGACAGATGAGGTCGGTGTCCACACTGACTTGTGGCGTGTCACTAGTTAGCTGTAGATGGCACTTAAGAGTCGTATGAAGACAGCAAGTTGGCCGCCCTATGATAGACACAGGTGGTAGGACTGACTCAGACTAAGCTGTATTCAAATGATGACAATTACACGGCCGCATGGAGAGTTTATTACCCTCATACATCATGCGCTCATTTAGTCTGCCAACATTTTGTTAGTTTGGTCCAGATAATTTCTCGTCTTCATTGGCTAGACCACACAGGTGTGATAACAGGACGTTAACTAACGTTATGGTTCTGGTGGCACAGGTATGGGCCTCTATAGATGCAACCTGCGTAATGAATTGTTAAATTCTGTATTTATGCATTAGCTTGTTTTTTGTCTTCGGGCAGTAATTTGGATGACTCTGTGAGAAAAAAACACAAAGGCCACCTGGTGCCTAATTAGGTTAAAACCGTATTGTTCCACTACTTTTGTGCTCAGTGTTGTTGTGTGTGTGTTCACAAAATAAGAACTTGTAAAAAAATTGCAATCACTAGTAATTATTCAGCGCAGGTGTTAAAGAAAAAAATTATGAGTTTGTTATCACTAATAGTGTACGCATAAAAGCTGTAACTTGAAATGTAGTAAATGCTTTTGGCAATTTTTTGTTTTAGTAAACAGAACTCTGTGTTGGCTTTGCATTCATCAGAACATAACATGCTAAATTTTGTTTTCTGGAAAGGCTGGAATATATATTTTTAACAGGTTTCCTTTTCAGACATAACTGATTTCAACAAGGCCTATGATCTGAATGAGACTCCGCAGCATCCTAAGCTTTGTAATTTACCTACCTTAGACATGTATTGATTTGGCAGTTTTGTTTAGAAATACACTAGTTTTTAGTCCTTCGGGCTGAAGGCAGGGCTTTATGCAGGACCTAATTATTGCCAATCACACATGTTTTGGTGGACACATGGATGTTAACTGTTAAGCTAGTTTACAAACTTTCAAATGTGCCTGATGACCTGAAAAGGGCTACAAACACACATATGACACCATTTACACTCATTTTCAAGGCATAACTAACAATATCTATGGTTTTGGAACACATTTTGTTTGCTTCAATTTTTGATCCGTCCACCCAATTTCTACCCGTCCATATTTGTTTTTACCCGTCCAAATGATGGGTGGACGGGCCTCTACATAAAGCTATGGCTGAAGGTTAATGTTAGATGTTGTTATTGTGAGGCTTGAGACAGACCGTGTGTGATCACTCACACGTCCTCCTACTGGAGGTTGTGGTTGACGTGACGTGACATCTCACGGACCACTTCTGACGTGACGTGACATCTCACAGACCACTTCTGACGTGGCGTGACATCTCACAGACCACTTCTGACGTGACGTGACATCTCACAGACCACTTCTGACGTGGCGTGACATCTCACAGACCACTTCTGACGTGGCGTGACATCTCACAGACCACTTCTGACGTGACGTGACATCTCACAGACCACTTCTGACGTGACGTGACATCTCACAGACCACTTCTGACGTGACGTGACATCTCACAGACCACTTCTGACATGGCGTGACATCTCACAGACCACTTCTGATGTGGCGTGTTTGGACCGATAATGACAAGTGACTGTGGTCGGTAGATCAATCATGTCGCACTCACTGGCTCTGTCATTGCGACAGTCGTGTGGGGCCTTGTGTTGACACTAGGTGGCAGCCGCAGTGCTTCACGGAGCCACTGAAAAACAACACTGTTGTGGTTGTGTTCAGTTATCTCAGCGCCTACGTTATAATCCATCACTCTGTTGTGGTGAACGTCAACAGGTTGCGTCAGTATCGCAAACAATTCTTATCCGAGCCATTTGGGGCTGTCATTTAAATGGTTTTTTCTTTTTAAATTGCAAGTGCACTGCACTGCAGTATTATGCATGGGTGGTTTCACCGCAGGGCTTTATGCAGGACCAAATTATCGTCAGTCACACATGTTTTGGTGGACACATGGATGTTAACTGTTAAGCTAGTTTACAAAATTTAAAATGTGTCTGATTACCTGAAATGGACTACAAACACACGTGTGACACCATTTACACTCACTTCTAAGGCATAACTGACAATATCTATGGTTTTAGAAGACCTCTTTTGCTCCTTCATATTTTTATTCGTCCACCCATATTTTTACCCGTCCACAACAGTTTTTTTTCCCGTCCAAATGAAATGAAGTGACGGGTGGACGGGTCTCTGCTTAAAGTTATGTTTCACCATAAAAAATATTTTTATGGTAGAAAGTTTGACTGATAACCAAAGGAGTCATATATCTTGGCTGCTGTTGTTGTTCTCACCAGTGATGTTTCTTTGTGAAGGTTGGGTGTATCTAGTGATCTACAACAAAAACCCTGCTGTGGTGACATTGATCTCTCCATTGTTATTTCCCTAATGTCAGCCACAGACTCCAACCACAGGTCTCCTCGGGTTTATTGGATCAAGCCTTTTTGCACCTTTGTTGAATATTTAACCTGTTTTGTCAGTGTAAGAATAACAAATAACAGTTGGCGTTGTCCCTTGAGAATCTATTAGCTGTCGTCACCTTAGTTTTAACCAGTTTTGTTCGTTCTTTGTCATCCCTGCGGATGAAGTGGTGTCTAATATTAGCCAGACACATGAGTTATGTCTCAGCTCTCAGGACATTTTCTAGATCCATTTATATCTTGTTCAATGATGGTGTTTTTTCCTGAATAGCTATTCAACAAATCTTTACAACTTTAATAGAATTGCATTTGCAGACATCTGTGTTTATGTCTAATGTTGAATTTACTGTGCGCCAGATGTTAGCTTAGAGATGCAGCTGTGTTTCAGGATACTAGTATAAGTTTGCTTTTACCATCATTGCAAAAGCAGATGCACTATGAGTAGAAACTGTGAACCGTGCCAGCCTTCTGCATGATTTACCAGCTCTTAGTCTGTGTCCCCATGGTCCGACATTGTAATGTACTCACCATGAAGCATTCCAGAGAGTCTACCTTAAAGTCGTCAAATGATTGTAGAAGTCTGTTTTTGCCAGTGCATAAAATGTTTTCGCACACGTCACTGGAGATGTTACAAATTGCAGTGTAGTCAGTTATTGTGTTATAGGAATATATTATATAGGCTAGTAAAATGTTTGACGTTATTATGTATGCTGACATGTTTAGAGGTTGGTGTAAGTTTTGTAGAGATAATGACCAACTGAACACTATGACCCATGCTGTCTGTCATCAGTCAACTAATCACCAAACAAGAAAGACACAGTCTCTGTGACATTGAATAGTGACTCTAATGAAATAGATGTTTTTTTTTATAGCAGAACTTGTTTATGGACAACACAAACATCAGGTGTTTCATACAGGTTCTAGATTAGGCCGATGCACAGTTGATTAGTAATACAAGTCGGAATATCCAGAATAACATAGTCCCACGCACATACACACGTACACGCATGCATGCACACCCACACTCACAAACCCACATGCACATGCACGCACTCACATACAAACACACACACACACACACACACACACACGCCCTAGATCTGTTTATTCCATACAATTATACATCATTATGCAATTCTGATTCTAACACCCTATTTATTTTTTCTGACACACTATTTAATTCCATTATCACCAACGGTATCATTCTTCCGTTATGATAACAACTCCGTTAGACTTATATTTTATTTAATATTGTGATGTCCACTACAGAACATATCAAGTCAAGATAAAACTTTGATTTGATGTTTGAAATGTAGTGTATATTTTATAGATGTTTACAATCAAATAAGTGCTTGTGTCTCTAATCTAGCCTTTTTCAGTTGTGGTCTATTCAGATTGACTTGGGTATTTGTTTTAATATCTTAACCAGTGTTCAACAACAGTCTGAGATATTAAGCCCCCACCTGGCCTGACTAATGTCAAATGTTAAAGGGCCGACAATGAATTTTGATGGCCCAGTAATATGGGCAGTCAACCTTTTAGCACCTATCAGGACTGTAGACCTGGTACTCTAATTGTGTAGAGTCAGACTTCAGATGAGTAGCAGAACATTGTAGTGTCTACTGTTTCAATAGAACCCACATACTGAATTGATAACAACTAGTGTGTATGTATGTGTGATGTGTTTGCTCTAAGTAGATATCTGACTCGAGTGTTTTTGTTTGAAAAGGATGTGTCTGCAGAAAGCAAGTCTTTGTAGCTTTGCCGTATTTAGCATGCACACAATTTTGTTTCAATGTCGTATAAAGTGGCATAGGAAAATATTTTTTGGGTGATTTGAATCGATTATGGAACTTAAATTGCAGTAACCATGCTAGTTGATGGCTGTTGTGTTTGCAGTGTGAAGGGCAAGAGGTACTTTGAGTGTCCGCCCAAGTACGGGGGGTTTGTGAAGCCAAACCAGGTGACAACAGGCGACTTCCCTGAGCTCGGACTCGATGATCTCGATGAGATGTAAGTACAGCTGTAGACATCCTGAAGCGAGGTGAGAAGGACCCCACCCTGGGGGGGTGAGGAGGTCCCCGCCCTGGGGTGAGGAGGTTCCCGCCCTGGCAGGCTGGTCACATAATGAGAACAAGGAAAGGTGCTTCATTTGGCAGATAATGGGTCACTGTTAATGGGTTATCGTCGTACATAATTGGGGTAATTTAGTCGGTTCACATGGTGCTCAGAGTAGATGAATTGTTGTTAGAAACAGTGTCACCCCAGACACGATCACTCGTACAAACACGTCAAGTACCCTAGGTAGTAGCATTCCAAAATGGAACAGGTTATCGGCTGATTGTGTAGGTGCTAATAGTGTTAATATGTTTAAAAATAAAATCGACATATACCTGAGAAGGGCGGGGTACACTTACATAGATAGGTTGGACTCTCGATAAGCCAAAAGACTTCCTTGTCCACCTGCCATCTAGAGTTGATTCTCAAGGTGGCAATCTTGTTAAAAAGCAATGCGTTTTGTTTTTAGATGATTTGTTGACGGCTGGTGACATCACCTCAGATGTGATTCTATTAGGAGGCCATGTATGGCTGGCTTTCCAATGAGCCAGTTTAATAATGAAATTACATAAATGAATATATAAACATTACGCATCGTGTTTTTATCACTCCTGTACAATAGCAAACTTGGGAAATGCAATTCAGTGAACACAGAAACCTGAGTGATGCAGCAGTTGTAACTTAACAAAAACTATTCTGGCAGCTAGGAGGGTATAGGAGGGTATAGGAGGGTATGAGGACATACTAGACAGGACGTACATAATGAGGTGTAGACTTGATAGTTAGATAATATTCTTTGAAACTGTGTATGATAAAGACAAAAGGATTAATGATAAACAGACACATGATACATAATAGACTGTACCAGGAGGAAATGTGTAGTACTGGTAATAAAATGGTGACAAAGGCATTGCATATTGCAGGAGGGTTTCCTGCAAGTTGTGTATATTACTAATGGAGGGACATGTAGGAATAATTATAGTTGGCAACAAGTCCTCCCACCAATATAATCTATCAACAAAAGTGTCTGAGTTAGGCTGAAATAAGTACATGTTGATATATGTCAAATTATACTCAGAGTGTAAGTCGTCCAATGTGTAACCAGTGTGACCATATACCATGCTTTGGAAGAAGTTTCTGACTTCAAGTGTCACTGTGGCAGGTAACCAGCAAGAAGCAAGACCCCTCCCCAAGGACATCAACCACACTGCGAGACACTGATACAGATCTGTTTGCTTTCCTGAATTCTCATGATTCTTTATGCAAATATCAATGTACAAACTAAGAGCTAATTTATTTCACATACATATATGTCTATTTATACTTTGGTACTGGAATGGTTACAGACAAATATGAAGCCTTGTCGATATCACTGGCATTCTGTTACAGAATTGTTTGTATTACTGAATTGTTTAACCGCCATAAGTTACAACTGCACACTTTGGTTGCTATGTTTATGAAGCTGTGCTTTGTTTTGTTCCAACAATGATACGTTACAATGGGTACTTTGAATGCATGCTATGAAAACACCTGATAGAAGAATAACCACTGAAGAACAGTTTCAAGTCATTGCTATGTTGAACATCCTTGGGTATAAGAAACATCAGATCAACGTAATAGTTTGCCCTAGTCCCAAGATGTGTTCCACAAATCAGCATTCACTTGATGGTATTCTCGTAAGTTTGTGAAGTCTGTTAAGTATAACATGGGGGTTGACCATCATAGAGTATCTCAGGGGAAATACATGGCTACAGTGGCGCCAACTAGTAAGTAAACAGTGAAATAATTTGATACTAATGCTGTGTTAAGAAACTGCAAGTTCCATATTATCTGTCAGTATATATGCATATATTGTGATTGTTTCAGTTTGTTTTTGACATTTGAGACCATCCATAAGTGACATGATTGAGTTATGTGGATGAAACATATTCAACAGCATTCACTCGTGAAAACTGTAAACTTCTGAGATACCATTTCCTTTGATGTTGTCTAATTTATTCTTCCCAGTGAGATGTCAGTCTCCTTCAAGTCTAGTCTCGGAATAAAGGTCAAAGGTTAAGGACAATCAACCAACAATTTTCAGTACCAACTGATTCTCCGGTGTGAACAAACTGGTGATAGTGTGTGCATATTTGTATATTATGTTTGTTTACCTTTTTATGTGTTATATTTTTTTTTTTTATGACACCTTACAGGAATATATAATAAAATGTTATTATCAAACACATCGTTTTGTTCGTGCTCGTATCGTATTGGAAGAGTAAAATATAAGTGCAGTGGTGGGAAATAAGTAATGTATATTTGCTTCTTGTCTGTAATAATTCGTATTTGAATACATTAATAAATGTGAGTTTATCTACATGCTAGCTGAATCACGTTGCAAGAAGTGTTCCAAGGACAGAGATCCTTAAAAAACGTCAGTACTCGACGTCGGCAAAACGTTGACAAATGACGTCCATCCAACTTTGATACGCAACGTGTCTTCGACATTGTTTCGACGTCGATATATGACGCTTAAATATCTTCGTTACTCGACGTTGGCAAAACATTGACAAATGACGTCGATACAACTTTCATATGTAACGTTGTTTTGACGTCGATATATGACGTCGAAACAACGTCGTTATTCGATGTCGGCAAAACGTCGACAAATGACGTCGATACAACTTTCATAATCACCATGTTTTCAACGTTGTTTCGACGTCGAAACAACGTCGTTTTGCTCGCTGAGATGCCGCCGTTCTTTTTGGCCAGGAATTCATATCATGTTAATCAGTGTATCATACGGAGCATGTGGCTAGAACTAATTAAATGCTTCTAATCCGTCTTTGTGTTTCACCATGAGACATCGAGAACCTACATTCGATTAACTCTAGTAATTTATGTTGCATATAGGCCATGCATGCAATTTATTGATTCAAAACACTAATGATAAATAACTTAACACGTCATATGGCGACGTCACGTGACCGATTAGTTACAATGGATGACGTTGTTGCGTTGTTCTTTCTCTAAAATCAACTTGCGTACTTGTAAACTAATATCATACGTTACATTTTTATAAAGCGCTATAGGCTTCTACATGAAAAAGCACAAATAAAACCAATGGTAGTCCCATTTACACTGAACTTTGTTAACATTTGTTCATTAGGCCTATAGGAATCTAGCTAGGAATTATTTATAACATTTGATCAATAATAGCATACAATTAAATACTGCGTATTGATTCGCAAAAGCGCGAAATGGACGATAATTTTCGTTGGTTAATTTTTGAATGCGTTACGTTCACATGGTGTAATTCATGTGATATGTGTGCCACTGAAATAAAAATAATTGTTACACATCTACAGCACATATTATATCCTTGAAAATCCCAGCTCAGAGGTGCAATGGCGTAATCATAAACGGGGACAGGCAAAACTCGTCATTGAAGCATGGAACCGCCGAATAGTTATGCTAGAAAAGCTATTTCAAACAACTATGTTATATGAGTTTTGTTTTTACGAAATGTGGCTATAGTTTCAGAAGATGTAATCGTGATATGGAGTTGATTGTTGGAAAGAACGTTTGCCAATATTGAGCTTAGTTTTGGGAATAAAAAAGGTTGGAAACGGATGAGCTACATGTATTGTTCTAAGATAAAAGATATCGGCAAATACAAGTTAATTTATAATCATGTTTTGTTTACTGTATATGATATGGAATTGTCGACGGATGTATATTATATGAGGGTTCTTAAATAGTCTTAAATAGAAATAGAAGTTCCATGCTTCCATGACAACGTTTACCTGTCCCCACCGTATGGCTAGCCTAATGATTTTGTTTGTTGCGCCTCTGAGCTTGATTTTTTTTAATATAGGCACTATAGAAGTTTTACAATTATTATTATTTTATAGAGAAGTTAAGGCAATACAAGATAAAACACGTTATGGTGTAAGTACCAACAGTGGACTGTGTCTCGTTGGCCCACAATAGCTTGCGTGTGTAGTGATAGTTCTGAATGTGTTGTCACCATCAGTCAGGAGTTAACGCAACTGCTGAATGCAATGTCGTACAAAGTTCACTACGTAGCTACGTTTAAACTTGGCGATGTTGCGTAGTCCTACATTGTGACGTCGTGCTACAGACGTAGACTAATTAGATAAAAGAAAATTCTCCTTCTCTCACAGAACAATAACTGATTGGAATAATTTAAGTCATGATTGTGTAAATGCCAGCAGTGTAAATATGTTTAAAAATAAAATTCACAATTATCTGGCAAGGGCGGGCTATACATAGGTTGAACACTTAAATGTTTTTAAAAATATTTTAATACTGATTAAATTATTTATTCATATAATTATTTTAATTTATTTATTATTTTAAACAATTGTGTTATTGTAGGATATTTTATGTATTTATTTATTTTACTTGTATATTTTTTAGAGACACCGTATATATTTTATTTTACTTATGTATTTTTAGAGACAACGTATTTTAATTAGCAGCATTTTAGTGCATTTTATAATATTGTATTTTTTAAAGTGAACACTCGATAAGCCATAGGCTTCCTTGTTCACATGCCGTCTGGAGCTTGGTTCTGGACGGCAACTTGTTAAGCCTTGTTAAGCCTATTCAGTTAATTCCGTCAAAAATGACAAATCCACGGTGTTGCATCCCCTTAAACCTTGTTTGTTAAACCTTGTTAATGTATCAATCTGGAATAGAACACGACGACGTGCAGCCATTAAAAACAAGTGGAATTGGGGAATAATGAACGATTTTTTCCAAGTTTTTCGCCATTTATTTGTAGTAAATAATCACTGCTATGGTGTTCACTCGTACGCTCAAACCGGAAACACATCATTCTACCTGCTCTATGTGAAAGAGTTCCACTCCTATGTACAGAATTCGGTGCGTGTACAGCAATGGGTTGGTCGATAACGACACATGTCAATCGCCGTAAGGACCGACGCAGTTCACTCATCACGGTCACTGTGACCTGTAGACTTTGCTTGTGATTTATATCATAATGGCAGTATGACCTTGTCTTAGTGGCTGCTAGCTGTATATGAATACTGCAGAAGTGCGAGAAAAGTTTCCAGAATCTGTCAATACGACAGGGGATGAGACGGGCTTTACTATATTGCCATGATTTGTGTCGTTTTCTATGAACTTAGACAATTAGTTGTTAATTGTTGTTTCGCTTATAGTTTCGTGTTGCTACGTAGCAGCGATATTGGTGGCCTCGGCTGTGATGGATCACCGTCAGAGCTATAGGCAATAAGGGACGGTTTGATGCGGTGTTATTGTTCATTTGCGGGTCAACGACATGTGCATGCAGATCAACAGAAGCTGAAATCTTAATATTTATGTATTATTTATTGCCGCGGTCAAAGATCTCGTTAAGAATCAGAGAGACATGTTGGTGCACCTCACATTTTTTAAACGAACGGCGCGATATTCTCACTTCAACGTCGTAGTGGTTCACCCTCTGGTTCCTTGAAGTGCAGCGTGGTTGCTATGTGTCCATATTCCAGGTACCAGAACAAACAACATTAAAAACATTCCAGCGGTAATCAAAATGAAACTGGATTCAGCGGAGAATCTAGAACACAAAACGTGAACGCGATATCCACGACTGGTCCATTACCCGAGAACACGACCAATGCGGCTGATATATTTAGACGCCACCGCGACAAGACGAGGACTTTCTTGGCGAATCGTCTAATATGGCGTCAGATCGGATTCATTTCAAACTGGATATAGCAGAAGACGAGCAATCGCAGACAGACGGTTTTACGTGGCGATTCAAACAGAGCGCGGTGTTCCAGAAATACATTCCACCGAGGACGTCCGCTTGAGTAGGTTATTATTTTCGCTCGTCACTTCATAAAAGGTTTCGACGCAGTGTGAGACGTCTTCTTTTGTTGAACGGCAACACAATCAATGCTTTCACCCGGGCGCTAGTGTATGCTATGTTGCGGCAGCGATGGAGACACCGGCTGCTGCTTCTAACAATAATATAATACTACAAATAATAATGATAATCTATAATAAATATAAAATATAATAACGCTAACAATAGCTAGGCGAAAGTATCGTAAGTTGTTAAAGAGGCAAGTAATTATGTTATGAACATATATCGTGGTCTAGCTTGGTGTTTTGAAACACGTATGCCATCATATACCATGGTAGATTACTGTATATCATAAAATGGCAGCGGTTCACTGAATGCCATAGTAAACCATGATAAGCCATGATGTTTTGAACTATAACATAGCATAGCTTATCACGATATATAATGCTATGCTTTCATACGGTAGACTGGTTTCGCATTTTTTAAACACAGATGTGGTCGGCTTGGAAACACATCAGCCGAAAAAACGATACAGTGTACTAACGAAGTGTAAGGAAAATACGTTCTTTTAGCCACCAGTTTTATATTTATCCCTGTCCTCGTAACGCTGCATCCGTTGCATCTGAAACATAAGGAATGTACGTTACAGTGCCATGTTATAGGGCAGCTACCGTGCAGTCCATCCAAGAGTTGGTTTTTATCTCATTTTACTTGTTTTCTAACGGTTTCTATCAGGAAGGTAACACACACATATGCATACAATTTAACGTTTAATATACATAGTATAACCTTATATATATATATATATAATATATATATGCACGCATATATATGCATGCATATATATGCATATATACATGTATATGTATATACATGTATATATATGAGTGTGTGTATGTATGTATATATATATATATATGAGTGTGTGTATGTATATATATATATATATATATATATATATATATATATATATATACACTCATATATATATGAGTGTATGTATATATATATATATACATACACACACTCATATATATATATATATAATATATATATATACAATCAAATGAATAATTATATCATAATAATTATTATTTTCCGAAAATATTGTTAATTTATTTTGGGAGAATTGGTTTCAATACCACTTCTGGCAATTCGCTCCTCGACCCATATACCACACGCACACGCACACGCACACGCACTCGAGGACGTACTTGGAGAAAACAGTAAGTGAAACCACTGTTCTCGTCAACACGTCTCGCCGACAATACGACCGATCCGTTCCATTAATAGAAAGCCTAATTTTAGCGTGCGACAACTCGCTGTCAAGACAAGCTGGCGTCCCAGTTAATGCCCCTATCAAGACGGTTGCATTTAGTCGCGAAGATGGGGGAGTATGACAACGATCGGTGTTTCCCACACACTGGCTAATGTTGGTACTAAATTGTGGAATATTGTTATCACGGAGAGTATCAATATAATCAATATAAAAATTATTTAAAAAGGCAATGAAACATTACAGCTGCAGACCATATGAACAAGAAACACCATACGATTAGGATTTAGTGGTATGTTTTGAGTATAATTTTTATTAATATGCATCAGCATTTGCGAACAGTATAGTGAGAACATGTGTTGTGTGTTTTATCATAATTTGTAACTGAGTACCTGGTATGCTCGCATCCGAATAATTGCACCCAGGTATACCGTTACGTAAACGTGTTGTTGATAATATAAAAACTGTTTGGTAAGGAATTAGCTTCTCGCTAAGTTTTGCTAGTCTGTTTTTATTTGTATGTGTTGTATCCTATGTATGTGTTCTATATTGTTTCGGGAAAATCACTCGATGAAATAGTTGTTCAACAATTGTACAACAATTGTTCACCATCCGCCAGCCATAAGACGATGTCCACGTCTTATGGAGCTCCTCTGGGCGTGGTCCAACAAAGATGTACGGCCTTCCTAGGTCTGATATCTATCAATGGTGTCAGCTGTACATTTAATAACAATTGTAATTATGTTGCAAACTATATATATATATAATATATATATATATATATACATACATATATACATATATATATATATATATATATATATATATATATATACATATATATATATATATATATATATATATACATACATATACATATATTCAACTCATTGTTGAAAGCGATCGAATAGTGTTTACGACATATGATTAATATCAACCTGTTTCTGTTTAGAAAATAGTTCACTCCGTGTTGCTGTAGTTCACGTATAATTATTATATACGAATTAGTCCTGGCCACATGGAGAAGTGACCATTTGTAAACGATTAACTTCCAAGCGATTACTAGGTCATGGCTGAATGCTTCGTAGTTATTGTGGGTCGGATAAAACGAATCTACAATGAGAGCGAAGTAGTAGTAGATACTAAACACAGCGCCGTAATTATAAGTAACGACTTACCTATTCTGAAAGCTGGGGTTTCCGTTTCGGCTGTTGGTAGGCTAAACGCCGAGGTTAAACGTACCAGGTGGCGCGACAATCACATACAACGTATCTGACGCCGGCAGGGATATTCTCTATGGGAAACATTTATAAGATGACGGCATTACTGCATGAATGCAGTGCGTTGGCATAGACTATACAACGTATTGTGCTGACGTCTTCATTAGTTAATTGACTTGTTGATCCCTCGAGGACCCGTGATTATATGTCTTCTCACGTCTCTCTTCTGCATCATGGTCGTTACCTTGCCAACGCATGAAACGGCAAATATGGTCATGAAAGTTACTATATTTAACATATGTACCCGCAAATAATGTATTCTTTAAAGGGAAACAGAAATAATATCTGGTTGGCACTATTCATCTAATATTAATAATTAATTAATAAAACACACCGTTTGTATTGCAATGAAATATATAAAATTTGAAAATGTATTTACATATATATATATATATGTGTGTATATATATATATATATATATATATATATATATATATATATATATATATACATATATACATATACATATATATATATATATATATATATATATATATATATACATTTTGGCATATGTATGTATATAAAAAAAAAAAATTGTATGTGTGTTTGTGTGTAAATACATTTTCGAATTTTCCGATTTAGTTTATTAACAGACATTTCTGGGCGAAAACAAAAATATAGTGCTATGAAATTATTGGTATACTTGCTAGAAATCAAAGGTTTAAATTAAATGACAACGATTTGGTTTATATCCAACGAAAGCGTTTACGACAAATGCAGTGCTTAGTTTTTCCTGTTGTCGTAAAAATGGCCTATGGTCAATAATCAAGTCATTTTATAATGCTGGGTTAACAAGTAGCGTTCAAACCACTTAACATGTCATCGATGAGTTACCGAAAGAGCAACAAATGTAGACAACATCAGCGCTGAAATACTATAATATTATGCATTCACGTGACTGTTCCAAACTGTTTTGATAATCCGTTGATTTAATTTCTGTTTGGACAAACATTAAATAAGTTAAGAAGTTGTACCCAAACTACACAAATAATCGCATTGCATAACGTAGTGGATATCGTGGGATCGTGCTCTGTCACAAAATGAATTAAAATTAAGCCAGGTAAAGCGAAATGAGGAGACATTTAAGACTTACCCATAGACTGATTAAAGTCATACAATAGAAGTCGGAAGACGTTCAGTTAAACGTGTGTATATTTTGAAAGAGGCAGCAAAGCTGACATACACAATTGTATCATACACGAGATGTAATATGTACATTAAAAATGCGAGATCTAGTACACTGGACAGTTGTCAAGCGAAGTTTGACAGCAACTGCTAGCGTTAAATACCTACCAACTGTGATAACGCTGCGAATAACATTCTGGATTCCAGACAGAATATATCATAAGTGATGACGTTTAGTATGAAAACAAGTTCTTCAATTACTCCACCTTACAGGAGCGTGGCCGAGTATGTATAACGTCGGCAAAGTGCACTTCCTCTTTAGCAAACATTTGCTGTCTGTCAAGTTAACGATAACAAGCAGTGTGCTTGCCATGTTGAAAATGCGTCGATCATCTGACAGGTGACGTTCTTATGACCACAGACAAGAAGCCAGGACAGCAGATGGTGCACAAATCGGTTTGTGCGCGATCGAGAAAGACGTATAAGATGCAATCCTCCTATGTACACCTGAGGCGCCAGTGCAGCGTTAATTGTTCGCCAGATTTGGTTTGCACTTGACCAGTTCAAGATCACAGCAACTTCTTGACACGGTTACGAGAACCAGCGACAACGAGGATACCCCGCGGCGGCATTTCCGGTACAACACGGAAGCCGCACTGCGAATGCTGCCATATTGGCGTTGCGCTACGCATCGTCTT
This sequence comes from Oasisia sp. SBJ-2009, assembly GCA_964017155.1. Lineage (NCBI taxonomy): Eukaryota > Metazoa > Annelida > Polychaeta > Sabellida > Siboglinidae > Oasisia > Oasisia sp. SBJ-2009. The sequence continues at coordinate 51,721,421 of OZ024856.1, read as the reverse complement.
CGCCTAACTTCCGGTTGAGTATGGCCAGCGGCCCCACCCCGCCCTCCAAGCCACCCCTGTCTCGCGATGCCCCGTGGGCGCTCCGCTGGGCCGTCTCATACAGTTGCTTCTGCATCATGGCCAGCGAGATTTTGTTACCCTGCAGGAACCCACGCATCGAGATCATCTCGCTCGAGCCCCGCCGACTGCTATCGCTGTCGTACGTCGAGTCGGCATCATTCGCAGTCCTTCGCCCGTTGCCCGAGCCGGTCGCCTTGCTCCTCATTTGGCCCGGCGTGATGGCGTTACGCCGCTGCTGGATGTGCTTCGGCCGTCGCTGCTGGCATTGACAGTCGAGTTTGCCGATCATCCAGTTGAGTAGTTGCTTGATGACAATCGACGTGACGTTGAAGAGGCTGCAAGGGGAAGATAACGAGTTAATCTCAGTATCGCTGCGTATCGGCGAGCTTGTGGGTCTTGTACTGCACATGATTGGTTTCATGCGTGAGAGGGTTGGCGTAGGCTTTGTTACCGTCTTACATTGTTGTAACTGCGTATGAGACGTCGGTTGTTTTCGACTACCATTTATATGGATGCTGGTGTTGATCACGGGCAGGCAGTTTAGCTATTTTGGTAGTGCATATGAACTGGATATGGTGGCTACCGAATATACAACGATTGCCTTTCACTGGTATCCAAGGGTTGGTGTAAAGTCGTGTAGCTATCGTGCGTGTAGCTGGAGTGGTTATTAGATTTTGTAGAGTGCCATTTACGCAGACAAAGGGACGGACGGGGATATACGGATTTATATTATAACAACCATATTTAATATTTATGTAAGGGTAAAGAACATATATATCATGAGTAGTATTCAATGAATTATACCCGAATTGATTAAATCCCACATTTTTTCATTTACGGCAAGATTACAGGTGAAAACTGCAAATAATTCACTACCCCGTTGAACGGAATTGTAATCGTTTATACGACTATAGACAGGGAGATCGCGGCTGCGACCTGGGCGATCTAGCGCAGACGCAGGAACATGTACTAGACGTGAATTTGTTTTGGATATTTATATAGAGTTAGGCCTGACGATCAGCTAGGTTTGAAGAGTGGCGTAATACAATGTATATCATTTGTGTGACACTTCTTAAGACGACAGCAGTCCCCTTTACTAAAACAGTTGGCGTTGCTAGTTTGAAGGCAAACAAATCCACTATATCCCATCGAACGGAGGGACAGCTAACGAAACCCACGGCTGCTATAGGAGCTCACGGCTGCCGATTGCGTGGACACTGGACACGAACCTGTAGATGCAGGAGCAGCCGACGACGAGGAAGAGGAAGTTGCCGAGGCGATACAGGTAGGCGTTCTCGTAGTCGGCCCGCTGACTCACGACGTAGTCGCCGAAGCCGATGGTTGAGAAGGCGACGAAGCAGAAGTAGATGCTCTCGAAGTAAGACCACCCCTCCATCGGCTGGTACATGGCCGAGGCACAGCAGGCGATGACGACGGCGCCGAGAAAGAGGATCAACATCACCCAGTAGACGGACGGCTTCCACGAGTCGAGGTTGTCGTCGTCGGACCCCTGAAAGTGAAAGTGAATACACGTTCTAGTTTGAATAAACAAAAATAAGTACTTTTGGGAAAAGACATTGTTGCATAATATTTTTAAAATATGTTGTTATTTTATACAAAAAAATATTATTCAACAATTTATTTTATTTTTCCAAAAGTACTTATTTTTGTTTATTCAAACTACTTCATTGCACAATTTTGCATATCATTTACTAGCATAAATAATAAAATGAGACATACAATATTAAATTTTTATTTGGGACTTCCCACAAAGTGACACCTATCCGAAATTTAAAGATTTTCTGGTTGTCATGATTACGGTTGTGCAAATTGCATATAACCTTGTGGGTAACCTTCTTTTTAGACAAACACATTACCCTGCAAATTTGGCCAAGATACAATGAGTAGTTGTTGAGATATGACGTATTCCATGTTTTACCCATTTAAGAGGAGCCTGTGTCCTTAAAGGATAGAGACCCGTTTACACGAGCAGATTTATACAGATCCCCGTCCGGTTGCTTCGTCCGTGTGGCATTTCTCGTTTTTGTTTTTTAATTCATGTATTAACAGATTTGTATTAAGATACTCAATCCACTCATTCCCGTAAAAATCGTTTGCTCCTAGCGATTATTAGTCATTTCACAAAAAGCGGATGTATCAAATACACCCGAATGATTGACTAGTTGGTTTATGCAGACATGTTACTTCAATTTTCTTCAATTAATAGAACAAATGCGAACTTTTTCGATTTTTGTTTCTACACGGAGCGTGTAGAAACTATGTACGATTCCTAACTATGGAAATGGAGTTTTGAGCGGAATACGCTTTAGTCTTCACGCGAACGAGGCTTGGGGCGAGATTGACCCTGTCGAGTTGTTTACGTTTAGAAACGGCGAGTGTAGGCACAAATATGATATTTATATGCCACCAACACGGCAAATTAAGCAGACAAAGACAGCATCGACGCATGATTGGGAAAGAATATAGAACTAAGCAGTTAACAGAATGACTTCGCATTCGGAACAGTGAAAGTGCCCTTTGCAAGCTACGCACAAGATCCTGCGTAATCAAATACAATTAATACCGGTACATATCAACACACTTACACAGGTTGTGATGCTGAGCGATATCGATGGCGATGCCGATGCGAGGGCGATGGTGACTGTCAACTCAAGTCAAACTGGCTTGCCTTGTCAGTAACACTGTCAGACTTATATTTATTATAATCTTACAAGTTAGAGAATCTGCGTCGAGTCAACGTTCACAAGAGTGAATTACCCCCCGCTCTTGTTGCTGACTGCGTTAATGCACTTAATGCGTACCTTCATAGAAGAATCGCTGCCTTTGACTTGCAATCTTAGTCATGACGCGCCAAATCACGTGCGATTTGTTATTGTGCCGTAGCATTGACGTCAATGTGCCGTAGTAAGTCGATCTCGCATAAAACACGTGACCCAAAAAGCACAAGGCGTCGGCAGTTGCTGATTGTTTCGCCAGTTATACCCGGTGTAACGGCGATTCTGTTTTTACAATTATAAAATGACAAGTACGCATTTAAAAAATTAACTGACTGTGCATACAAGTTAAACTATTAACACATTACACATCTGGTAATAAAAGAACCGGTTTGGCGATTAGCAAACGAGTGGATTGAGTACCTTTAAAGGGAGGACGCCAGCTCATCTGCCCAACATTTGCAGAGCAGTATTTGGTAAAGGGGAATCTGCTGTCTAGACGTGGGGAAGTTAAACATCAAATGCTATTTCGGTTTACTCTGCTCACATCGGCATTATTGACAATCAATTTTTTTTTAACTGGATGTTTTGTTTACCGTTTGAACATGTTGCAGGCAGAATCTGTTAAATTGCTAACATTGTTCCGAGCCTAATAAAGTAACTAAACATAAATTGGCAAGCACTAAACCTTTAACACGCATATTGTAGTCATAAGAACGTAATATTAAATGAAAAATAAAACCTGGGCGCTGGCTCCCTCGATTTAAGTAATTTTGTAGTTTATGAGGCAAGGCAAGAGGACGCCCAAGGTTGAATCAAGGTCGTCAAGGAGACACCGAGGACATGACATATTTCACCCGCCAGAGTCTCGGCCCGATACTGATCTTCAACTTCTTTTCCCCGCCACACCGACGGATAGACAAATTAAAGGTAAATTGTTTATGATACATGGTACCCTTTCGTGTTTATTGGAGTGACGACGCGTCTGCTCCAAGCTGATGGTAACGCTTCAGGTTGTAACGCTGCATTCACATTCTGAAATGGATCTCGATCTTTTTTCTCCACCTTATTTCTTCGCAAGTTAATTTCACAGGTTATCTGATCCGAATCCAGCGCGTTTTTTTACTTCTTTGCTTGTTTGAACCTCCATCTGTATCTTCTGTTGCGATATGAATAATTTACACCTAATGTCTCGTGAAGTTCGACGGCCGTGTGGTATATTTACACGTGCAAGGGATTTAGTTCAAGTTACAAGTTTACGAATACAATTAGACAAGGGAACGTGGGCAGTTGTTTCGAAAGGTCAGTGATTAGTGGAACATTTAGGCCCATTTGAGCAGCGGTAGGTAGTCGCGACCGTAGGCGTGAGATGAACGCGTGAGGTTTTTAAAACACAGTTTGCATCAATAATGTCAACGAGTAGTCATCTTCGAAATACCAGGACAATGACCTTATTCGGAATATGACCAGCTTGCTTATAGGTTTATACGTAATGTATTTATTCATGATTTTTCTTTTTATGTTTGCGAGTATCTGTGTGCGTGTGTGTGTGTGTGCGTGCGTGCGTGTGCGTGTGTGTGTGTGTGCGTGCGCGCGTGCGTGGGCGCGCGTGCGTGCACGCGCGCGTGCGTATAGGTACGTGCGTTTTCCAGCGCGCATTCGTGTGCGCACGCTCATTCGCGTTAACCCACCTGTGAGCCTCGGCGCTCGCCGCCGTTGGACATTAACCCTTTGCGCCGCAGGTCGCGCTCATGGATGTAGCGCAGGATGTAGGCGAGGAATGTGATGATGCGCTCGAGGAAGAGGTTGAAGAAGAGGAAGCCGCCGGCGCAGCCGATGAAGCCGTACATGATGAGGGCCACCTTGCCCGGCGTCGTGCGCGGAGTCGTCATGCCGAAGCCTGCAATGACAACAACGACGATGTAGCGCTTACATTTTTCCGGCGTTAAAAACGTTCCGATTGACGTTTCTGCGCATGCGCGATATATGTAAAATCATCCTGAATGAAAGTTTATTTAACAACAGCAACACAGGAATATACAACATCGTATGAAAAATAATACAATACATAATGGTAACGACAATGCAATACAATATCGGTGCTGTTGTAAAAGGGACGTAGCAGAAGTCATATGACTTGTAAGGCGCTATGCCCTTTTCATCTAAAATGCGTAATAGTTATAGTAAAAGTCATAAGATTGAATACAAACCAATAATAATATTTTTTCCATTGTGTTAATTGTTCATAAATACGAAGAAAGTAATGTCGACTTTAAACTTTTCTTAAATTGTTGTAAACTTGGCAACTGTGTTATATTACTTGCAAGACCGTTCCATACATGTATACCTCTGACAGTAATTGACAGTAGTCTATGGGTGGTGTTCGCTTTTTTAACATAAAATAGTTTAGATTGTCTGGTATCATGCTTGTGTACGGCTGCACTGTTGCATTAGCTGTGGCGTAATTAACAACGTAGAATTATTTACAACACTGCATTAGCTGTGGCGTAATTAACAACACAGTTGCATTTTTATTACATATTTATTTACCAACACGGTTGCACTAGTTGGGACACAATCAACACCACATTTGTATTATTGTGACAGAGTCATCAACACAGTTCCACCAGCGACACAATAAACAGTTGCACCAGTGACAGAATGAACAGTACATTTGCATTACCTGCTATATAATTAGCAACACAACTGCAGGTAATGTAAGTGCTCCATTATTGAGAACTCGTACCGACTTATAGGAGTCAGACCACATTTGCATTTTCCATAGGCGACCATTATAACGTTTCCTTAATGTCCCACTAATCTTGGTGGGATCTGTTATTGACAATTTCATAGCACATTTAGCCTCCATAGACAGACGTTCTGTGAAAAACATCGTGAAATTATCATACCTCCAGCTCCTACAAACATCTTTCAAACCTTACAGCCCTCCATTTCTGCTTGAACCACCCACGGGTTGCCCCTGATTACATCACCAAGCAAAATTACAACTGTATTAATCCGCAGAAATGCACCGACTGACATTCTGCACAAAACCATAATTTCTACTCACTCCACACTACGTATGTGCTCACAGAAATTCAGACAACTTGCATAATGCTGTTTCTATAGAATACTCTTTGGTCGCACGGGTAATGGCGGACGAACGCCTTATTTTGGTCTTACACCTATAGTGCTAACTGAATCGGACTCTCGTCATACATGTCTTCATCGTTCAAGAAACATCAAAACCCATTCTTGTACAGCCTTAAAGGCGCCTATGGGAGCGTGGCGGATAAGGCTAGCGTTGTAAAGCGACGCGTCAGCTGTAGTCAATCAGTCTCCAGGTCGTATTTCAAGCAAACAGCTTTAAAGTGCACGACGGAATCGCAATTCAAGCTCCTGACGCGCGCCGCCATTTCCCGTTGGGCTTTGCGAGTGGCGGCTGCGTGAACTCGCGCGCAGTAAATCCGCGCAGTCTCGGGCGTCGTAAAATGCAAGATAACTGTTTAATTATGTGAACGTTGATTGCTTTATGCTTCCAATCTTGATTGTCCGCACTGATATGTCATGTCGCTACTGTAGTTGGCAGACACCAACCTCCGCCGGCCAGACGCGAACAGATACGTCAACCGAGGTATTTCCCAGGAGCCGAGGGGACAGTTTACGAGTCCCCGAGGTCGAGTTACCAGCCGTGATATCGTAAAACTTAACGGCATTCGTTTTCCAGATAACTATCCGCGAAACAATTTCACGATTGACATGTTTGTAATCTTTGTTTGAGCCAAACGGTGTGAATAGTAGATGAAACTTTACGATAGTTTGCATAGAGTAATTGGTTGTGTCTAAGCGACAACGCTTGTTTTTGTGAATATTTTACGGAAGCGTAATATTTTAAACGCACGATGACACTAGTAGTGTTGGACTGTGTCGTAAGTTTGTTATTTCTTCGCGTAACTCAGCGAGATGTCATCACCAGCGAATTGACTTGGAATTCAGCGAGATAGCGCAAGTCTTGACTCTGGCTCGAAGTCAATGACTTCAGGCTCGACATGCCAAGGTGTAAATTGGAAATTAGCATAGTTAGTTGTATCAGTTGTACAACATTAACACTACAGTTGCACCAGTTGTAAGAGACTTAATTAATAACACAGGTTGTTGGTTGCGACACGAGTACCAACACACGCTAACGTTAGATGTGACAAAACTAATTAGCGCAACAGCTGCATTTGTTGTGACGCAATCAACAACACAGTGTATTAGTTGTGACGCCATTAACAACACGGTGTATGTGAGTAATCGAACACCTGGCTTCAAGTCAATGTCAACAAGCCACAGTCAACACTTGAGTCATCTTTCAGAAATCGTCGTGATGGTGGCGCCTTCTGCAGATCTGACAACCACTCAATTAATTCAGGGAGGAGCAAGACCCTCTAGATGGGATTGAGCCACCGTCTCCTCGAATGACAGTCCGTGGGTCTACCGCGCGACCACCGCTCCCCAGGTACATAGGCCTACCTTTACTTATTATTACTAACAATATGCGAGGTTGATACATTTCCCTGTACAGTGTACAGACAACACCAATATGCGAGGTTAATACATCTCCCTGTACAGACAACACCAATACGCGAGGTTAATACATCTCCCTGTACAGACAACACCAATATGCGAGGTTGATACACCTCCCTGTACAGACAACACCAATACGCGAGGTTAATACATCTTCCTGTACAGACAACACCAATATGCGAGGTTGATACACCTCCCTGTACAGACAACACCAATACGCGAGGTTAATACATCTCCCTGTACAGACAAAACCAATACGCGAGGTTAATACATCTCCCTGTACAGACAACACCAATATGCGAGGTTGATACATCTCCCTGTACAGACAACACCAATACGCGAGGTTGATACATCTCCCTGTACAGACAACACCAATATGCGAGGTTGATACATCTCCCTGTACAGACAACACCAATACGCGAGGTTGATACATCTCCCTGTACAGACAACACCAATATGCGAGGTTGATACACCTCCCTGTACAGACAACACCAAGTCGTATGTGAAAGTAAAGGCAAGTTCTTATATATCGCAGTATCCAGTTCTCAGGACCGCTCAAACCGCTTTACACTTTACTTCCCCGACAGACATGTTCACTTAGACACCATCTCGGCTTCTCTGGGAAGCATCCAGCCGTATGCTACAACTAATGCGCGAAGGTTGCTCATACACATATCCACCATTGTCTATAGCCAGATACTCATTTATACAGGTGAGTGAACTGGGGCAATGTAGAGTGAAAAACCTGCCCAAGGTTTTCACACCGCAGCAGAGGATTCGAACCCGGGCTCTTTTAATGGAGAGTCCGAAGCTCTCCCCCTGAGCCACTGCCCTCTGACGACATACCGATGGCGCGTACGTGTTTGGTCAACAACCAGACAGTTACACCGATCACCGGCGACGTGGCAGCGACACGGCAAACGAGCGCTGATGCAATTATCGCCTCTCGATCGATCCGACGGCCGTAGGAACAACATTTACGGTTAATAGACGCCATTGTCACTGACCGTTTGTGTCAACGGCAGTCTGGAGGAACCACTAACCGGATGTCACGGCCACTTCGGTATGTCTAGCTGGCCACTTCCTGCGACGATAGCGCAGCCGGGCGTTTACGCGTGACTGAACCCGTGATTCGGTTATTTATATGAATAACCGGCTGTGATCCGAGTTGTTCAGTGTAGGACGCGGATCAGCTCTATGCACGATTTAGCGCGAGTAGTCATTAAACGGTGCGGTAAATGTGAAGGATTGGTAGCAGAGGTTAGGATAGTAGTCCGAAAGAGAGCGTAACGCATCCCCGCAAGTTAGGGGGCGTTGCGCTGCGCTACACTACTCGTGGCTGGTCGTTTCCGCAAACTGTGAATATGAATGAAGTCAAGCTATAAAATTATAGCAATTGACTTCGCCATTCACTGTTGCCTTTGCCTCAATTGCCGAGGCTCCGTGAGGTGCCAGCACATTTTACCGAGTTCATTGGCCGACGTTGTTAAAAGAGGATGTATTTTTTTACAGGTACGTAAAGGGCTAGGTAGAGTAGAGGTCTGGTACTTACGTAATCAGCCGTAGCGACCCCTGGCGTGGCGTAGCACGGACCTGGGTAATGTGACTACTCTACCGATTCAAGTGAGACCAGACTAAGAAGCGCAACACAGGTTGGACGCAATACACGGAGCACTGCGTGTTTCACTTTCACTTTGCAGTAATGTAAAAAGGTGTGCCATGGTGCAGTGGTTAGAACATTAAGCACTCAACCAGGCGAACCCACGTTTGAATCATTCCGGTGCTGTCATGTCAAACGTTGGACTACATTGCTTTAATTCACCCGCAGGTTATGTTGAATATGAAATACACCTCCATAAACATATCCTTTTTAATCGTGCTATATTGCTACAGGGAGCCGATATATTGCATGAACGTGCTACACACAATATTTGCAGTACATGTTGCAACATTCGTTCACTGCGTGACACCAATAGGCGAGCGGCAAAACCACCAAACAGACCGATTTAAATGCCCCCCCCCCCCCCCCCCCTACACACACCTAAATGTTATATCATTAGAAAGCCCTGCATCTCCCCGTTATTATTAGGCCTGTCGTAGAGTTGCCAAATGGTGCAGTTAGCGGTAATTCAAGGTTAAACAAGGTCACTGTCAAACGTTCAATTTTAGAAACTGCGCGCTTCAGAAAACGTCTTGATATTTAATTGGCTGTATAGCTACTTTATTTCATGAGAAAATGGTCAAGCCATACATTTTTTTAAAGCACATTATCTCTGCATCAAAACAGTATAAAGAATGTTGCTGTATCATGGAAACATAAAACTGACGACACGCTTGAACAAGGTCACCCACAAAATGTCAGATATTACAAAGTTGACAATGCAGGGAACATCAAAAAGTTATACTGTTTGCGCACCTACTTCAAGATTATGGCGATGTCATACACTGTGTGAAAGACCAATTTCACCCCGTCATAATGCGGTATGACATGACGCTGCGAGATGAAGCAGTGTGTGTGGAGCGGCGTTCAAAAGTAGTCACCGTAAATCTATGATTGTTGGAAATTGCGCCATCACGCAAGCTAGTGTATGTCATTGTGTCATTCTGTGACTTTTTTATATAGATTTTAAATAATTGGTTTTTTCTCTCACTTATATTGACCCAAAAGGACTAAAAAAACTATTTCCATTTTTTCCGTCCACTTTTTCGTGGGAAAATTCAAGATAGCCGCCACCGGTCACCAAAAGTCTTAAAGCGCTATATCTTTGGCAATAAACGGTATAGAAACGTGAACTCGGAATCGTATTATATGTTTTGAAGTATGATGAATCCAATGCAACCATTATTTTGATGAAAATAAAATGAAGTTGTATCAGCAATATAGGTGTTAAAATAGCCATTAAAGGTTAGATCAAAAATTCGTCTGCAAGATGACTCTCCTCTTCACTCTGGCCCTGTTTGTCCCGAATGCACCCCGCCAACGACAGGGCTCTGCGGAACACAATCTCCGGACTAATAGCTGCTGTCACAACACCTCCCTTGCCACACTAGAACTTGTTATGTGTTGCCATGTCAGCAAATGTTTTCATCCCTGACTTTTTGATGGGGCTGTAGAAGCTGCATGATTAACCTGATTCAAGTGTGCCATGCACAAATCTCTGCAACCTATTCTCTCCAGCACATACAGTGTCCAGGAGCGAATTTTGTACATCCTGTGTAGCCCAGTAGATAGGTTGATGAGTACATCTGGGTGAGATTCAGACTCCCTCAATGTTTGGCATGTCACAGTGCTGCGACCAGTGGAGAAGCCAGAAACCTCCAGAAGTCCTCTCAATGTCTGAAGTTGGCATTCCATACAAAGAGTCATACAACGCGTAATTCAAACAGCCGAGGGAGTGCAGCAGAACATGGAGGAACACGCTGGGAACTATGTGCACTCAGGTCTTCATCGGCCAAAAAGCGTCGCTTTTTTGTTGATAACACTGATGGTCAGGTAGACACAACTGAGGGTAAGAATGTGTTTCATGCGACAGCAATGACAGTGTACCAGAGACAACCTACGATAGATGATAGAACATACCTCACCAAGGCACAGCATCCGGAGAGTCACCTATCATCATTATCGATGGCATGGCTTTTGTGCATGAATTTAGTGTTCACAAAGGTCACATTAATAACTGTCAAGGCCTTTCAGCATGTTTTATTCGCGCAATTAACAGCATACCTTTCGGCTACTGCGCGGCATATTTACTCTTTGATGACTACAGCACCAATTCGTTGAAAGATCATATGAGGCAACAAAGAACAGCTGACATATCTTCTGACCCGGGCAATAAGGTCGATGGTAACACACCCACCCAGATCTAAAGTCATTCCTGAATAGAAAGGATACAAAGGCGTGCAGATACATTTATAACACTGTATGCAGTTGTAGCACTGGGTGATCTAGGTATCAGTGTACACATTTATTTCAGTGATACAGATGTACTTTTGTTGACGTTGCGCGGAGTTCCAGAACTCAGTGCAGAGAGCGTTGTGGTGATGGGTACAGGAGCTAAGTGACGCCTTGTCAAACTCAAGCCTATCTACGATGCCATGCGTCCTAACAAGACAAGCAGCTCTACCAGGGTTTCATACACTTATTGGAGCAGACATCAATGGACACAGAACACAGGGAAAGCGAAAGCCTACATACTTCTAGATGTTCCTGAAAGTTTCCTACGATGTGATCAGCGCCCTTGGTGGCTTTGAGGTTGGAATGTATCCGTCAGATCTGGTGCTATGTGGCCATGAACAGGTCCTGTTTCCTACCCTACTTCCTACCTGATGCAGGTAAGATGGCACATGTGCAAACAACTGTGCAAGTGTGAAACAGCTGAATATACATGCACCAACATTCTGGACAAAGAGGGCTAGAGTGAAGAGGAGAGTCATCTTGCAGACGAATTTTGGATCTAACGTTTAATGGTTATTTTAAAACCTATAATGCTGGTATAACTTCATTTTATTTTCATCAAAATAATGGTTACATTGGATTCATCATACTTCAAGAAATGTAAAACGATTCCGAGTTCAAGTTTCTATACCGTTTATTGCCAAAGATATAGCGATTATAAGACTTTTGGTGACCGGTGGCGGCCATCTTGAATTTTCCCACGAAAAAGTGGACGGAAAAAATGGAAACAGTTTTTCAGTCCTTTTGGGTCAATATAAGTGAAAAAACACAATCATTTAAAATCTATATGAAAAGTTACTGGACATATATTTGCTACATAACTGCGTATAATTAATATATATATATATATATATATATATATATATATATATATATATATATATATATATATATATATATATATATATATATATATACACACATTACGGTCATTTTAACGCATTTTTGGCTGGCATAGCTTTATTTTACTATTTTTCATAAACATAATAGTTGCATTGGATTCCACATACTTCAAAACATATAAAACGACTCCAAGTTCAAGTTTCTATACCGTTTAATGCCAAAGATATAGGGATTATAAGACTTTTGGTGACCGGTGGCGGCCATCTTGAATTTTCCCACGAAAAAGTGGACGGAAAATTGGAAACAGTTTTTTTTCGAGTCCTTTTAAGTGAAAAAACACAATTATTTAAAATCTATATGAAAAAGTCACAGAATGACACAATGACATACACTAGCTTGCGTGATGGAGCAATTTCCAACAATCATAGATTTACGGTGACTACTTTTGAACGCCGCTCCACACACACTGCTTCATCTCGCAGCGTCATGTCATACCGCATTATGACGGGGTGAAATTGATCTTTCACACAGTGTATGACATCTCCATAATCTTGAAGTAGATGCGCAACCAGTATAACCTTTTGATGTTCGCTGCATTGTCAACTTTGTAATATCTGACATTTTATGGGTGACCTTGTTCGAGCGTGTCGTCAGTTTTATGTTTCCGTGATACAGCAAAATTCGTTACACTGTTTTAAAGCAGAGATAATGTACTTTAAAAAATGTATGGCTTGACCATTGTTTCGTTAAATAAAGTAGCTATACAACCAATTAAATATCAAGACGTTTTCTGAAGAGCGCAGTTTCTAAAATTGAACGTTTGACGGTGGCCTTGTTTAACCTTGAATTACCGCTAACTGCACCACTTGGCAACTCTACGACAGGCCTAATTATGACGGGGAGATGCAGGGCTTTCCAATGATATAACATTCAGGTGTGTGTAGGGGGGGGGGGGAGCATTTAAACTCCTAAAATAACGCACTCTTTGAACTGTCATGTCTCTTTTACACGCATCGTTCTACCTGGTCTTTGAGCGTCCATTTTTCATCATAAAATATGCTCGCCTTTTTAACTGAAAAAACCCATGGAGCAACGTACGCTGTGAATCCATATGCCAGATGCGATTAGTGCGAATACAACTGGTCTTCTACTTGGCTGCTAACAAGAAGCCGAACAGAACGACTCAACGAAGGATGTTCTCATAAGTTTTCTAAGATCAACACCGTTATGCGCTTAGCATCGGTTCAACCTCCGCGCATCAACACGTGGAGGGCGACATGCAATCTTACGACCCAAAATTACTATTGCAGTCAGTTTGCATTAATATGTCTGTCGCTCGCTAGGTGAAGGCATGTTACTAATTTATTCCATCCGCGATACGTGTTGACCACGAAGTCTACAGTTACCTTTACGTGTTTTGAGACATTGCTACTTAACCAGCCAGCTCCAACAGGCTTACCAGTGCCAGCTTAATAGGCTAACTATTGCATCTATAAGATGTTTATTAGTGCCAGTCTAACAAGCTAACTAGCGCCGATCTAGCAAGTTCAATAGTGCCAATCAATACATGTAACAGGCTTACTTACTAGCGCCGGTCTAACATACTTACTAGCGCCTGTGCCAAGGCGTACTAGCCCCAGTCGAACAGCCATACTAACCCTGGTCTAACAGCCTTACTAGCCCCGGTCTAACAGCCTTACTAGGCCCGGTCTAACAGCCTTACTAGCCGCGGTATAACAACCTTACTAGGCCCGGACTAACATGCTTAGTAGCACCGGTCTAACAGGCTAACTAGCGCCGGTCTGACAGGCTTACTAACCCTGGTCTAACTGGCTTACTAGCCCCGGTCTAACAGCTTTACTAGCCCCACTCTAACAACCTTACTAGCCCCGGTCTAATAGGCTTACCAGCAAGTGTATAACAGGCTTACCAGCCCCGGTCTAACAGGTTTACTAGCCCCGGTCTAACAGGCGTACTAGCGCCATTCTAACTGGCTTACTAGCCCCGGTCTGATAGGCTTACTAGCGCTGGTCTTCACAAGCGGCAACTGTGGCGAAACCATACAACGTCCGATTAGTTACAACAACTGAAGGTGAGTCTACCGCGCCAGCGACTGGCGTTATACGTTATACGGCGGACAGGCGCTCACGTAACACGGAGCTGACCCAGAGTCTGATAATGTTTGACATCGGTGATTAATGTAGTAAAAGAATCGGCGTAATCCTTCGTTAATAAGAATATCGATAACAACAATAATAACGATAATAATAATAATCACCATATAGTTAACTTGTTGTAGCGCAAGACCTACAACATGTATCATGTCTGACCCGATTCTAATTTGGATAAAGACGAAGAAGTAATGTAAATGTACTAAGATCTTATGATGGAGGAAGGGGAGGGAGGGAGGGGAGGAGGGAATGGGGGAAAGATGAAGAGAGGGAGTGGGGGAAGGAAGGAAGTAGGGAGGGATGGAGGGATGAAGGGGGGGGGGTGGGAAGTAGGGAGGGAGGGTGGGGGAAGGGAGGAAGGGAGAAAGTGAGGAAGGGAAGAAGGAAGCGAGGGAGGACGGTTTGAACACTTCTCGATGTCACCCTTACGTACTTAATAAGCTACAAAGCTACAATGGGACAGCGTCAACACACAATGCGACTGTCTCGTACATGCGACTGTCACGTACATGTGCAGTCGTTGTTCTCTATTCAGTCGATTAACCTGTGAATGGCGCCGAGTTGGTGATTCATTCTGTTTTGACGCAAATAATTTAAATAAATGGTGTGGCTCATATATCATTCGTTTATGGTCAGCCTATTTATCCTTATTTATTTTATCGTTTATCGTAAATGTTGGACGTCATGTGTCGCTCGTGGCTTGCGACAGCAATTTCGGTTGAAGCCCAAAAGGATAAGAACCGCTATAGGGGAAAGTAGGGATACTCCGAAATACACCCCATAAGTTTGTTAATAATTATAAACGCAACGGTTATTTGAATAATTTCACATTCGCGCTGACGCAAATAATCACTCCGTTCTTTCGCAAATATAATCATTTCACATGCGTCCACTAATTTGTATTTTTTTAATAGAAATTGGCATATCCCAGTTTCCAAAATAAACAAATTATATTTCCGGCCACACATTTCACGACACTCTTTGAGAAAGTAGGTATTAGTTACATGACAGTGCAAGTTTAATTTTAAACCTACAACTTTTTTGAAAATTTTGAAATTGATCATGTGCCAAACCTTACAACTGAATCTGTTATGATCAGTGGTACATGCCTATACAGTATATCTCGCACGCTAGACCGGAAGCGGCGAGAATCTCGTGACGAAGAACGAGAATAAACCGAATGACGTAACAAGCATTACCCAGTAACGTGACATCGTCATAGCAAAATCTACCTCTCTATCTACCTATCTCTCTCTGCATACTTGGATGAACTTGGCTTCGATCGATTTCGTTTATGGAGTAGGCCATTCTGTGTTTTGCATGATTCGGCTCCCGTGGTGACGACCCAATAAACGTGTTGAAATGACGGAACTCCAGCCTGGCTTTTGTGACAGGCACACTGCCTGTCAAGGTAACAATCGATTGCATTGACATATCCATTGCGGTCAAAGTACACGACTGAGCCTAACTGATTGCGTGATACGAAACGTACGCCATGCGAATATCGATAGCGAATTTACCGGGGACACCAGTCATATCCTTTTGGTTCAATGTAACTCCTACCTCCTAACAAGTGCAGCAGAATAATCAACATGGTTTACTTTTTAGTAGCGTCTGATTGAACCCTGGATAAATGACTTTCTCTTGGTCCTAATGTAATGTACAACTATTACCCCCAGGCCCCATGGCCGTGGAGGGCATTTGTATGATAAAAAAAACCTTGAAAACGCCATATATGCTTTCTGAACCGTTCGAACTGAACGTTAACGAATGTCTTTCCAATTCGAAATTAGGAATATCACATTTTATAGAATAGGCAATGTGGTTCTCGTCGTGGTGGCGACTAATGAGGAGTTGCTAAGTAACACTAACAAGAAGTAGTAGTAGTAGTAGTAGTAGTAGTAGTAGTAGTAGTGGTGGTGGTGGCGGTGGCGGTGGCGGTGGCGGTGGCGGTGGCGGTGGCGGTGGCGGTGGCGGTGGCGGTGGCGGTGGCGGTGGCGGTGGCGGTGGCGGTGGCGGTAGCGGTAGCGGTAACGAAGAAGAACAACAGAAATAGACGACGACGCAGAAGATGATAACGAAGACGAAGACGGAGCAGACCTCGACGTGTCGTGAAAGACACGCGAGGCGGGCGGCGAGTCTGGTCGTGTATACACGTCGTCTCTCCACGCCGACCGAGTGGGTCGACGTGCAGACCAAGGCACGAACACCGACGTGAGTTGACAGGCGGCGACAAGGCTGAAGAGGACAACGAGGCTTCAGTTCACGTACGTGGGGCCGGCCCGGGCCGACCGACACCTGGACTCGGCGGTGGGTTTGCCGCAACATCAGACGACAGATTAGATGTGCTGGATCCGGCGCTTGTGTTCTTTCTAAATTGAAACACAAATGTCGACGCACGGAAACGATCTCCGGTCACTTGGGAGAATAAAACGAAACCTAGCATCAGCGGTGGCGACTTACTGGATCTAGGCCATGTTGCGATTTAAGTATTTTAACATACTTATTTTAATTAATTTATTATTATTATTATTATAACAAATTGTGTTATTGTAGGACATTTTATGTATTTATTTATTTTACTTGTATATTTTTAGAGACAACGTATACTTTTTATTTTACTTATGTATTTTTAGAGACAACCTATTTTAATTAGTAGCATTTTAGTACATTTTATAATATTGTATATTTAAATTGTTTAGTATAATTTTGTTTAGTGAACACTCGATAAGCCATAGGTTTCCTTGTTCACATGCCGGAGCTTGGTTCTGGACGGCAACTTGTTAAACTTTGTTAAAAGTGCTTGGACAGTAGAATTATTACCGCTAACGCAGACGAACACAATTCAAGAGACCACTTTTAGAAAGAAATAAGCGTCAATGACTTCTTAGACCTTCTCTGACA
>OZ024856.1:51686684-51696684 GCA_964017155.1 Oasisia sp. SBJ-2009 | reverse complement strand
GAATTTTCCTGCGTCTGGTTTTCTTATAATCCTACAAAACGCTAACATGGTGGCTAATGGGAAAGTCAACTGTGTCATGAGCCCTGCAGTTTACCCGAGTCTACGGCCTGACGTTGGCGTGCGAGCAACCACCTAAGCAAGAGGCGCCAAAGGTGCTAACACTCGCAATATACCTGTTTACAGTGTCGCCGCATAGATAGCCACTCAGCTCAACAAGACGACTGGAAGCCGGACACTATAATCGGCCGTCTGTCGCTGGCGTGACATGTAACGAGCTGATATTAATAGCACCATTTAATGGTGAATCGTGAACAGGAACATCTTCCCGTAGCCCCGAGTGAACGGGGGAGGCTACGATTGAGCCCACTTGGCGACGCTCGCGGGAAAACGCCACGACGGGAGATGCCGAACGGGATATCTCGCTGTGTCCCTAGATCCCCGATTAATTTGCCCGTCCCGACATCCGGAAAAGGTCGGCTAGACCACCGCCTCGTTCTGAGTGACGCCGTGGGCAACGTTAGCAGACAGGCGGCTCTGTGTGAGCGGAGGTATCGGCGTCTTAGATCCGTGGTGAAATTGGCGGATCAGCCACGTGGGGACGTGATTAGATACAATGACAGATTTACTAAGGTCTGAGGAATATCTACCACTGATGTTATGGAGTAGTAAGGTAGGGAGGGAGGGAGGGACAGAGAGGGGAGGGAGTGGGGGAGGTAGGGGGAAGGATGGGGGGATGGGGGAGGGGGGAGAGAGAAGATGAGATGGACAGAGGGACAGAGCGACAGAGGAGCAGAGGGGCAGATTTAAAGAGGGAGAGAGGGAGAGATAGTGGGAGGTAGGGAGTGAGGGAGGGTGCGAAAGAGAGAGAGAGAGGAAGAGACGGGAAATGAGAGAGAGCGAGAGACGGAGAGAGATGAGGAGAGGGATAGAGAGTGAGAGAGAGAGAGAGCAAGAGAGCGGGAGAGGAAGATGGGGTGGGAGGCAGGGATTAAGTGATGGTGGGAGGGGAGGGGAGGGGGAGAGAGTAAAGGAGTGAGAGAGCGAGAGAGGGAGAGACGGACAGACGGAGAGAGAGAAATAGATAGTCGAGAGAGGGTGAGGGAGAGAGGGAGCGCGGGAGGGAGGGGGGAGAGACGGAGAGGAGGGAAGAGGCGGAGGGAGAGGGAAGGAGAGAGGCAGAGAAAAAAGAGAAACATAGAGTGATTGAGGAGCCAATAATAAAACTCATACCTGTAACATTATTGATGCATTTACCTGTACTATCAAATTATACCAGACTCTACCGGATACTTTTTCTGAGGCGACCGAATATAATAAATGAAGACCACTTCTATTTTATATAATACACGAAATTTAAGTAGAAGGCATTTTAGATAACTACAGTGTCGTTCTTTTACTTCCTGCAATAACTCAACGCTGGCCTAGCTAACACTCTCAGAAGTATTACTAAATATAGTACTTAAGATATTAATAATTCCGGCGACTTTCGACGACTGTTTCTGTGACTATTTATGTGGCAAATATAAAAACGCACGCAGTTGGAACAGTCGTAAAATACCACAGTAAACGAATACATCGTAATAAATATCCACGCGTAATGGTGGCAATTTATTATGCACGACTATTTTTGCGTTCCGATTAGTGGCAATAATTAAATGTAATGACTTTCACTCTACTTAAGTGTCATTTATGGGAGTGTTTGTGTCACTAGCCGGCAAAACATGTTAATATTATTTGCTGCAAAATGCGAATGGTAAATTATTTAATTTGTGTTGTTTAGTCAGCCAAGCACATTGAATTACACGAAATAGTATCACAGACTTGAGTTATAATTATGTTAATTTGCAAGAGTGTTCTGCCCCCCGGACATGCACGGTAATTAGCAACACATTTGACTACGCCTAAAGATTATCACAACCCGTCTGCAAAAGAGTATTACTGACATGTCTGGTCATTGACAATGTGTTTGTCGGAGTGCAAAGAGTATTGTTGACATGTCTAGCGACCGGCAGTGTGTCTCCCGGAGTGCAATGGATACATCAAACGTGTCTGGCGACTACTAACAATGCATCTGCTAAAGTGCGAAGATTATTATAGACATTTCCTTCGATTCCAACGAGGCTGCCAAAGTGTGTCTGTCAAACTGCAAAGATTATATTTATGTATGGCGATTGGTAATGTGTGTCAAAGTGCAAATAATATTATTACTGACATGCCTGGCATTTGACAACGAGTCTGCCAAAACGTGCCTATCCAAGTCCGTAGAATATATCTGCCAATTGACAATGCGTTTGTCAAAGTGCAAAGACTATTACTGACACGGCTGTCCCAAAGTGCAAATGAGTATTACATACATGCCTGGCGAGTGACAAGACATATTTGGCGATTGGCAATGCGTTTATCAAAGTGCAAATAGTAGGTCACAGACATGTCTGACGATTGCCAATGCATCTACTGAAGTCAAGAGATTATATTATAGGCACATACGACGTCTGCAAAAGTGCAGATATCCCCCGTAGACTTACGGCCGACGACTGGCCTGCAGACAAATTACGCGTAACGTAATTATGAGCAAACACAATCCGATCGTCTGTTTTAAGTACGTCGGATCAAAGGAAGTCGACACTGGGACGATGTTTAACTCCGTCTGTTGTGTTGTTGATCGTATTATTCCTGCTGGCTAGCCACCTTTGAATTAGATCACGTTACGTAACATATTAGATTAACTCGTAGATTAAAGCCTACTTATTAGATTGCCGTCAGTTGCATGTCGCTGCCTCGTAAATATGCCCGGCATGCCGGTTAACCTGATTGCATGAGCATCGCTGGCATCATTATCCATCGCCGTGTTGGTCGCTTCTGCGCACGTCGCACTGACTAACACCGGAAGTGACAGTTCAGTAAACATTGCGGGCCAGCTGGAACGTACTGGAACACAGGTGTCGTTGCCAACATCGCCGTCGTAGATAAGGATAAGGTTACCCAGATAAGGTAGACACTGCCGGTGGTTTTACACGCGTTAATAACGTTGTATATCGATACCTGCATCGGTATCGTTGGAGCAACCTTCAACTGAATGACTGCGCGTTTAGTCTATCAGGAGTGATAATGCTATCGCCACTAGATCAAGATGTACCTCGCAGCGCGAAGCGGACTAATGACCGAGATAACACATCGCCTTATCTAATGTAGTAGAATGAGGCGCTGCAGCCTGGTGTTTAGAAGGGCGGACTCTCAAACGACAGTGTCCGTGTTCAGATTGTCATGCTGCTGTTACGAAGCTCACATAGTGTTGGTCAATCAGTATTGTTTTAGTCAACAACACAATGCATTAAAGAAGACTGCTATAAACATGATGAATATACGCGTCCGAATAATGTATACGTAGGACTTACAACGTGGCCGAATAATGTTTACGTAGGAATTACAACGTATCCGAATAATGTTTACGTAGGAATCACAACGAGGTGGAATGATTCCCGGATAAGGTCCTATGATGTTCGAATAAACAGGTCTGTACCAGGGTGGTGAGTAAATAGCACTGGAAATTGTTAAACGATATAAAGTTGGTATACTCTGTGATATCTAGCGAATTTGTGGAAGGACCAAGCGAGAGCCAGTCGAGAAGAAGCTGTCACGCCACCTTGTGGTACGGACTGCACGCTGTAAAACAATTTAGTAGTCAGAGCGCACTAGACATGCAGACAGATAGATTGGTTTATCGGTTTGACAACTAAACGGAAGGCAGTGACCTAAATACACTAGACCCGTCTGAAAAAATCGACAGATTCGACGACCATTGATGTTCTGCTAAATCGATTTTGGCGACCACTTAAACAGCTTTCGAGTGTTTATTATCGTCGTCTCACACGCCACTGACGTTGTAGGGAATTTAATACAGTTTGATTTCTCCGCTTAGACGAATTGTAATGCAATGCACAGGACTACATTAATTTTCCCTTTTGTCGTAACAATTAAGATACTATGTTTGTTATATTATCAGCATGGGGCCGACTTCTTGTCATAGCATACAGCGTCGTTTCGCATTGAAAGCGAAGTTCGATGTATTCAAAAGCATTGTTCGCCCAGTCCAAAACAGACCCTGGCCAAATCGAACTCGGAAGTGGAATAATTATCTATCCACCGCTTTCCAATTCATCGTCGTCAGCAGTCGGAAGTTGCCACCAGAGAGGAAATTGCAAACACCGTAGTTGGCTACTAGCTGAATGGTAATACGGCCGCCTAAATCATCGCCTGGTGTTAGTAACCATAATATCTCGGGGGAGAAAACGATAAAAACAACATCAAAGTGTAATTGTATATTACCTGAGAGCGACCGAAACATTGATACAATGTTGTGTGTTACGGTATAAATAAAAGGTGAAAGTAATCAAATATAATATTGTCAATATTATTGTGCTAGTAGTAGTAGTAGTAGTAGTAGTAGTAGTAGTAGTTGTAGTAGTAGTAGTAGTAGTAGTAGTAGTAGTAGTAGTAGTAGTAGTAGTAGTAGTAGTAGTAGTAGTAGCAGCAGCAGCAGCAGCAGCAGCAGCAGCAGCAGTAGTAATAGTAGCAGTAGTAGTTGTTGCTTTGTAGCAGTAGTAATAGTTGTTGTTGTAGCAGTAGTTGTCGCAGTAGCAGTTGTTGTTGTTGTAGTAGTAGTAGTAGTAGTAGTAGTAGTAGTAGTAGTAGTAGTAGTAGTAGTAGTAGTAGTAGTTGTTGTTGTTGTTGTTGTTGTTGTTGTTGTTGTTGTTGTTGTTGTTGTTGTTGTAGCAATAGTAGTAGCAGTAGTAGATGTAGTGGGAGGTAAAAACAGTGGCAGTGGCAATAGTTGTAACAGTGCTAATCCAACCATTGCACTTGGAATTGCACTTGCACAGGACAGATGCCATTCACTGACATCAGAGTGCACATCCATTGCCCTAATTGCGACACCCGGTAAGTCTAAACGTGATGAAATCCTACGCAAGAGAAACTGGTTTGTTTCATCACGACACTAACATCCCCTCATATTGCCTTCGGTTACGTTAATGATTGACAATTGCACTTGTCATGTGAAGTCGACCTTTCCATGTGACATTTGATTCGACGGAAATTCAAAGGCGACACGCGAATTAGTTGTGATTACCTGCAGCCGATTAGCCAATCCATTATCTGCTGTACGAACGATGATGATCAATGTGTATGTTGTGTCATCTTTGAAACTGGTCCTATGGTGCCCTTCTGTTGAATATGTCCTTTTGTTTTATAGCATTGCTCGCATCTTACCGTCAACGAAATTACTATAATATCTGTTCGGATTAATAATTAATGTAATTGCAAATGTAACTAACCATACTAATGCCATATGGTGACAGACACGAGTTATGGACATCATAAATACGCTGTCAATCAGACTGTAATAACATTTTAATGTACTTATAATAATAATAAGAAGAAGAACATTGATGAAGCGTTATTAGTCTAGACAAAACGTCCATTCGGAAGCGCTAAAATACACAGAATAAAATTATAAAACCGGCTGAATTATATCAATGACAATATATAATAATTAAAATAATGATAAAAAGAAGTGAAATATTTCTACACTTCATGTCTTTGTGAAGATGCATATCTTCTAGTCACCATCGATCGCACTGTACTCGTTCGCCATTATTGCGGAGCCCAACACAAGTTTACAATTATAATCAAACCGGAATTACGACCAGCTGAATCCCTACAGCAAACCCATGGCTGTGCTGACGATCACTCAACCGCTGCGCGCCGGGGTCGGTCGCGCAAAAAGCAAACATGAATGAGTGGGGCTACATTGATGTGACGCAATCAACCACAAGGTGACTACGGAGACGGCAGACAGTGTCCCACCTACGCTACGGTCGACAGCTGGATATATCGTGTATGCCAGAAGACCTGGCTGTCGTCGTGGATAAAGACATGCTCCACGACAAGGCTACACATTGTATGAAGAACGCCGTCACAACATAAAGAAAACGCTCACCGCCTCTGTACCAATGCCGCTGTAACGCGGCGTGGGTCTACGACAGCACGGTCACCCGCCTAGCGCCCGCTGCCACTGACGGATTCCAATTTCTCATCATCACTAGACAGCGATCTCTTTATGACTATCGGCCGTGTTTGGGATAGTACAAACGCTACAAAGATCTTATTATTTGAGTAGTTATAGTTAATACTACGTAATTTACGACTGTACGACACACATGACCAAACGCTTCCAAAATGGACACTTATTGCTAAACGCATACCTGTCTGTTTAAAATTCTCCCTCCGGATATAAAATATCTTTCTTTCAGAGTTAATTAGCAAAGAATGTTTGCAGATTTAAAAAAGATGATGTGTATTATTTGTTATAGTATACTGTATATGTATTAGTATAACGTTATAGACATAGATATGCTATTTAAAATATGTGCATGTCATACGGAAACCAAGAATAAAATGTCAGTTTGTTAAAGTTTAGAACCTAGGTTACAACAATGGTCCAATATTTCGACCAGGCTTATTGTTAGTTTATTGTGTGCACAATGCACAGCCGTTCAGCATACTGATTAATTAGACTCAGTAATTAACAACTTTTCTTTTTTATGTTGCTTGCGTCAGAGACGGCACATAACAAGGTGTACTCATTAATTGCGAAGAATTAATGTGTGATGCGACCATTCGATGCGGGATTTTACCTGGCGATGTCAATCGGCTAAACATCTACGCCATTTTGATTGCCAGGCCGCTTACGACATTGACCAAACAGCAAACCGGATTGTTTAGTGCGCTAACATTTCCGCTCAACTGAGTATTTTTGCAGAAACCGAATCTATCGGCGGTGGCGACCATTAGTTTTACTCGCTCCGTTGAAGATGCCACACGTGACGACGGCCGGGGGTTAACGAGCG
Source organism: Oasisia sp. SBJ-2009 (assembly GCA_964017155.1). NCBI lineage: Eukaryota > Metazoa > Annelida > Polychaeta > Sabellida > Siboglinidae > Oasisia > Oasisia sp. SBJ-2009. The sequence goes on along the minus strand of OZ024856.1, from coordinate 51,689,776 downwards.
CGCGGCACGCATCAAACTGTTCCGCCAGTCGCGTGCTTGGCGTGCAACGACGGATCGTAAAACCAATAAATGTGTGTTCACCATCAGTCGTTTTCCGGTTTGCACTACGTATCGCACAGATGACTGCCGTTGTCTTTACGCGATGATCCCGCGGAACTGGCAAAACAACGATCCTGTCTCAGCTTAGCAACGCGTTGACAAAGTCGGTCATAATGATAAGTCACGTGCGATTTTCCCGCGAGATTTCAATTAAACTGACTATCTTGGCTCATATCTTGTTGCAACAAATTGCTTATACATAGCTATATCAGACATCTCGGCAATGCAGCCACTTTGCAATTAAAGCCGCTGCTGGATGGCATAAATTTAGCTGAAGTATTAGGCCCTATAGTAATTGTAACAGGCCACTGACTTTGTTGTTAAACTATACTTGTCATCTTTCCTGACTAGCTACATTGGTTCGTGTGTCCTAGAAATAGGCCGCGCGCTCATGCGCAAGACCAACAAAATGTCTAATGTTTGGTAGGCAGGGTTGTTGCATGGTTATGCTTTCGCGGTTTTGAAACAATAATAATAAAATAAGCCCATATATCCAGTGACATGACTGTAGATGACATAATTATCTGTACACAGATAAATTATCTATAACGCAGGCTGCAGCCTTACGTATCATATTTGCATTTGCATAATTGGATTTATTCTGCGATACTGCATCTGCACAGCGTAAAATATGGTTACCTTACAATGTGGACGCGTCTACCGTGAAATAAGATTCCACCCAACGGCTGGCGCGGGTACTGTGAATAAGTGATTTGATTTAGCACTAAACAGCTGACAAAGCCAACGGTGACGAATTATTCTTTACATACTGAATATGTCCAAATGACTTGTCGTGTTGTATCTGACCTTCATATGTCCGCGATCCTCGGCAATATAAATTCAGCATAGCAACGACATTTTAACAAGATATTCACCCAACGTATTGCATATAGCTTTCATAGTCGTGTGGCCTAAGAAGATGCTGACTGTCTGGGAGTCCAGCATTTATGTAGCGCACTGCTTACAATTACGTTGATAGAATGAACAAATGTAGATAAAATATTGCGTACCGACCTATGGTGTTCTCCTTGTGGTGTGACTGACCTCGGTAGGGTATTACTTCCATTTCTTGCTTTATTTCCACCCCTCCCCCTCCCCCATCTGTTCTTGCACGGCGGTTTCCGCTCCCTCTAATCTTCACTCTCGTTCTGCACTCCACTTGGCTCACAATTTCTCTGAATATACCATTCCACAAACATCCCAACGCAAGTGTATAAGTCATCCTCGTCTCCTTTACAATTTCCTCTCTCCGGTAATCTGCTTGATATGTAGGCCTACATGGTAAAGAAGTCAAATAGCTCGTGTGACCTATTGGAAAAAGGCTTTCAGCAGACAATAGCCGACGACTATAAAACGATCGTTTGCTACGAAGCGGCGACTGTTGATGAGTAAGTAAGAATGATCATCGTGGTCTTCAATATGGTTCTCTTTTCCACGGCAACCGACTGTAGCGCGTTGTTTTAGTGTTAGTTACGTCGACACGTCAAACGAAACATCGCGAGATAATCCGACGTACGGTACCACGGCGGATCCTGTCGGGGTTACCCAAAGGTGGCATAAACGAGACAATTTGTCGCTAATGACTTGTCACTGCCGAAAAATTGCCTCGCGTAACTTAGCTCTAAAGATGTCGTTTGTGCGACGAGCGTCGTTGTCTGTATGAGTCGACGCCCAATACTACTCCTAATAAAAAGAACATCCAGTTTGCTGGTGCAATATGGTTTCTGATGCGATCGACCAGAGTTGCAGATTATCCCATGCAAAAGAGCATCCTTATGACATAATGGTAGTCACATTCAGAATCGTACAACATCAACATGAAATTTAAAGACAATAGATCGAGCTAGCAGATAACACACTATTTCTATAACAAAACAATCAGCATCTTTTATATTATTCACGAGGGTAATGCAAGTCAAAGTAGATCTGGGGAGTTGGAACAAAGGCAGGCATACGGCAAATTGGGATCTGTTGGGATTACGCGGGAGAGAAGCCGCAAGCGCCGCCCTTTCAGTGCAAAATGTTCATCTAAACTCGTCGGCAGATGGCGAGGAAACATCGCTGTCCTTTTTCCATGCGGCGTGAAAGACGAATAAATATGTGAATTGCCAACATGGGAAATCATTCATCAAACAAGGAATTTCTTTATAGTTTGCTTTTATGACGCAAACCTCAATTATTACCTCTGGATCATTGAACATTTGTGTAGTTTCGACAACCGCACGGCGGACAAGAACCACATAGCGAAGTATAAAGACACACAGAGTCGCATCAAGCTTATTTGCGTTGTGGCGATAGCAGATTAGTCGGCCGATTATTTCGGAAGGAGGAATAATTGAATTGATCAAATTCTTCGCTTGGCCTTGTTGCGATGTTGGCACGTTGGGAATATATATATATATATATATATATATATATATATATATATATATATATATATATATATATATAATTATATATATATATATATATATATATATATATATATATATATATATATATATATATATATATATATATATACATATACATATACATATATATATATATATATATATATATATATATATATATATATATATATATATATATATATACGTAGTTACGTACAACTATCGTTGCTGCTGTGCGTCACATTACTATTATTATTCATCGGTTTACCCCAATATAAGACGGAGAGGATCTGCCAGTTGGCTTGGTTCAAATCGCGGATTACGGACAGCCTGAAAACTGAAACAAATTCGGCGGAAAATCTTCAGCGGTTCCTACGGATCTTCCGATGACATGATCCATGACAGCGCGCCGTTTGCGACACTGGAGAGGCGGTCAAAATGACATTGTAGCTCCGGTTCAGTTTTCGATATTACAGTAATTTCGCCCCAACGCCTGTGGTTATTAGCACCATCAATAAACAACGACGTGACGTGACTGGTCACATACATCATCAACCATCAACAGCATGACATCAAACCACGGGTCAACACCCTCGCGAG
>OZ024856.1:51674184-51681684 GCA_964017155.1 Oasisia sp. SBJ-2009 | reverse complement strand
GTCGATCGGTGGGGGACGGGGGGACGCGTCCCCCCCCCACACTTTTCAGGGTGGGGGGCAGCATAGGAATTGTCCCCCCCACTTTTCAGTTCAGAAAAATTGCGAGGCATAGAGCCTGTCTCAACACTCCTCTCTCTTAAAAGCCGCTACATAGGACTACTTAGATAATAAACTCGCGATATGAAGTTCAGCAAAGTTATTTATCGCAAATTAACACAAGGCAAACAGGTTTTGAGGCATGTTTTGCTGTTAGTGCGCCATAATCCGTGATAGTTATTTAAATAAACGTAATAAAATTATGTTAATGTATTGAACGAAATTTTAGACAACTCTTCACAGTAGTCATCACAGGAGAGTTATCAAACAGCCCGTGGCATTTATACCAAAAATGCTTTGTTATTTCGCTGCACATTGATGATTTTTAATTTGTCACGCATACGCAGAAAGGCCAATCGGAAAGTTTATAACTACCGGACAAATGTAAGCCGCGGCAGGGCTATATCAACCTTGTGTTGATATTATTAATAGGCTCTAGCCATCAAGCACATTTTAAATGATGAAATTCGTGTTGCACTTTCACCCCTCGCCTGTTTGATGCTTATCGCCTACGGCAGAAGCGGCGGATTCCTGCACTTTGTGTAACATATTCCCATTTGAGTGATGGCAAATTTCTTTGCCAAAATGTTGGATTGGGAAGTTCTACACAGGCACAATGGGGGACGAGGGGGACGCTGACCACCCCACGGCCTGAGGGGGTCAGCATAGGAAATGTCCTTTTTCAGTTCATAAAATAAAATGTATAGGCATATATAGCGAGACTGATCACTCCCCTTTCTTAAAACCCCTATATCGGTCTGATAGTAAAATTAATAATAAGAACTAAACTTCCGACTACCTAGTGGAAAATCATTAGATAAATTGCTTGGTTGGCAGCAGCCCGCAATTTGATCTAAGTCCAGTAAATATTCACCATGCCGGGCTCTGTCATTTTGCACCTTTGTACTGATATATATAGCCATCAAGCACATAATAGATTATTAATTTATGTTTGCCCTGTCGCCCCTTGGATTGCGGCCTGGTCCCCCTGGTGGATATTTATATCGCCTACGGAGGAACCAGAGGATTTATGCACTTTGTGTAATTTGCTCTAATTTTAGTGATGACAAATTTCTTTGCCAAAAGGTGGGATTGGGAAGTCCTACACAGGCACCCCTGTAAGCTCTGCATCTTGTCACTCTATGAATCAGGAAAGCAGTGTTGGGTCCAAAGTCTACCCCCAAATGTTCAGTGATTGGGATGGGCCATGGCCCCTCTTCAAATATATGTTGCCAACATAACTATTATAAATAGCATGACATAAAGGCTTTTTTAGTTTAGAATTAGCACCAGACCAACAACGAATTATGTTTTATATATTTTTTAAACTTATGTGTATATTTCAGGTCATATATATATATATGACATATTATAATATATTATATGACATATAATATATATATATATATATATATATATATATATATATATATTATGCATACATGTAATATATGTGGGGGGACGGGGGACCAATTTATATACACATATTATGTGTATATAAATTGGTCCCCCGTCCCCCCACTTTTAAAACCGGATCGACGCCCCTGAACATGTTATCCTACTTTATATTATTTAATTGCATTATGTCTGATTATATTTGAATCTATCTTATTATATTTAAATCTATATGTTATATTTTAGCTATTTTTAATGAATATTTTATTATATAGCTTATTTCATTCCGCCTTATTATTCTGCCATGCGCTCTCTGGACTTACTGTGTTTTATCCTACATTCCTATCTTAATAATAGTTAATTCACATAAAAATTATTTTGGTTATTACCATGATTTTACAAGTCTCCGTTTCAGAGTTTATTTCAGCGTGGAATTAGAGAAAAGGTGCATTGCAAAGGATTTTCTATGGACACAACTTGGAACTAGTGAGAGAACGTGATCAACTCCTGTTCATTTGACCATGCAAGTAGGAAGTAGGCCAAGCACGACATCGATGTCTTAACTAAACGTAATCATGTTCGAGAGATCCGTTAATGTAATAGGCCAAGCGTAGACAGTGTTTACAAAACTAATGCGTGATAAGTTCGTACAGCAGCCACCGATTGTGGACAGTTGAACACTGGGGGAAATGACAAGCGCGTGCAGTTATGGGTGACGCGGATTTCATGCGATGGAGAGAACAAGAAACACGTTCTCCGCCTCAGAAAATATTTATATTATGGGGACTGTATTGGTTACTAATATTCCCATAGAAACAAAACTAAACATGGCACTGTGATTAAGACTAAGTTTAATAAAAAAAACGCTTGTCGTGTTTATGACGTGTAGTAGTAGTAGTAGTAGTAGTAGTAGTAGTAGTAGTAGTAGTAGTTGTAGTAGTAGTAGTAGTAGTAGTAGTAGTAGTAGTAGTAGCAGTAGCAGTAGCAGTAGCAGTAGCAGTAGCAGTAGCAGTAGCAGTAGCAGTAGCAGTAGCAGTAGCAACAGCAGCAGTAGCTTGTTCTTCAAATCTTATACAATTTTCTTCCATAATAATAACATGGAAGAACGCCCACACATAATATCTTCTTCCCGTGATCCCGAGATAATCATTCCCATAGTATACACCAATGTTCTACGACGTACTCTCTCGGCTATTCACCCCCCCCCCCCTTCCCTTGATACATATCTTCTCAACACCTTTTTCTTCCCTTCTATGACCCCATTCTGCTTCCCGTGCTTTCTTTGGCAATATTTACTAATTATTATTAAGGTAATTTCATTTGTGTAAAATCCTTGGGAACATCCTTGGAAACCATTCCTTGGAGCACATCAAGACAAAACTGTTAGTCAATGTAGAATCGTCACTCCGTCTCAGGTGAGATACACCTGTCGTGGAAGACTATGATCTAGAGGAAGGAAAACCCAAAGACAAATCCACCACATCGTTGTGTACTACGTAGTGCCCTAATTCCCAACAAACTACCCCCGGAAAGGCTTTCTTACGTTATGTCCTTCCACGACATGCTCATGCCGAAACACCTGTCCTGGTTACTGCCCGACTGGTCAAGGGTAGCCATGCCGTGTCCTTGCTAGGAGACATCGTGGATTAGCGTTAAATCGCACGTACTGTACGACTTCTGAAACGTGTCAAATGTCCTCAGATCCGTCGGGTGAACCTCCCGGTGAGTTCACTGCCACTTACGTCACTTCCGACGTCATCGATCGCACCACTCCCGCCACTTACACGTGCATCTAGACTCACGTGTACACAATGATGTCAATGTTAATCGGTACTACTCTCAGTTCACGGCATCCGACCTCAACACAGCTTGAAACTGGTTTTATGAAAGCTTTCTACGAACAATCATAGGTTAATTAGTACTTCAGAAAAATAGATACATGTATGTGACTAGATATTTGTAGTCGGTCGTATAATGCACATTGTTAGAATCGTATGTATAATTCACCACTGGACGTCGAATTGTCAATGAACGGGGGACGCCATCATGGACTGCATAAATCAAAACCCTAACACCACACCAATAACCGTAACACGTAGTTTCTCTTTGACATATGCATTTCTTTCTAAATCCATATAAATCATGGAATACTGCAAAATATCCCATTGCATTCAAAAGCGACTGACAAAAATGAGATGGGCAGAGCTTAGTTTAAAACACATAACTTATCGTCGGCTTTTGGAACATTATAACTGCTTTGCACGTATGTTTGCGAACTCTTTTCCATCGCATTGCAGCAATGTTGATACGAGTTCAGTTTCGATCACACAATTATTCACGGGAAACCCAACATAGGTGATTTGTAGTCCGGGCACCGACATGCCAGTCACTGTTGCTGAATCGACCTGTAGACACCGGATATCGTCTGCAACGCTACTTAGCTGCAGACAAAGCGGACAGCCAGACGACTGATCTGCAGGGAGTACTGCGGTGTGATCAACCAGATAGCGCACTTCTTTCTGAGAGGATGCGTGAACCTGACACTACGACGATATAAACTAGGTGAATGCTCTCAAGCCATTAGCAGATTATTACGAAACGGGAGAACGACTGTTCAGGGAATTTGGAGCATTGGTCTAAACACGAGACGTAACACCAATCGTCAAATGGACAGCGATGTTATTATTGAGCCTTGCAATGACACACCACTGTTTATATTTACACTTTTATGTTGACCTCGTGACGTCAAATCTGGCACACTCTGACATAACACACTTGACATTCTAGGCAATCTTTACTAAACATACTTAAAATATGATCCCAAAACGACCACACCGATTGGATCTTTAATCCAAAGTTGATTCGCTCTCTCGTTTCTCTGCTAAGTAACAATAATTGTTGTGTCTATAATTTCAACTACTGTTATGGCTTATGGCGTGTTCATAATTTCAAGTAGTGTGAGTGGCTTATAGTGTTGTTGCTAATAGTCTTTAAAATAGGAATTAAAAAAAAAATATGTTTCATATTTTGTTGCACCTGCTGTGACATAAACGCACACATGCAACTTCAGATAGTTCTCACGATAATCCGGATCATTATAGAAACAGATTTAGCATTAGTAAACTGGCAAGTATTCATTTCAACCCGTCTTGGGTCGTTTTGAACCAACGTTCCTTAACAAAATTACCAAAAAGCGTCGCTTCCAGCGTTATTATGCTATCTGTATCACTTCGGCCAAGAAGTAAACACTGTACTGCAGATCAATTGTCTTGGAACTCTATATCACTGATCACATGACGGAATCGGCTCTGGGCCAGCGTCCGTGTGCAGCTGGTCCCGTGCAAACATGCCATCGGTCATCTTCTGGCCAAGTCGTTCCTGCAAAGGTCGCTTACTGCCAGTGACCATCTGATGGTTCAGAAACACAACATCAATGATGTCAAGTCACGAACACTGGCAGCCATTGTGATAAACGGATATTGCCCACGTACGCAGACCCATAACATCCGATCGCGCCGACGGTTTCCGACTATCAGATGCCCATTTTCGCCGGGCTGAAATGTCTTGTTACGATACGTGTTTGTGGCAGATAATCCCTCTCCATCCGCGCTCAGGGACACGTTGCGGTGGCTGGCTGCGCGACGGGGCTGAGCGGTCAATGCGACCTGCCCAGGTAGTGGGTCGTGGCAGTGCGTCATCCGACGGCCACACCTGTAGCGTCTCTAGTCGCGCGCCGCCGTCGATGGAGCCTGGTGACGGGTTGACAGTCGTTGTCTTTGTCGCGCGAATATTTACGACGTAGCACGCGCTGCCACTTGTGTCTTTATGACAGCGCGCGTGCTGGACAACGGCCAACGTGTCCGCAATGCGTGCACACACGCACACAAGCCTACACATGCACAGACACAGCGCATACGTGCACACACACACACACACACACACACACACACACACACACACACACACACACACACACACACACACACACACACTCTCTCTCTCTCTCTCTTTTTCTCTCTCTCTCTCTCTCTCTCTCACCTCCCCCTCTCTACCTCTCCACTCTCTCTCCTCTCTCTCTCTCTCCTCTCTCTCTCTCTCTCTCTCTCTTGGCCCTTTATAATATTATTATAGTCCAACCTTTTATTAATTTGAAGTTATGCTTGGAAAGGAAATCATCACTACCATTCACCTTAAATGAAGAGTAGAAACGTCACTGTTTCAAAACATTCTCTGATGTGCCGCTAAAGCTGACAACTTGGTAAACCAGGTATTTGTAACTGTACAACTTGATAAACCAGGTATTTATAACTGTACAACTTAGTAAACCAGGTATTTATAATTGTACAACTTGATAAACCAGGTATTTATAACTGTACAACTTGGTAACCCAGGTATTTATAACTGTTCCCAGAAGCAATCAATTGATAACTGCTATTCTGCATCCGTTTTCGCATGACCTGTCATTGTTCTGGAAAACCAAAACTCAGTTCCTAAACCCTCCTATACCTTCAAACAAATGTTCTATGCTTCTACAAACGAAGCCAAAAGAGATCACACACCAGATTGCATCACTGCGACAGAGCGTTCTTCAACTGAAATCGTTAACACGTTAGTATATGTTATTTGCATTGATTTGATTCGTATGTATTGTAACGAGATGCAATACATTTGATTTAGAAATATGAAAATAGATCAGCCAACCACTCTCTTTTTACCATCCATTGATTGCATTGACCATGTTGGATGTGTAGGATGATAAACTTCGGAGACTAGAGCGGCTTTGGAAAATGTTCACACCTTCAAACAATACGTATTTAAGCAGATCCATCAGAATGACGTCACGATGATTTGATTTGAACAATGTCGTTTGTGTTGTTCAAAATGTTCACGCACATACCTTTTCTCATTTACTGGTAACTGCGCAGGTAGACTTTCGGTGTTGGGCCTACAACGTATCCATTTGCTTTCGTTTATTTCGTTGGTTATAAATGTCGCACATGTTTCAAATATGTTATTCAAGTCTGCCTCAGCATCGACTTGCGCCTGAAGGAACAGGGACAATGACTGCCTATCAGAAAGCTGACATTTGTTTGTTGCACGTCGGTTGAGATGCGTTGGCCTGTGGTCCTATTTGTGTCGTCGAGCAATGCCAAACATCTAGGTCACTGCCACCGAGGCAAATCCGCTTATATTATCCACATACAGCAATAGCGCCTCCTACATAGTAGAATATCTGGTGATAATTATAGCTATAATCGTATAAATTTAGCAACTTGACATTTTCGTTCTGCCGCATTAGTTTACGTGCCCATTTTACTGCCCTCCCAAACTGGTTAGAATACGACGCTATTTCCATCGGTGGTCAGAGCGCTCAATCTCCCAGCCGCCATCCGATAATACACTGACGGCGACTGCCGCGGTCGATTGCGTAAAGCAGCTATTTTAATATCCTCGGAAGGAGTTCAAAGCGAGGCTGCGTGATTACTCGAAGTCGCTGAGAGGTAGTCCAAACCCGGAGAGTTATCAGCCGTCTGACCGCGAGACGGACGGGCGGCATAGACGACCGGCAGATGAAGAATCACAGCGTATGCCGTCACGTAAAAAGAAAACCATCAGAAGATTAATTTGACACCGGAAGTAAATCAAGTACTAGGTTGGCTCTGCAGATAGCGATGGTCGTAAGTACAGTTGTGAACAGATGGTTGTACATGACGTATCCTGTTCCGGTTGAGTGCGGAGGGGATCTAGGGACGGAAGGAAGGGGATACGCTTCCGGGGAATACAAATACACGTATAAAAAATCAGTTCCATCAAAAACGCTAACCAACGCTAATGTATTTAATTGATTTTCTTGGCCTTGAGCCAGGTTTTTATACTGTTCTGTTATTAGTAATTATTCCACGCCGCGTCCGTCCGCAAGTTCAAACACGTGACTGGGCAATATATTGTATGTAATCAATATTATTATTATTCAATAAATTTGTCTCCTGTAAATCTCCTTGCTTCTAT
>OZ024856.1:51639184-51669184 GCA_964017155.1 Oasisia sp. SBJ-2009 | reverse complement strand
ATTGGATCATCCTAATCCAAGATGTGTCTGCAGTGGCTAGGGTGAAATTAAAAAAATTAAAACGGTATAGTTTTCTTATAATCTAATAAAAGGCCACCAAATGGAACGTTGTGTGTGTGTGTGTGTGTGTGTGTGTGTGTGTGTGCGTGCGTGCGTGCGTGCGTGCGTGCGCGTGTGTGCGTGTGTGTCCGTGCGTGCGTGCGTCTTTGTATGTGTGTGTGCGTGTTTGTATGTCTGTGCGTGCGTGTGTGTGCGTGCGTGCGTGCGTGAGTGACTGCGTGTGTGCGTGTGTGAGTGCATGCGCGCTTGCGTGCGTGCGTGCGTGCGTGCGTGCGTGTTTGTGTGTGTGCCAAACAACTATTACTGATGCGCTCTCCGCCTGATTCCATCATCTTAATACATTCTTAATTGTCACAGCGCCTTGCAGACACTATCCCTGCTCCGGGTTAGCGTCGGTGCATGTCGGTTCGGTAGCCGCAGCACCAGTCGTATTAATGTCAGTGTTTGCGCGGCTGACGTAAACAAGGCCAGCTCGCTAATATCCTTCTATACTGGTCAACGGGAGATACTATCTTCTGCTGCCAAGGCTAGGCCGTGTCGTCTGATAACGCACCAATTATCATAGTGGTTTTCGGTGGCTGTTGGCGCGGCATGCGCCGCCGATAAATGCTGTTCGATGCATAGTCGAACAGCTCGGCTTGGAATGGCCTCTGTCAGACGGACACAAACAAGGGCAGGACTCAGTTAGTGGGGACTCGTGCTGGACATGTTGATCTTTGCAATGAGCAAAGCAAACATGACAGCAACTGCAACTGACTTTTATGCACTTATTCTTCTACGATTTTACATCGAACGATATGGATGCTGACCTATTTAATCATGTTCTTTCTTTGTTTCATTAAACTTTATTTGCCGACTATTGAGTTTTAAATCAGGCAGATTCGAATTCTTACTTTGAGCCTCAACAGTTTGGTCCTGGTGGTTATATTTTGCAAATCGTAACATCTCTGTCAGGTTGGATTGTTACACAAAATGTGACAGAACAAAAACAAAACCACAAAACAACGTAACAGAAGCGTATCTTCTTCTATAGCTCGTCCACATGTATCATACGACGTTTAACCAATCCACCAATGTTGACTTTGACAACCATCGCCGCCAGCTGGGTGGTTCAGTTTGTGTTCATTGTCCGTTCAGGTACGTTACTTCGTCAACATCCGTCATCAAGTCCATGCACTATCGAAGTTTCTTCCATGCACACAGTATGTGTGTATACACATATGCCATATTCGATATCATTATTCATTGCCGTAGCTGTTTATTCATCAAAACTGTATTGTTTGATGATAGAGGTTGATCGATTGGCCAATCAGGGCGAGCGTTTGACGGACATGCGCGCACAGCGCCATAGAACGCGTTAATAACCCCGGGAGTTGCCGGAAAAACACAATCAAGTACATATCGCATGTCGGTGTACAAAAGACTCGACTGTTCGCCAAGTTGTATGTTATGCATATACAATCATGTTTGCAAAACACTAGTCGCAGTTTTTATTAGGGAAACGTGTGTTTGGTGACGGCAATACGGTGAAATGTTAGTAACAGGCGAACAACTGAGTTTAAGTGCGACTTCATCAAACATTCCGGTTGACATACATGTCGCACAAAATCACACACACTCACGCACACACACACACACACACACACACACACACACACACACACACACACACACACACACACACACACACACACACACACCACACACACACACACACACACACACACACACACACACACACACACACACACACACACACACACACACACACTTATTACAGCTATACGCTTACCCCACTATTTGCTGAACTCAAAATGCCTGGTCTATTTTCATGTGAACTGGCTAGAACGTCATACATTCCAGTAACGATCGTCGTCATTCCCGTATATTTTGTCATCAACTCAAACAATGGTTAGCAGATCCATGGATATATCTACACATAATGTCGTCTGTTATTTGACAGATAAGATTTCTGACGGATGGCGACATAGAACTAATAATCGTAAACACACTGAGCCGCCATGATTTCGCACCAGTTCAAAGGTCAACGTAGTTAGCAAATTCTATTCGCAAATGGATGCGCGGATGAGGATTAACGATCTTGGTTATCCGCTCAACTGCTGCCAGATCAAAGCTTACGATCCTCCTAATGGATCACTTATCTATCATCTGCTTACTGCCCACTTCGTTATAATTACAAATCGGTGTCAGGCACTTTCTGTTCGGCATTAACGATTTAGGGCTTATTTTATTGCGAAGCATTTCTATGGGCCAGGATGACTTTGTCCTGTTGCTCACCTGTTGTTAAAATCGCCTAACGCATCGTCTGAAATTACCCGAAATGCTTGGAGAGTTCCGGTTCCGGTTTTGTTTATCGACCAATGGTAAAATTACGTCGCGTTTTTGTCATGGTATTCGATGGTGGTTAGCGTTGGTCGTATTCACGTTGGTATTAATTAAATCTGCATTATTTCTGGTTTCAGCGCCCGGCCCGTAAATCGGTTTTGTTGTATGCAAAACTGGTGAACGCCAGTGTATTTTATAAAGCCAATAACATACAATTGCAATATCACGTGACTAGCATTATTGTCATGCAGATGAATGCACTGAGACAACACCGACTGAACGAAAATGGTTTCACCAAACTGATTCGACTGCATTTGAGAATAAAATTTCCGAACAATTACGGTAAAGACAACTTTAGGCGTTTTGTCTAAATGTGTGTTATTTGTTAATAACACACATTTAGACAAAACGCCTAAAGTTGTCTGTACCGTAGTTGTTCGGAAATTTTATTCTCAGATGCAGAAGAAAGAGTACATCATAATTAAAATCCATACAGTAAGTCAAATATGTCCGATTTTCGCTAAGTAACAAGTCAAAGAACACAAGAAACAAAATAATAAATAGAGGTAAATTATAAACATTGCGTCGACATCATCACCAAGAATCCAAATAGCGATCACACTGAAAAATCGCATAGAAATGAGCACGCGTTTACACTGGCAGCCCGACAACGCAGTATTCAATTTGTCACAGTTCATATGAGCAAACACAATCAATGGTTTCACATCCAGTTCGCCACAGTACGTGCCACAGTAGATTAGGCAAGTGGCATCGGAAAAAAGGCGAGCTGCGTATTGATCAATTCTCGTTGTATGTTCTTTACGCGTTGCGCGTCGTCCGTCTGATTGATAATTGCGTCACATCCGTGGCTTGAGAAATTCCGATCGGTCGGTGCCTCGTTCCATCTTTAAAAACACGAATTTTACACAACCACTACGCGCTGCATTCTGGGACTTGTTTGGAGATACGAGTACGAGATGGGTTGGTGTCAGAATATAAGATTATCTTCAACTGAAGAACGCTGCCAAATTGTTGCAACTTGTCTTTCTGTCAATACTCTCTACCTACTAATATGTTCTTGTAGATAACGCAAAAGTATACCTCAGTAGGCGACAGGAACATTGGCAGACTGTATTGTTTGGTGTCAGAAGTGTACCGTTACGCCAGTACAGATAAGCACATGTGTCTCCGGTTATTAACCTACCACACGAATAACGGATACTCCACGATGGTGCAGCATCCTACAAGATGTAATGCATATAATATGTAACCAACGACGTCTACCGATATTGCCTGACAGTCGGTGTCAAACGAAGCATGCGTGCATCTGCTTGTCCATGACGACAATTATCAAGTCAGTTAAAGTCATACACATACGTCAATTCCTTGTGGGTCCGGTATCGGATATTAAAAAGATATTAAAAAGATATTAAAAAGATATTAAAAAGATATTAAAAAGATATTAAAAAGATATTAAAAAGATATTAAAAAGATATTAAAAAGATATTAAAAAGATATTAAAAAGATGTTAAAAAGATATTTTAAAAATATTAAAAAGATATTAAAAAGATGTTAAAAAGATATTAAAAAGATATTAAAAAGATATTAAAAAGATTATAAATAAATTAACATTAAGAATAACCTTACTTTATGGTGAGATCTTTCTTGTCGATAATTATAACAACACACCACTTCAGATAACTTACCAGACGACATTACGTCCGCCTACAACAAAACCTCTTGGGACACCTGAAATATAACATTCACGCAGACAACTGGTTAAACACGAGCAGCCAACAATCCATACGGAGCAACGATCGTCACATCCGCAACATTTACCCAAGATGCACTGCGTTCGCGACATGTCACGTGAGCACGACAAACAACGCAAGCGGTTCTACGTCAAAGGGTGATTAACGGCGGAAACAACGCTTGTGTCACCTACCTATTGTCGAGACGACGGTACCGACGAAGTAGAACGACCCGGCGAAGTCCCACCGATGTCGCTGGCTCTTCAATAGTCCCTCGGACGACGCCGCCGCGTGCGAATCGAGTAGCGTCTGCAACTGCGTCTGGTTTACATCCGGGTTGTTCGCGAGGAACGTCTCGAGCACGTCATAGTAGCGCGCGCGCTCCTTCGTCTCGCGGCCTCGTTCCAGCAGCATGAAGACGGTGGCGCCGGCGAGCATGTATAGCATGAGCACAACGGCCAAAAGGAGAAATCGCGCGTTATCCTCGCGCAAATGCAGCCGGGAACAACATCCACCTCTGGCCATGCCGAGGCGGACGGAACCCGGCCGAATCTAGCCGAGTCGAGCCGAGTGTGCCCGAGCCTAGCCGAGCGGGTCCGAGTCGCGTCGACCGGAGCCGGTTGACGATGGCGTCCCGCCAGAGGTCGCTGTGCGGCCTCGTGGCAAAGTCTGCGTGTGATATCCGTGACGTGTTAGCAGTCTACGGGTCCGTCAGCGGGGAATTACTGGCTGAGTCCCGGGGGAGAGAGGCAGAAAGGGGCTGCGATCCCGTTGTTCCCATTATCACTATATATGATAGCGTATCACAAACACAATAAAACGTAGCTTGCTGCGTTCTCGTGGAACAAAAACTGACGCGACCTGTTAGAAGCATTGAAGGTATTCTAACTTTGGAATAAACCTATCGTGTTAGAAGCACTGGAAGTATTATATATTTACGATTACAAAAGAAATAAACAAAGCATAATATTTAAAGCATCTTAGTTGTGCGGAGGTTTCCAAAACGCTGGTCGCTGCAGACGCTGTCTGCACTAACAGGCACTGCGGCAAATCTGCTCGCGAAGTTGCATCGTGCTCGAATGCGTGTTCAATAACAATGATTAAATACAATACCTCTTTGGCATTTCCTTTTTGACGTATTGCCCAGACACGTGCAGCGCGTACGGGTCAAACAACGCATCGCGACACGGAATCAATCCTAACCTGGCGCGTCACTCGTCTCGCGTCGCTCTGTCGCCTGGCTGGCTGCGAGCGCTGGACACGGTCCCCGGTCGGCCGGACTTCTCGTCGAGAACTGACCCCGCCATCACGCCGAACGCAATCCGATTAGCCTTGAGTTCGTCTGACTGCTTCGTGTGTGTCCAGCGCGCGATCCTCGGTGCGTGATACTCCGACAAGTTGACGCGGCGGCGGCCGGCTTTGCGTTGCGTTGGTCCCTCACTCGGCAGTGGTCGAGCGGCGATTGCGGACAAATCGCTACGCGCACGAACGATAGCGCGTATCGGGCGTCGGCTGGAGCAGAGCAGCACCAGAGGCGCGTCACAAGCAGATCGCCTTCCGTTCGGACGGAGGGGAGTGTAGGCGGCGGCACGGGACCTGGACTGATCCGACGAACCCACCTATGTGTCCGCGTTCATTGCGCCCACTTGGAGGCGCTCCCGTGCCCGGAGACCTCGGCACCAGCTGTGGTTGACTCGCTCGCCATCAATCCAGCGGCGACGGCGGCGGTGGCGGCGGCTGGCGATGCTACGTACGGCAACGCGCGCTGGTTCCTGCTACCGGCGCAGGTGTCCACACCACGCCGTCCAGTGCACTGACGCGGCCGAGACGGCGACGCTGACCGAAGACGTGCAGGTGGGAATCGTCGGCGTGCTTCCTTCCGGGCGTGGCTCCGAGCGGCGGGCGACGACAGCGGGCGCGATCAGCTGTCGTCGGTCGCAACGGAACAGGAGGTGCAATAGGAATAAAGCCGTGTATGACGAAGACACTAGCGTGTATAGCGCGTGTTCCACTGTGCAGTTCACGTGTGGATATATATATACACCGTGAGTTGGTCAACTGTAGGTCTTACATATCTGATATATTTATAAGAACATCATATGGACATTTCCTTGACTAAAAATATAAATTGTCCAAACTTAAGGAAGAGTATGCAATAGACCAAACAGGTAAGCAAATATGTGGTACACACATGTCCAAGACAGACGGTAGACGGACATACATATATACATACATAGTTTTTATTATTACATACATAGTTTGTATTATTATATACATACATACATACATACATACATACATACATACATACATACATACAGACAGACAGACAGACAGACAGACAGACAGACAGACAGACAGACAGACAGACAGACAGACAAACACAAAAACAGACACGCACACACACTCGCACTCGCACACGCACACGCACACGCACACTCACACTCACACGCACACGCACACGCACACGCACACGCACACGCACACGCACACGCACACGCACACGCACACGCACACGCACACGCACACGCACACGCACACGCACACGCACACGCACACGCACACGCACACGCACACGCACACGCACACGCACACGCACACGCACACGCACACGCACACGCACACGCACACGCACACGCACACGCACACGCACACGCACACGCACACGCACACGCACACGCACACGCACACGCACACGCACACGCACACGCACACGCACACGCACACGCACACGCACACGCACACGCACACGCACACGCACACGCACACGCACACGCACACGCACACGCACACGCACACGCACACGCACACGCACACGCACACGCACACGCACACGCACACGCACACGCACACGCACACGCACACGCAGTGAGGGTGAGAGTGAGAGAGAGAGAGAGAGAGAGAGAGAGAGAGAGAGAGAGAGAGGAGAGAGATCTAAACAGGAGTCCTACGAGAAGACGACACAAGTCGCTGTGGACAACTTACCTTTCTGTGAGTGTCACCGACGGTGACAGTTTCATTTGCCAGGCGGTCAGTGGCGTCAGGAGGCGACTGGACCTGGTTGACAGCCGCTTCACCTGTCGGTGGGAGTGGCGGTGGTGGTCTGTCTGATTATAGAGTCACAAAGTACAGAGGGTATAAAGATGCCTGTGTAAGACTTTCCTTCACATTCCTACCCTTTCGCAAAGACATTTGCCATCAGTTACCAGACTAGGGTCAAATTGCATTCTGTTGTTTTCTTAATATCAGTCGTCAAGGATGAGTTAACTATGATTTTTGTTTCTATTGTCATTTTTCTTTCTCTCCCTTTCCTCCCACTACGTTCTCTGTCAGCAATATCCAATTCCTTCTATTTGTTGCTCGTTTTCTTCATTCTTCTCCCACTCTTTCTATGTCACTTTTAATGCAATCCCCCATCGCAATTTCGGTCTTCCTCGTCTTTTTTTCTCCTCCATTTTCTGGGCATCTGCTCTATTTGCCAGTTTACCATCTCCCATTCTTTTTAAATGACCGGCCCATATCGGCCTACTCCGCACCAGATTCTTCTTAAAACGTTCCTTCACTCCAGCCACTTTTTCGCAAACCTGGACCTTCTCCTGTTGTTTCTCTGTTAGTGCCATCGTCTCTTGTGCATTTGTGTAAGCTGGGGTGCGTAACCCACGAACTTAGCATAGTGCCTTTAAGTTTGTCTATCTCCCATCACCCCTTCGACTTTTCTCCATGCGTTAGCCCCGGCTGCAATTCTCATTGTAACCAAAACAATTAATCTAGTCGATTTTGCACTGGGTAGATGCTACGTCCTACAATGAATTTATAAATTGTAGTAAGCAGCAACGTTACACAATACACTGGCTACACTGGTTGAACCCCAACGCTACATATACATCATCTATGTTAAGGTATGAATGTTTAATTAATATTTCATCAGAGTAAGTGACTACATGTTGGTATTTGTCATGATCTTTGTCAGTATGGTTAGGAGATGTAACTTGAAGAATGTGGTGGGACCGGCTATAGACGGATATTATGTAGGGGCTTTGAGTTCGTGTCTCTTTAATAATAGTGTCGTTTCTGTCTTACTTTCTAATTTTGACGACACACACGGACGCACGCACGCACGCACGCACGCACGCACGCACGCACGCACGCACGCACGCACGCACGCACGCACGCACGCACACACACACACACACACACACACACACACACACACACACACACACACACACACATTGGTTGTCGGGTGGCCCCCTCCAACTCCAATTCAAACTCCTGCCTACGCCATTGGCATCACCTCGTTCAGGGGTATCGTCTGGGTACGCATGTTGCCAGTGGCCATCCTGTAGTGGACAGTTCTACAATAGGCGTTCACTGGTCACCGGACCATTTTCACAGGAGCACGTTTCTGTATTACCTCGTAGTCGTAGCTACAGTGGAGTAGACTATCTGCGGCATGCTGTGATCTAAGTAGGCTACGGACGGAGTGTCTGGCTGAGCGATCGAGGAAAAAGAAATAAAAAGCTACCTATCGAATGACTGCTGTAAAACATGTTTCTATTTTCGTAGACCTATGTAATGTCACAAGCAAATTGTGGACACTGTTTATAACAAAATGACTAGTTCCAAAAATTATTCAACTCGATTTTGATAAACGGCCTTAGCTTTTCCCGCCAAATATGTCAAAACGTCCCAGCGTCCCAGGGTATGCGTCTTGTGGTTTGCTCTTGTTCGATGCTGCCATCTAGCGAGTAGGTATGTGTAATGTTTTCGTGCCTCTTAGAGCAAGTGGCGACACATTGTGGAGGCGAAGGTATCAGAAGAGAATATGGCGGACTTTTCAAGTTGGGATTTGAAACAAATGAAACAAGAGGTCATTGCTGAAAACAGAGAATGTTGTCAGCGAGGCCTATTGCACAGTGCAAAGTGGTATGCATGTGAAAATTAATCGCATCGATATACAAACATGTAACGTAACAAATACATTTAAATGTGAGATTGTTTATATTATCGCCCAGCTGACATGTTGTAGGGTTGGGCCAAAACAAATACGTCAGTTTCGTCAACAATCGCCCCATTAACACCTGGCAGTAGTCTCCGTGGCGTATCCTCAGCATGTTGAGGCTAGGCTGTATCCTACGTCTGAGTAGGTCGGAGTGTGCCGAAACAATGTACCTACCACATACTAATCTTTACTATGTTTTACAGGGGATATGGACTTTATGTCCCAAGTCACATATGTCCTAGACGATATGTCCTAAATTTATTATTACGTTTTTATGTTATTTTTGCACATTAGTCGTAACATAAATCTGTTGATATATTAACACTAATGATGGCACTCTTTGTAGAACATTTCAAGTCCATTTCATATTTTAACTGTTACTTAGCATCTTGTTTTTGGGACAAATCGTCCACAATATTTGGGACATAAGCGACTTGGGACATAAGTGAATTGGTACATAACGTCTATAACTCTTTTACAGGGCAGCTGAGATTGCATTTGCTTTGGATCATATCAAATTACCACAGCCACTGACACAGCCAGAAGAATCACAGGTATGTATACCCAGGGATAGTAGTCATATACAATCCTATATATACTCACAGGTACACACCTGTATGGAAAGATACACAAATAAATCAAATTTTGATGGTCCATTGCACACTTTCATTACACAATGAATGTTTTGTGTTACGCTGCAGGATTCAGAATTTACTAACTCATGTTCCCTGTACACTAGATCACATGTACAGTTGTACACTAGATCACATGTACAGTTGTACACTAGATCACATGTACAGCTGTACGTTATTTAGCCACAGGTGCATTTAAGCTGCAGCTAATAATCGCAATCGTGACATTCACGTAGTATTGTTCCAACACCTGGACAATAAATTCGTGAAAATAGATAAGTTTGTAATGTTACTTTAAGAGCAGCAGTGGTCGTAGATGTTACTGTCAGACGCTGCAGCAGTGTGTTCTATAGACTTGGGGCTGCTACAGTTTCACATGTTTACTTTGTTCCGAAGATTACATATTTAAAAAATAAATATTTGCTGATGATGTTAATAATAATAATATATTTTATTTAATATAGTGCCACATCCAATTTCAAATTGTTCGTGGCGCTTTACATACATTAAAATCCTGAAATACAAATACACACCAGAAGAAAAACACATAAATATACCAGAGACATATATAAACAATAAAAAATATAATAACACAGATTATTTAAGCTGAATAAATATATATGTATAATAAATATATATATAGGTTAAATAAAATATCGATAAAAGCACACAAACATTATTTAACTAAGCCACTACTGTTTCTTCCTGTCAGGACTTCCTGAAGGAGACTGACCTGTACACACTGGCCAAGTGCTACTTTGACCTGCGGGAGTATGAGCGGGCAGCCCACCTCCTACAGGGCTGTACCAGTGCCAAGGTCTACTTCCTGTGCATGTACTCGCAGTACCTGGCCGGTGAGAAGAGGAGACTAGACAACGCATCCGACTCCATAGGTGAACACGCACTTAAAGCATCCTTGTCGGCGAGAAGACAGTCTGGTGACTTTACCAGTGTTTGAGTGCTATCCGTGTGGGCTAAACAATGCTGCCACCTCACGGATACTGGTTAATCCTGCCGCAATTCCAATTTTATAAGCAATTACAAATTTATATTTTTTATTATTTTTATATTTTTTATTTAAACTAAATTTTGAATATATTTTATAATATAGTATCTGATAAAAATGTATCCTTATTTAGTTTCTAATTTCAAATTCGGCTTGAGAACCAATCAGCGTCTCTACCCTAATCTGGGGTAAGTTACAACTGCAACCCCAGGCAAAGTTGAGGTGCTTGAAAGTGCTGCTACCTCACAGAGCCTGGGTAACCAAGACTAGCTGGAGTGTTGAGGCTGTAGTACCAGCCTTTACTATCTGGCTACCTCTCAGTCTCTCACACATTCCTCTCAGTGTGGTCGCCCTCTGGTCATGTGATATCATTTTGGTTGTTTAGGATGCGAATGGATCATTATATTGCGATTCATTTCAGTTGTGTACATACCATACATCTTCAAATCGGGGCGGGTATTTGTGGTGACACAGTAGCTGTAATTTCATAGATGATTGCTTACTTCCATGGTTTACAGAGAACCAGGGACACTGTAGCGCAGCGCAACGACCCTTGGCTTGCGAGGGTTGTTTATAGTGACTTTAAGTTTATCTCTAGTTGTATGCAGTGCTCAACAATATTGTATTAACTGTCCAGTCTGTACCCAAGATATTGTGGTTAGAAATAACACTTAGAATGCTACGGTCTTGTGAGGTCTCATTCTGTCTAGTCAGTTTTTTTCAGAACATTATCGCCAAACTGACCTTTCTAAGCTAGTCACTGTTGGGGCAGTTGGGCCAGTGTTGTCATCAGTCATTTTTTAGTACCCAATTGAGACAGGGTGACACTAAAAATGTGGAACTGCCTTGTAATGACATAAAATAAGAACTGGTAAAATCAGAAATGTTGCCGCCATAGCAAAGGGCCTGGGTGTGTGTAAGTTGGGGCAGGGATATTTTATGTAATGTCATTTAAGACAAACACATTTTATTTTGTTTTGTTGCAGGTCCTCAGGACAATATTGACCTGGAGAAAATGAAGTCTCTACGGAGAGAGTTCCACAGTAAATACAAGACAAGTGGTCTTGATGGCTACTCTCTCTACCTGTGAGTTATATCTACTCTCTACCTGTGCATTATATCTACTCTCTCTACCTGTGAGTTATACCTACTCTCTCTACCTGTGAGTTATATCTACTATCTCTCTCTCTCTACCTGTGCATTATATCTACTCTCTCTACCTGTGAGTTATATCTACTCTCTCTACCTGTGAGTTATACCTACTCTCTCTACTTGTGAGTTATATCTACTCTCTCTCTCTACCTGTGAGTTACCGGTATATCTACTCTATCTGTGAGTTATATTCCTCAGCTGTACGGGCAACAAGGTCTGTGCAGCACCTGACTTCTCACTTGTGTTAAGCAAATGTAATCATAATTTATTTATTAATACACTGTATGCTAATTTCTAGAGAATTATAAGTGTATCTTCTCCTAGATACATTTATCCCTTTCTGTATTCATTGTTTCTTTGAACTGTGATGTGTGGAACATTGGAAGAAAAAACATGTACTTAGGAGTTATTTGCTTTCTTCAGTGTACACATTGAACCATCGGTCATTCCGGGGTGTGGGGGGGGGGGGGGCATTGGGTTTGCTATGGAGTTGTGTTAAATTATTACCAGCTGCACACAGCTGATTACTGCAGAAATTAAATTGTCATGAAAACGAGCCTAATAACAACCAGAATATCTTATGTGCCGATATCCTCAATAATCAAGCTTGGTGGTGAAACAAAGCTAATGAAGCAATTAAGCCATTTCTAAGCAATCTAATCATCATGTGTAATGTGCGAGTCATCATGAATGCTATGAAACTAAGCAGGAGAGGCAATACTGAAGAAAGACCATTTGTCAATGTTTAGAACACTGTACTGGTAAAAGTCACTGCCTTGGCTAGATGCCCCATGTGAGATGTAGCGTATGCTAATAATTAATTTCTGATTTTCTACCAATATAAACAATGTGTTTGTTTTCATCTAACTTGGTCTTAAATCGGCAATAATCAACATCTAATTGGGCTGTTTTTGTGTGTGGCGTGTGTAAGGATGATAGGTTAATTAGTGTGTTTACGTACACTGTTGTGTTTTTGACCGTCGGCAGATACGGCATCGTGCTGAAGAAGCTGGACCTGCTGAAGGAGGCTGTGACAGTGTTGACTGAGTCTGTCCACAAGGCCCCACTCCATTGGGGCGCCTGGCTCGAACTGTCTCTACTCATCACGGACAAGGACACGGTGAGTCGTCTTAGTACAAGGACACCGTCAGTGGTCTTGGTACAAGGACACGGTCAGTAGGCTTAGTACAAGGACACGGTCAGTAGTCTTAGTACAAGGACACGGTCAGTGGTCTTGGTACAAGGACACGGTCAGTAGTCTTAGTACAAGGACACGGTCAGTGGTCTTGGTACAAGGACACAGTCAGTAGGCTTAGTACAAGGACACGGTCAGTAGTCTTAGTACAATGACACGGTCAGTGGTCTTGGTACAAGGACACGGTCAGTAGGCTTAGTACAAGGACACGGTCAGTAGTCTTAGTACAAGGTCACGGTCAGTAGTCTTGTTACAAGGTCAGTGGTCTTGGTACAAGGACACGGTCAGTGGTCTTAGTACAAGGACACGGTCAGTAGTCTTAGTACAAGAAGATTGTCAGTAGTCTTAGTACAAGGACACGGTCAGTCGTCTTAGTACAAGGACACGGTCACTAGTCTTAGTACAAGGACACGTTCACTAGTGTTAGTACAAGGACATGGTCAGTCGTCTTAGTACAAGGACTGTTTCAAAAAGATAAAGAGCTCATCAACAAAATCTATGATTAAATACAATCCATCTGCAATTAAATTTCATAAACTGGTGGCAACATTTTCAATTACATTAGATACTGTTAATAAGCCAGATTGGTTTTTAAGACTAAAATTGGCTTATGAGTTTGTAAGAATAATAATTAATTAGTGAAATGGGACCACAAATGGGACTTCTCTGAAGATCTAACTATAGGCAAAATATATATAAACAAATATTCTTCACACAGTAATTGTGTAATTGCTGAATACTTTCCAGAGAAATCGGGTGGGTATTTGCCTGCTGTCTGGAATGAATATGTCTTTCTGGTGATAAAATGTGGGACAGATTGGGCAGATCTGTGAGCTGGAAACCAAGTTGTAGAAGACGTCTTTGTCCACTTTGCAGTTGTCCAGTCTCTCCCTCCCTGACCACTGGATCAAGCAGCTGTTTCTCGCTCACACTTACCTGGAGCTGCAGATGAACGAGGAGGCCATGAAGATGTACGAGAGTGCAGACAAGTGTGGCCTCGCACGCAGCACCTACATCATGGCACAGAAGGCCCTGGCCTACCACAACCTACGAGGTATGTACCACCTACATCATGGCACAGAAGGCCCTGGCCTACCACAACCTACGAGGTATGTAACACCTACATCATGACACAGAAGGCCCTGGCCTACCACAACCTAAAACATCTTACGTCATTCTATTATCAGTATTATTTATCTAGCCAGTAACAAATGTGGTGTAAACAGCTCTTGTTTCCATGTCTTCAGATGTGGACCTCGCCGTGGAGTCGTTTGCAAAACTGCAGAAGTTTGACCCGTACCGGATCGAAAACATGGACACATACTCCAATCTCCTCTATGTGAAGGCAAGTAATTATTTAATGTAATTTTTTATTGTTATTACATTCCATGACTTTTTAGTATTAATATTCTGCACGTGTGCATAACTATGTACTTCACACACTTCCGAAAGGATTATATCTAGATTTGTGGCACTATATAAGTGTTCTTATTATAATTATTACTTTTTATGTTTAATTTTTACTTCCTATGACCATTGTCGTTTGGACAGTCTAAATTAAGTTTGAATGCTATTCAGTTACCATGGTGATGACTGATAAACAATACAAATTAGTTACGTAATTTGTGAAATCCACTGGGTGTGAAGAATTGGGGGAGAGTGGAGAGTGGGCAAGTGGAGAGTGGGCAAGTGGAGAGTGGACAAGTGGAGAGTGGACAAGTGGACAAGTGGACAAGTGGACAAGTGGACAAGTGGACAAGTGGACAAGTGGAGAGTGGGCAAGTGGAGAGTGGAGAGTGGGCAAGTGGAGAGTGGACGAGTGGGCAAGTGGAGAGTGGACAAGTGGAGAGTGGGCAAGTGGAGAGTGGACAAGTGGAGAGTGGACAAGTGGAGAGTGGGCAAGTGGAGAGTGGACAAGTGGAGAGTGGACAAGTGAAGAGTGGGCAAGTGGTGAGTGGGCAAGTGGAGAGTGGACAAGTGGAGAGTGGGCAAGTGGAGAGTGGACAAGTGGAGAGTGGGCAAGTGGTGAGTGGGCAAGTGGACAAGTGGACAAGTGGAGAGTGGGCAAGTGGTGAGTGGACAAGTGGAGAGTGGACAAGTGGAGAGTGGACAAGTGGAGAGTGGGCAAGTGGAGAGTGGACAAGTGGAGAGTGGACAAGTGGAGAGTGGGCAAGTGGAGGGTGGGCAAGTGGACAAGAGGAGAGTGGGCAAGTGGAGAGTGGACAAGAGGAGAGTGGACAAGTGGAGAGTGGACAAGAGGAGAATGGGCAAGTGGACAAGTGGAGAGTGGACAAGTAGAGAGTGGACAAGTGGAGAGTGGACAAGAGGAGAATGGGCAAGTGGAGACTGGGCAAGTGGCAAGTGGACAAGAGGAGAGTGGACAAGTGGAGAGTGGACAAGTGGAGAGTGGACAGGTGGAGAGTGGACAAGTGGAGAGTGGACAAGTGGAGAGTGGACAAGAGGAGAATGGGCAAGTGGAGACTGGGCAAGTGGCAAGTGGGCAAGTGGAGAGTGGACAAGTGGAGAGTGGACAGGTGGAGAGTGGACAAGTGGAGAGTGGACAGGTGGAGAGTGGACAAGTGGAGAGTGGACAGGTGGAGAGTGGACAAGTGGAGAGTGGACAAGTGGAGAGTGGACAAGAGGAGAGTGGGTGAGATGAAGGAGAAAGGTCATGGGAAGAAGATGTCAGTCAGAGTCATACGGGAGTTGTCTAAAATGGGAGTGAACAGTGAAGAATGTGAGTTCCTTCAGGGAGGATGGACAGGGTGGGGGGAAAACTTGAGGAACACCACGGCAATGATGAGAGGGTTGTATGAAGAGAAGTTGTGCAGGATTGGGAGTGAAGAGAAAATGGAGAGTCTTTGTCCAGACGACCAGGACAAAGAGAAGAGGTTTCTGATTAGTCTTACTTCTCGCAACAGGCACACTGCAGTGGGTCTTTGTAGTTCTTTTATAATAGCATTGTCATGATACATATCTGGAGTGTATCTCTATTATTTACACACAAATGACATTATTTGTGACAAGTTGTTGTGACAAGTTGTGTTTGGTTCAGGAGATGAGGACAGAATTGGCAACTCTGGCACATCACTGCTGTGACATAGACAAGTACAGGGTGGAGACTTGCTGCATCATAGGTGAGTGTCTGTAGCATCATAGGTGAGTGTCTGTAGCATCATAGGTGAGTGTCTGTAGCATCATAGGTGAGTGTCTGTAGCATCATAGGTGAGTGTCTGTAGCATCATAGGTGAGTGTCTAGCATCATAGGTGAGTGTCTGTAGCATCATAGGTGAGTGTGTAGCATCATAGGTGAGTGTCTGTATCATCATAGGTGAGTGTCTGAAGCATCATATGTGAGTGTCTGTACCATCATGGGTGTCTGTAGCATCATAGTGAGTGTCTGTGGCATCGTAGGTGAGTGTCTGTAGCATCATAGATGAGTGTCTGTAGCATCTGAGCATCATAGGTGAGTATCTGTAGCATCATAAGTGAGTGTCTGTAGCATCATAGGTGAGTGTCTGTAGCAACATAGGTTAGTGTCTGTAGCATCATAGTGTCTGTGGCATCATAGGTGAGTGTATGTAGCATCATAGGTGAGTGTCTGTAGCATTATAGTGAGTGTCTGTAGCATCATAAGTGAGTGTCTGTAGCATCATAGGTGAGTGTCTGTAGCATCATAGGTGAGTGTCTGTAGCATCATAGGTGAGTGTCTGTAGCATCACAGGTGAGTGTCTGTAGTGTCATAGATGAGTGCTCATACATCAAGGGTGAATGCTTGTAGCATTACAGGCGAGTACTACCTTCAACAAGTACTCTGTGTATCCGTGTGAGTAAGAGTAAATGGTCAAAATGGCTGTTTGGGGTCTGATATAAAGTCAGTGATTACAAACTTGCAGTGCCAAACAAAACAAACAAGACAGCGAGATCTTTATACGTGTGTGTGTCTCCCTGCAGGTAATTACTACAGTCTGCGGTCACAGCACGAGAAAGCCGTGCTCTACTTCCAGAGGGCGCTCAAACTCAACCCGAACTACCTGTCCGCCTGGACGCTGATGGGACACGAGTACATGGAACTGAAGAACACACCAGCCGCCATACAGGCCTACAGACACGCCATTGGTGGGTTACACTACAAATAAAATGAAATTATAAAAGATACCTACTAACATGCCAATACTGTTGCCATTGGGAGGTTACTGCACAAATGCAGAAGACTGTTTCTAAAAGTACCCATAGCTGACACATAGCAAACATGACATAACTTGGAACAGTTTCTTGCATTGTTGCAGTTGTTGCCAGTTCCATGAAATGGCACCAAAATATCAACGGGTGGTTTATATGTCTTGGAACTATCACAGAAACACACAGGATATTGCAACAAATCAATTAACGTATCACATGAACCATAAGAACCTTTAACCAGAGGTGAAATAAAAAACCAAGGCATTAATGTTCTTCCAAAACTGAAAAACATGTATATGTACCTCAGATGTACCTAGAATTCGTAGCATTTAGGAGGAACATAAAGTGCCACACTGCTGTATTGTCTGTGGAGTGGCAGTGTAACATGATGACACAGTGGTGAATAAAGTATTCCTATTTCAGAGGTGAACAGACGTGACTACCGAGCCTGGTATGGTCTAGGTCAGACTTATGAGATCCTGAAGATGCCGTTCTATTGCCTCTACTACTACAGACAGGCCCAGATGCTCAGGTGTGTATGGTCGTCAAGATGCTCAGGTGTGTATGGTCGTCAAGATTAAGACACTTGCAGATTGGTAACACTTAGGGGTAAGCTTTGAGATGGTTTAGAATTCTATTGTACATCGTTGACACTCCCCAGAGATGTCAAGATAGTGTTTGATTGAACAAGGCTGCCAGGCAATGAAATTTAAATTGCTTTCAGATGTCATAATATTATGCTATATAAGAACTTAGGTTTACTTACCTTCAAGAGCTATTTAGAATGTCAGCTCTCCATTATTAACTGAAAGACAGTATGTTTCAGACCAAATGACTCGCGAATGGTGGTCGCATTAGGAGAGACGTATGAGAAGTTGGAACGACTACAGGAAGCAAAGAAGTGCTTCTGGAAGGCCCATTCTCTGGGAGACATCGAGGGCTTGGCTCTCATCAAGCTCGCGAGGTATGGACACTCCACTTCAACCATCAACATAACTCACGACCTGCCATGGCCATTGGGTATTGAGTGGCACGGGCCTAGGTTGCAAATGTGTTAAAAAATAACTGTCTCAGCCAAGTCACATCTATACGATTTGGGCAGAAATGTATACCTCATTAACATGTTATTTCAGTATTAATTTTTTTCTTTCACAAATTATCAAACTGATGTACTGCTTACATTTTAAGAAAGGTTATTTTAACATAATACTGCCTACTGTTTTTTTTTTAAGTATTTAAGAAAACAGTAGGCAGTATATGTTAAAATAACCTTTCTTAAAATGTGACTTGTAAATATTGCTTCAATTTAAGCAGTACATCAAAAAACTTAGCTTGAATGAATGAATGCCTGGCTATAGATAGTGGTCGATATATATATATATATATGTGTGTGTATGAAGTTATCATAAATTCATTGCAGGATGATAGAACAGTTTTGCCAGGGATTGTGTTTTGACCAGTACAGTGGACTGGGTCCTACATTGTGTACCTGTGTTACTTGTACTGGTGTGTTGTCTCAGACTGTACGAGAGACTGAGCGAGGAGGACCAGGCCGCAGCCGCCTTCACAGAGTACATCGTGGAGATGGAGAACCAGGGGGTGAGACCAGCACTCGTCCTTTCTTCTGTCACTCCAGCAGCATTGTCTGACACTGTTACCTCCAGAGTCAAAGAAACTGAACTCCTTGTGCGAGGTGTACTTGTAGATATGTGTCTTGTGCGTTAGTAGATGAGTGAAGTCTTGTATGATTGTAGATAACTGAAGTGTTAAGTGTTTGTTGTTTTGTGAAGTATTGTGTGTTTGTAGATGTGTGATCTATTGTGCT
This sequence comes from Oasisia sp. SBJ-2009, assembly GCA_964017155.1. Taxonomy (NCBI): domain Eukaryota; kingdom Metazoa; phylum Annelida; class Polychaeta; order Sabellida; family Siboglinidae; genus Oasisia; species Oasisia sp. SBJ-2009. The sequence goes on along the minus strand of OZ024856.1, from coordinate 51,650,033 downwards.
TGTAGAGGAGGTGTACTTGTAGATATGTGAAGTCTTGTGTGCTTGGATATATAGAGTCTTGGTGTGTTTGTAGATGTGTCAAGTCTTGGTGTGTTAGTAGATGTGTCAAGTCTTGTGTGTTTGTAGATGTCAAGTCTTGGTGTGTTAGTAGATGTGTCAAGTCTTGTATGTATGTAGATGTGTCAAATCTTGTGTTTGTAGATGTGTCAAGTCTTGTGTGTTTGTAGATATGTCAAGTCTTGTGTTTGTAGATGTGTCAAGTCTTGTGTGTTTGTAGATGTGTCAAGTCTTGTGTTTGTAGATGTGTCAAGTCTTGTGTTTGTAGATGTGTCAAGTCTTGTGTGTTTGTAGATGTGTCAAGTCTTGTGTTTGTAGATGTGTCAAGTCTTGGTGTGTTTGTAGATGTGTCAAGTCTTATGTGTTTGTAGATGCGTCAAGTCTTGGTGTGTTTGTAGATGTGTCAAGTCTTATGTGTTTGTAGATGTATCAAGTCTTGTGTGTTTGTAGATGTGTCAAGTCTTGTGTTTGTAGATGTGTCAAGTCTTGTGTGTTTGTAGATGTGCCAAGTCTTGGTGTGTTTGTAGATGTGTCAAGTCTTGTGTCTGTAGATGTGTCAAGTCTTGTGTGTTTGTAGATGTGCCAAGTCTTGGTGTGTTTGTAGATGTGTCAAGTCTTGTGTGTTTGTAGATGTGTCAAGTCTTGTGTGTTTGTAGATGTGTCAAGTCTTGTGTGTTTGTAGATGTGTTAAGTCTTGGTGTGTTTGTAGATGTGTCAAGTCTTGTGTGTTTGTAGATGTGTCAAGCCTTGTGTTTGTAGATGTGTCAAGTCTTGTGTGTTTGTAGATGTGTCAAGTCTTGTGTTTGTAGATGTGTCAAGTCTTGTGTGTTTGTAGATGTGTCAAGTCTTGTGTTTGTAGATGTGTCAAGTCTTGTGTGTTTGTAAATGTGTCAAGTCTTGTGTTATTGTAGATGTGTCAAGTCTTGTGTTTGTAGATGTGTCAAGTCTTGTGTGTTTGTAGATGTGTCAAGTCTTGTGTTTGTAGATGTGTCAAGTCTTGTGTTTGTAGATGTGTCAAGTCTTGTGTGTTTGTAGATGTGTCAAGTCTTGTGTGTTTGTAGATGTGTCAAGCCTTGTGTTTGTAGATGTGTCAAGTCTTGTGTGTTTGTAGATGTGTCAAGCCTTGTGTTTGTAGATGTGTCAAGTCTTGTGTGTTTGTAGATGTGTCAAGTCTTGTGTTTGTAGATGTGTCAAGTCTTGTGTGTTTGTAAATGTGTCAAGTCTTGTGTGTTTGTAGATGTGTCAAGTCTTGTGTGTTTGTAGATGTGTCAAGCCTTGTGTTTGTAGATGTGTCAAGTCTTGTGTGTTTGTAGATGTGTCAAGCCTTGTGTTTGTAGATGTGTCAAGTCTTGTGTGTTTGTAGATGTGTCAAGCCTTGTGTTTGTAGATGTGTCAAGTCTTGTGTGTTTGTAGATGTGTCAAGTCTTGTGTTTGTAGATGTGTCAAGTCTTGTGTTTGTAGATGTGTCAAGTCTTGTGTTTGTAGATGTGTCAAGTCTTGTGTGTTTGTAGATGTGTCAAGCCTTGTGTTTGTAGATGTGTCAAGTCTTGTGTGTTTGTAGATGTGTCAAGTCTTGTGTTTGTAGATGTGTCAAGTCTTGTGTCTGTAGATGTGTCAAGTCTTGTGTGTTTGTAGATGTGTCAAGTCTTGTGTCTGTAGATGTGTCAAGTCTTGTGTGTCTGTAGATGTGTCAAGTCTTGTGTTTGTAGATGTGTCAAGTCTTGTGTCTGTAGATGTGTCAAGTCTTGTGTCTGTAGATGTGTCAAGTCTTGTGTCTGTAGATGTGTCAAGTCTTGTGTGTCTGTAGATGTGTCAAGTCTTGTGTTTGTAGATGTGTGGGGAGGAGCAGGGTCAGGCCTACAGGTACCTGGCCAACTACCACGTGAAGCGAGGCCAGCTGGACGACGCCTACACGGCCGCACTCAAGTGCACAGAGTTCACAGAGGTAGGGCAAGGTCATGTGACACATTGTGGTAGGTCAGACCTTCAGGGCCACTTTGATTTGTGTCATGCCACTAGTTCAGTTTTTCAAGTATATAAGTTGCACTAGTTCAGTTTTACAATTATATAAGTTGCACTAGTTCAGTTTTATAATGATATAAGTTGCACTAGTTCAGTTTTTCAATTATATAAGTTGCACTAGTTCAGTTTTACAATTATATAAGTGGTATCTGTGTGAATCAGTTGTAAAGTAAAATCAACCATTGGCGAGACCTCTGATTCTCTAATAATATCAACAACCGAGGTAAAACTTTCCCAAATTTCTCCAAGATAAATCAACAATTTCCCGAAGTTCTCCGAAAGATTCTGATGACTCCTCACAGAACACTTCCTTTGGAAACCTACCATTGTTCATTGAGACTTCATAACCAGTCCAACCATGTGTATGTAATGATGTAGTTAGGATACCTAGCATCCACACATAGTGCATATATATATATATATATATATATATAATAAGATCACAACTACAGTCATGAAATAAATGACTGAACCTGTTGTCGTAGACGCGGGAGGAAGGCAAGGCTCTACTGCGACAGATCTCAAGACTTCGTGCTCTCGGCACCAACAGCAACGGTCTGCAGGAGTCAGTCTCAAGTAACCACCAGGGGGCGCATCTGCAGGAGGGTTCCGACCCTGCCCAGCCCCCCCTGCCTCGCATGAATCTACTCTTTACGCCCTGAGAACCAACTGACGCGCAAACAAGATTTTTATTTAATAAAACATTCGGATGTTATTCCACATGTACCTAAGTGTAATTGGTTCAACAATAAATGTCTCATTTAGTTAAAAGCCTTGTATACATTGGCAACTTTTTCGATGATCAGAGTGAAAACTGAAAATCTTATATTAAAGTATCCATTTTGCGGGGGGGGGGGGATATATGTGGAGACTCTTTACATATAACTTTAACATTGCGTGGGCTACAGCCTTTACTAAATACACTTGCAAAATATATTTCAACTGCGTAAATGTCGTGTAGAATTTCTTACACACCCATTATGTCCTTTTCAGGCGATTGAATCTGGTTCATGTTGCAACCAATTTTTAAATGAATGCTTGACACACAATTGACACACATTAAACATAATAGGTAATATGTTGTTATACTGTAATACATTATGATTAAATGTTTTTGTAAGAAATAAATCTTTGTTTTGTATAAAATGTGGCATTTGGGAAATGTTCATATTAACATAATTTGTGTTCATGATCATTCGTTATCATTCCTTCATTGGATAACTAGATTTGTTAGCGACATCACTTGTAATTGAAAAACTGTATAAACAGAACATAATTAAATTTTATTCTGATTTTTGTACATCATTATTACAGCTGATGTTTTAATATAGTGTGAAACTCGCGAGATTCTCTTCACAGGAAACTCAACAAGAATCAACTAGAATAACACAAGTCCTCACCTGAATAACATGCTAATTTATTATACAGTTCAATAAATATATCAGTGGATAAATTATAAATTAATCTAAAAAAATAATGTACACATTTAAATAACATTTAACTATGCAACAGATATAACAAATCTCATGTTTACAGAAGAGACAAACACCTGTTTACTTCACACTGACCCAGATTCCGGACACTCAGCTAGAGCCGGGTTTTCTTGACAGTCCTGGAGACCGTGTGTGTACTGTAGACATCAGTAGGCACAATGACTTAAATGAGTCAAAGATGCTTCATTAGCTCATTTGCCCACCACAAAACCAGTTCATTTGTGTTCAAATATTCAGTGTGTGAAGTCATTAGGTGTGTGAAGTCATTAGTCAGTATGTTTAATAAGACTGCGTATTTGTTTCTAATAATTAAAAGTAATGGATGATTACTACATCTGGCAGCTGGTGAGAGCAAACTGGGCAGCTAACATTTTCCTTGCAACTTGTTGAATTGGAAATTCATGTCACTTCGACCTCTCAATGATTATGGACAATGTCACAAGACCGCACTAACATTGCACCAAAACTGTAACATCAAATAAATCATGGTTTTCTAAAAATTTATGATATGACAAGTTCACCAAAACTAAAGAAGAAACATTTGCAAATGGAATCATAGCTGATAACATACCATATTAAATACTAGTAAGAACCCTTAAATAACGGATTTAAAAAAATAAAAGCGTCATACCCAGTAAGGACGCTATTGAGTTTTATGAGGAAAACACTGAGCTGAAGAAGCACCTTCAAGTAAGTAAATTGAGAGCTCCCTGTCGTCTCTGAAGCCGTCTACGTGTAGAAGTCAAACTCATCGTCCTCCTGCCTGTCCTCTGTGTCTCCTCTCTCTGGCGTCTTGTTCGTTGCAATCTCGATGTCTTCCTCATCAGAGCTCCCAAACCTGAAGGCTGCTGCAACACCAAACACATACACACATGTATAAACATCGCCTGGTCCAGTTGTAACTACAGTAACTTTTAGCATTCAAAGGCATAATTCTTAGCTTTCTTTAGATTGTTAAAATTGTATATGTGCACAACTGCAGTGGTTCAACATTTATTTATCCAGGATCTTTTGCAAAATTATCAAAATATCTAATGAAAATATAGTTTAATACACAACACCGAAAAATCATCTAACAATCAACCTGCACAGCACTTTTAACCAGTAAGAATCCTTTAAAAAACATGTTTTTTATATTAACCCATTACTTTTATTCCCAATGGTTATATATGAACCCCTGAAGGTTTGGCACCTTAGATGCAAACTATGTAGGAGGGGAAGTTTAGCATGCTTACAAAAAGTTTAGTCATAGTGGGATTATCATGTTGTAACTGGCCAAATAAACTTCCCACCCCTGTTGCCCTAGTGGCAATGCTCCATGGGAGACAAACCTGCCGACCTCCCTGATGTTTCTATGAGAATCTCCGCGCACTACACTAGAACGACAGAGGAGACAGTTGTGAGAGACGCTGGGCCTAGCGACAGGAAGCGACAGTCTTACCGGGGCGACTAGTGCTCTTGCCAGTTGCACCGAGCGACATGGTGCCTTGGTCGGCACTGAAATGTCAAACGCAAACACCACAGGCAAGTTAGTATCACACGGCAGGGGGAGGGGGGGGTGGTCTAGTAGAGGACATGCAAGTGGGAGTTAAGAGGCACACAGCAGCAACTCAGCAATACAATGGTCCAGATCGCACTACCAACAGACACAGGTGAGATAGTCAGACACACCTGAACTACCTTTATGGGACATTTTTACTGTACAATAATAATAATTAATAATAATTTGTAAAGCGGCGTATATCCGTAAAAATGTCTGCTCAGAGGCGCATAAAATACATTGTAACACATTTTAAAATATTCATAATCAGTTTAAACTTACATGTAAAGACGAAATGTTAAATGATAATAAATAGATAATTAAATAAAGCTTCTAAAAATCCTAGTTCATAAACTAAACGTATCAGCAATAAATAGATAAAATAAAATGTATGAATAAGTTAATAATAAACTAAGTAAAAAAATTGCAAAACTATAATTACAGTTAAAATAAATTCATTATAAAATACCCTACAAGTAGTTTACAAATGCGGCCTTAAAAAGATGTGTTTTTAAGTTGGACTTAAAAGTTCAAGTGAGTCTATTAGGTGCAGACTGTCCGGTAGATCGTTCCACAAGTTACAAGTTGCATCAGCAGCTTAGAAGGTACTTGGTGCAATTTACTTGTTATCTGCCTATATGAGTAAGGTGATAAAGTTCTTATCTGTAAATCTTGTCTTTCGTAAAGTAACCTACATGAGACACTATCCTTGTGATACCCTTTAGTGACAGTTCATATTCGTGAACAAATAATAGGTAATTTCTGTCATGAAAAATAACAAACAATTATATTTTGCTTAACACCTCTTTATACCTTGGCATGGAAAACGTGTTATGTTTTATTATCAGTGTTTACTAGGAACTTTGTCACATCTTTAGAAAAAATGAATATGTCTAATATATACCGATATATATTATATATATATATATATATGCCAGGTATGTGTGTGTGTTATAATTATTATTAATATTAATTTGTTATTCTGTAGTCTTTTGTATAGATGTTACATAAGTCAGAGAGGGGAGATATCATTGTAGGAAAAGTAACAGATATCCCAGTTATGGAAGTTTAGTTATGAAACACACTAGAAGCGAATACGCAGTAGAAAAGAATATTACAGAAAATCTAAAGGCACATCCTTCTTTCTAGCTGAAATGCATGCTTAAGGGTAAACATGCAAGAATTACATTTTTCAAATGATAGAATAATGCATTGAAAGTTTTGCCAGGTTATGCTGTCAACAATCACCAAATTGATGAGTTCAAAATGTTCTATTAGAATTGTACCTTGTGAATTTTGAAGGATCTAACAGATGAAATGGCATCAGCCAATAATACTAATTCTTGATATCCTCTAAACATAACATAATACTAATTCTTGATATCCTCTAAACATAACATAATACTAATTCTTGATATCCTCTAAACATAACATGATTATAAAACTGAACATGGTTTTCACACCAATGGTCACATTTAGATCTTATCAAAATGGGTGAATAATGGAATTTTTTTCTTTCTACCGGCGACTGTCTCAGAAAAAGTTATAAAAAGTTATAGACTCAGTTATAAAAAGTTATTATACAAAAAAATCAATGTTCGGCCGATCTCGGTTAGAATTAGTTTATGAGAAAATTGTTTGGTTTTAGTGGAGCAATCAGTGGGAACTCAGAAACAGACACTGTTACTGTTAGTAAAGACACAACACGGACACCAACACACTCCACACCACTCACCCTTCCACTCACCTCTTACTGTTGGCTGTGTCCAGCCCAGAGGGTAAATAACCCCCGGTCGACTCGAGGCCAGAAGGGTCATACTCATAGCCCCCTGTCGACCCAAGGCCCGTGGCCAGGTAGCCTCCTGTAGTGCCCAGGGAATGGGGCGATGTAGGGTGGGAGTCATGGGTAGACGTGGGGTTGTCATCTTCGGTCGTGTTGTATGTCATCTGTTGGCTGGAACGGAAAGGTCAAAGTTCAAAATTGTATACACATTTCCCTTGTCACTTTTCAAACACCAACTGACAAAGTGACAATGAATTTTAAAAAGCTGACCGTGCTTTGTTGAAACATGTCAGGGCTGTCTTTATGTTATGGCATATAATATGATTTAACACTAAAAATTAACAGGAAAGGTCCCATTAATATTCTGTATATATATGAAGTGGTTACGTCGATCTTACCCCATCCCATGAGGTGAGAGCATATCATCAAAGTCACCAAACTCTTACCCCGTCCCATGAGATGAGAGCATATAATCAATGTCACCAAACTCATCGTCATCATCTTACCCTGTCCCATGAGGTGAGAGCATGTCATCAATGTCACCAAACTCATCGTCATCATCTTACCCTGTCCCATGAGGTGAGAGCATGTCATCAATGTCACCAAACTCATCGTCATCATATTACCCTGTCCCATGAGGTGAGAGCATGTCATCAATGTCACCAAACTCATCGTCATCATCTTACCGTCCCATGAGGTGAGAACATATCATCAATGTCACCAAACTCATCGTCATCATCTTACCCTGTCCCATGAGGTGAGAGCATGTCATCAATGTCACCAAATTCGTTGTCATCATCTTACCCTATCCCATGAGGTGAGAGCATATCATTAATGTCACCAAATTCGTTGTCATCATCTTACCCTGTCCCATGAGGTGAGAGCATGTCATCAATGTCACCAAATTCGTTGTCATCATCTTACCCTGTCCCATGAGGTGAGAGCATGTCATCAATGTCACCAAACTCATCGTCATCATCTTCGAAGTCATGTGACTGTGACTTCAGCGACTGGGTTTTTAAAGCCTCGTCCTTCATCTGCCTGTACCTGTCGTTGTCTGTCGAGAACAGAACGTGTTTAACTGAGAAACATCATCAGAAATGCAAAGATCAGAGAAATGGCTGGAGCTACACCAAATCACCATCACATCCAACAGTAAAAATCAGACAGTCTGGACATCTGAGTCTGATGTGCATAAATCACAACCAACTGACCACGAGGCATATGATAGAAGGACGTCAGGGAATGAGACAAGAGGAGGCCCAAATAAAACCTGGATTGAGGATGTCAATGTGACACTGAGAACACACACATTTACCCACCAGGGCCATTTGTCTCACAACTGACTTGGATATTGGGGTTTCACCACAGGAGCACTGCAGGGCCATCAGCTATAATTCGGATGTCCCTGACATAGGTCTGTGGTCTACTTATAATTATCACACTTTCACGCATTGATGTCAATGAAAGTCTGTGGTCACTTCAACTTATCCTAACTACTGCCAACTAATCCTTACAATTGCCAGAAGTACGTAACTTACAGAGAAGACACACTTTAAAGTAAACATATATATTCAATTTATAATCCTTATTTGCAATTATCACTTACCCTGTAACGAACCCATTGGTTTTTGTGGCAGAGGTTGATTAAAGAAGTCATCGTCGCTCTCATCGTCATCCTCATCCTTGAAGTCTACTGGAACTAAAAGTGAATCATAGCAGTAGTAGTTTATTTACAACATGTCTAGTATTTCCATGAATATTTTACAGAAGTTTTTCATGCAATACCAACGTTTCCTCTATTTGTGACCTGAAGCCAATCAACCATTCTGCACTTTCCAACAAAAAGTCCCTTCTCACAAGCTTCCATTAGTTTAACCTATATAGTATTATTCCTAGTGCAGAAAATAACACTGTGATCACTTATTTGATAGGGATGCACTCAGACTGAGTAACTCTTTTAGGAACTGATGAACATATCAGATCAATAGTGGTTTCTGACTGATTAGTAATTGAAGTTGGCACATTTATTAATGACTACGCATTTGTTAAAGAAGCCAAATGGTGCGACTCGTCCATCTGTGACACTTTGAAACCCGTTCTATTTTAACCAGTCAAACTCCTCAGAATCAGAGTCTTAGCCCAACTGGTCATTCAAAAATTCTAAATCATGAGAGAGAGGTCAAAGGTTCACTGAGCAGGCATGATTTACACACGTATGAAAACAATTAACAAACGTACTACCCAACAAATGCGCACAACAAGCACTACAAACTCCAAAGTTTGGGCTGTTTGGAGGAAACCACCCAAGACCTGAGAATCTCATAGCTGTTCCTATATTGTTCGATAGTAATGTCCATAATTTTGACATGCCACGTGTGCAATGCAAAATGTCACATTCAATTGTGCAGCTGTCTTGACAGACTGCTTTTTGACACACTATGTAGTGGTGTCAAGGAATGTAAATGTCACATGCATGCTTAAAGCGACATGGTCCATTCATGGCCTTTTATTTTTATTGCAAAATCATGTTAATCCGTATCAGTTATAACTATTGTAGCGTCCTGACTGCGAATAAATGTTTTAACGAAACAGAACTGACTTCGTAATGTTAAACGTCGAATGTTTATAAGAATCCCAACGCTGTCACTCAAATCGCCGTGAGTGACATCCACCTTTTGACCTTTACCAACTGGGAGCGTGCACCTGGCTGGGTGTGGCGTTAGTGAATTAGTTGTTAATGACTATAAAGGTTTTCTAATAATAGGATGTCTCTTGTCTGGTCTCATGATGTGCACAGAACATATATTACAAATATATGCCATGTTTTTATACCAAATACAAATCGCATTCACACATAAAAACTGACTTCATACCATTACGAATGACAACAAATACACGACACGGCAGCACGTGCAACCCATCAAGTTATGTTGTGTTATGCAGTATCACGTGATCATGCATTTCCTTCTGGGTTTTTAGCCACGCCTACAATGATTTCGAAAACGCCTCATGGTCGATTTGTACACAGAGTAAGCGCCCTTACTGCGTCTATTTTCAACCCCTAAATGGTACATGAAAAAATCTGTTGACAGTCTGTACGCTTATTTAATTTATACCGTATAACATGATTTTGCAATAAAAATAAAAAGCCACGAATGGACCATGTCACTTTAATCATTGGTTTTATAAATATAAAACCAATGATTAAAGCGACATCGTCCATTTGTGGTTTTGGCACACAGTAATTTATCAATGATGTGGGTGTGCAATACTGTTGTGGTTAGCATATCCGCTTGTCATGCTGGCATCCCAAGATCAATGCTTGGACAGGGCAAGCATGCAATATTTGCCAAAAAAACCTGGCTCTCAACATTGGGGACTGTGTAACCTTCGTTACTCGGATATCACATTAGTCCATGTCAATGGGATGTGAAAGAACCACTGAGGACAATAAGCACCTGGCTGTGTCCGTCTGTTAATGCCAGCATAGAAACGTTGGCTTGGCAACAATGTCCTAAAACAGCTGTCTAGTTGAATGAGACGTCATATGATCATATCATTGTAACCACAATATATACAGACTGGCCAGTTATTAGAACTTTGCAGAGTGCTGGAAACAAATAGGACAAGAACAATCAGAGGCTATTTCTTATAGCATGTTATTGTTAATGTAACACTTACCATACAACAACTGAACAGAAACAAAAACGTAACAAGTAAAAGTAAGAAATGCTAATTAGAATTCATGTCATGGCACTATGACAGAGGCCCCAAACCATGGAGAAAAACATGAATGAATTTAGTATGCTAAAGCTGGCTTAAATGGTTCCACCAACCTCGCACAACATCTTCAACCTCAGCTGTGGCGCCAGTGTCAGGTCGACGCGGCGTTGCAAATGATGTCGATGTCGAGCCGGGACTCTGGATGACTTCGACATTGTCCAACAGCGA
>OZ024856.1:51619184-51636684 GCA_964017155.1 Oasisia sp. SBJ-2009 | reverse complement strand
ACCATGCTGATTGACGTCGGGTCCACATGCGACAGCATCGCCCCCTTGTTGGCATTGCTGGAACCAATCGGCACATAGACAAACTCTGGCGAGGCAAAGCTCATCGTATCACGCTTTAAGGTAACAGCACTTGAATTTCTATGCAAAATATCTTCAGTTGCTAGAATTGTTAAATAACAAATTCATACGCATTACGAAACGCATATATTCATGTGATTATGTTGTTTATTCTACTGGAATAATAATGCCTATGACCTGTTAAGACTGCAGCAAAGAGTCAGTTGTCTTACAGCATAACATAGCACCTTTTTATGAGCATGAATTTTTATTTATTTATTTTATTAGTTTAATATTTTTTATTATATAATAATGTTTACATTTTTAATATACCATAACTATGTCATGTATCTTAATTCGTCTTAATAAAGTCTTTTAAATTTCACCTAATATCATGTGTACCAAGATGCACGTGTTTAAAAGATCGTCATGATTCTGCTGTTTTATAATGTATGACTGAACAATTTAGTCCCGTATATATGGGCATTATAAATGCTAATAACAGCAGTAATCACCTCTATAAAACTTATATCTTTATAATAAAAATACTAAACAGATTCATAGCTTTGACACTAACTAAATAATAAACCTGGAATTACAGCTTGTCTTACATGACCCGTTTTGGATGACCTCTCTTGGACGACCACTTTCTCATTTGGTCAACCTACTCAGTGCCAACAGGCCAGCTGGGGGGGAGTAACCACCTGTCTCCAGTGAGCTAATGTGGCTGAGACAAGAAGCTGTCGTCCTACGTACAGAATAATCTCCTTCTTGACAGAGGCCGCTGCAGGCAGGGTCCTGTAGTAGGCCTCTGGACTGGTCGTTCGAGGGAGGTCTTCCTGGATGGCAGTGAGCAGGCTGTAGAAGCCGTCCAAGGTGAGGTCGGGCTGGGGCTGGGTCCCGCTGCCGAGGGAGGGCGACCTACAACACGTCACACAGTGACCATCCATCCATCACTCATCCAGGGCCTCTTTGCGTAGGATGACATGAAATTATTAGTAAATGTTAATCATGGTTGCAGGTTGCTCACCATGAAAGGTACGACCTAATGGCTGTGAAAACAGTAAATTATACGTGCAATATAATTATATAATGTACTAACAGGTAGCCTCTCTATATTAACAGGCTGTCTCTCTGTTCTAACATCCTGTCTGTCTGAACTGACAGGTTGTCTATTTCAACTCTATACTAACAGCTGTCTCTCTGTACTAACAGGCTCACTGTCTATACTAGCTCTATACTAGCGGACTGCTTGTACCAACAAGCTGTCTCTTTCTACTAACAAGCTGACTCTTTGTACAACAAACAAGATGTCTCTTTGTACTAACAAGCTGTCTCTTTCTACTAATAAGCTGTCTCTTTGTACAAACATGCTGTCTCTTTGTACTAACAACATGTCTCTTTGTACTAACAAGATGTCTCTTTGTACAAACATGCTGTCTCTTTGTACTAACAAGCTGTCTCTTTGTACTAACAAGATGTCTCTTTGTACTAACAAGCTGTCTCTTTGTACTAACAAGCTGTCTCTTTGTACTAACAACATGTCTCTTTGTACTAACAAGATGTCTCTTTGTACTAACAACATGTCTCTTTGTACTAACAAGCTGTCTCTTTGTACTAACAAGCTGTCTCTTTGTACTAACAACATGTCTCTTTGTACTAACAAGCTGTCTCTTTGTACTAACAACATGTCTCTTTGTACTAACAAGCTGTCTCTTTGTACTAACAACATGTCTCTTTGTACTAACAAGCTGTCTCTTTGTACTAGCAAGCTGTCTCTTTGTACTAACAACATGTCTCTTTGTACTAACAAGCTGTCTCTTTGTACAAACAAGATGTCTCTTTGTACTAACAAGCTGTCTCTTTGTACTAACAACATGTCTCTTTGTACTAACAAGCTGTCTCTTTGTACTAACAAGCTGTCTCTTTGTACTAACAAGCTATCTCTTTGTACAAACAAGATGTCTCTTTGTACTAACAAGCTGTCTCTTTGTACTAACAACATGTCTCTTTGTACTAACAAGCTGTCTCTTTGTACTAACAAGCTGTCTCTTTGTACTAACAAGATGTCTCTTTGTACAAACAAGATGTCTCTTTGTACTAACAAGCTGTCTCTTTGTACTAACAACATGTCTCTTTGTACTAACAAGCTGTCTCTTTGTACTAACAAGCTGTCTCTTTGTACTAACAAGCTGTCTCTTTGTACAAACAAGATGTCTCTTTGTACTAACAAGCTGTCTCTTTGTACTAACAACATGTCTCTTTGTACTAACAAGCTGTCTCTTTGTACTAACAAGCTGTCTCTTTGTACTAACAAGCTGTCTCTTTTTACTAACAAGCTGTCTCTTTGTACAAATATGCTGTCTCTTTGTACTAACAGGCTTATTCTTTGTACTAACAAGCTGTCTCTTTGAACTAACAGGCGGCTTCTCTACAGTAACAGAATGACAATGTGTGTCTGTGCTCAACACCTATTTTTTTCTTCCAACATACGGGTCAATACATTCAAATGCTATGTTTTTCATTGATGACTGAAAAATAACTTGCTACTTACACCACTGACATGTTACTTGCTACTTACACCACTGACATGTTACTTGCTACTTACACCACTGACATGTTACTTGCTACTTACACCACTGACATGTTACTTGCTACTTACACTACTGACATGTTACTTGCTACTTACACTACTGACATGTTACTTGCTACTTACACCACTGACATGTTACTTGCTACTTACACCACTGACATGTTACTTGCTACTTACACCACTGACATGTTACTTGCTACTTACACCACTGACATGTTACTTGCTACTTACACTACTGACATGTTACTTGCTACTTACACCACTGACATGTTACTTGCTACTTACACCACTGACATGTTACTTGCTACTTACACCACTGACATGTTACTTGCTACTTACACTACTGACATGTTACTTGCTACTTACACTACTGACATGTTACTTGCTACTTACACCACTGACATGTTACTTGCTACTGGTCTTTCTTTTTCTTCTTTGATCGGTGCCTCTGCAAAGGTAGACACAAACAATGCTCACAGAAACACCCAGGTAGTGAAAGTAAACTAATTTCTTTATCTTCCTAACAAGAAGAACATCCTCATGCTTCATCAGTTAATTTAGCCAATCGTGTACCAGACTCCTAATACCAAAGTCGGCTTAATGAAATGGGAATATGAGTCACAAAAACAAAATCAGTGTCAACAAGGTCAAGATGATCAGGAGACTATTGTTTAAATGATGTCCAAAACAATCACTGGATAGATGATCATGTACATAGGCACACACAGACATGCATGCCCATGTAAACAAGGACACATACAGACACACAGACACACACACACAGACACACGCAGACACACACGCAGACACACACGCACGCATGCATGCACACATACACATTAACATATTAAATTACTACACACCCACACACACCTACATAAATTATACATCTACTGATAAACTAACCCAACACCTCACCTGGACTGGGGGAGCGATTTCTGCCGGGCGATTCGCTGACAGTCTCGAGTCTCTGTGGTGTGGCGACAGTGAAGCGTTCGCTGTCACTCGACGCAAGTGACGCCCACGACTGCTGTTCAGCCTTCATCACAGACGTGTAATCGTCCGCTCCACCGTCATCGCGACTCTCCACATCAGCCGTCTTATGTCTCTTCGTCAGTCCGCGAATCTTTGTCTTGCCTCTGCTGCCTGATGATTGCGAGTCGGCCGCGTGCTTGAAGGACGTTTCTGATTTTTCCGACAAGACGTCACCACCCAGTCCCTCATTTTCGGGAGCGCTATGGAGTGATGCGTCGGGTGACGTCACCGTCAATTCTTCCATCGGACGACTCGGTGTATTCCCCGGGGAGCTCGTCCCGGAGTAATCGCTGGTGGGACTGACTTCCTGGTGGCGGTGATTCTGGATCGACGGTGACGAAGTGACGATGGATGGTTCGGTGACTGTGCTGCCACCTGGCGGCATGTCGCTTGTCGTTGTCGTCAGGGCGTTGGTGTTGTGATCGACGCGGGAGGCGGTGTTCGCTGGGGCTGGGGCGTGATACGACGGCTCCGATCTGACCTTGTGGGCGGACGACATTGGGGCTTGGTGGGTGGAGGATGCCGGGATCGCGGGATCCTCCTGTCTGGCCCACTGGCCGGGGGGCGGGCTCACGGGAACCTGCTGCAGCAGACCCTCAGGGAGGAACTCGCCGGGAGACATGGGCCCGTTCTGGGGGTAGTCCGAGTACCCCCAGTCCCTCTCCATCCCCTGAGCCCCATATCTGGGGGTGCTGGTTGGCGCCGGGGTGCTGCCCTGAGGCGGAGACACAAAGGGTCTGGTCAGTGCACTTCCTGCGGTCAGTGGGTCTTGTGGGATGGTGACCGCTACTCGCTGTGAAGGCTGACCGACAGGGGGGGCGGAAGTGTTGGAGAAGTGGACGAAGTGTTGAGTGGCCGACTGAGGGGCTCCGTAAACACCCACCTGGACAACACGACAAACACTGGCACATAATATTAATATAATAATAAAGTTTTTTTTTGCCATTTTCAACATGCGTTACATGTTTAATTGGAATGTAGTCTAGCGTTGACTCACATAGTGCCTATATATACAATAAAATAAAATATGGCAAATAAATATGTACAGTGTACATAATATGTTCTTTAAAATGATAAAAATATATTATTTTTATCTAATAAATAACATATCTCAGATATATATGACATGGCCATATATGCAATTCTGAACCTTAAATTGCATGAGCCTAAACAACGTCGTAATCACAGAAGTATATTCATATTATTACTAACCAAGAATTAGTAATGACAAATAATTATGAGAAAACAACCTTTCCTTGTTATGCTGTCTACTATACACTGGTTAAGATTGTGTACCTGGTATATTGACATCCACAACCATAAGTAAGTAGCCTACTTACACTTTGTGCCATCACTTTCTGCTTCCAGTTCGGATACATCCTTTCAACATATGCTTCATAGTCTTCCTGAAATGATGAAATGACATTTTATATAATCCCAAATCTGTTCTAGCAATTAAGCTATCTCCAGACTACATATCAAAATTAATTGCGAATGTAGGTCATGTGATTTGGGGTGATTTCAGCCACGAGCTGCTCGTGTTACATGCAATATTTATGAAAAAAATTATGAATGTGTCATTATATTGAGATTCCCATCAGTTGTGTATTCCAGTTCAAATTGGGGAGGGTATCTGCACTGTTCTCACGGCTGACACAGTAGCGACTGACAAAGTCAACTGCTATAATTTGACAGTTCAACTCTGTTGACTTTCACAGTTTGCAAAGACGAGGAGATGAAACGAACCCTGACTTGCGTCCATGTCTGGACTGGGTTCAGTGTATGAGAGTTCACACACACATGGTTACCAAGAAATATTGGGACTGGCACAAACGTTATCCTGCTTAAACGCCTGCATTACAGTACATATGTTTAATGTTTTAACCACTGACAATACGTACATGTCCACTGTCTCATGTCTATGGTCATTCCTTTCTTTGGCTCATGCAATCTACCAATTGGCAGCATATTTACAAATCGGAAGTTATCAGTATTTCAAGTTACTTTGCATTTTCAGAAATATTCGTATTTAAATACATGTTAGAAGAATTTTTAAATTCAAATGCAGTATTTGGAAAAGTAGACACTTTTCCAGTATGTGCAATAGTTGTCTCATTTCGGTTTCATATTTAATTTTGGGTATTAAGGGACAGTATATCACCTTCTTGTTTAATAATAAATGATTAAATTGTAATTATGCCACTAGTTTGTCATCATGTATTGTGCATGGGGACATCAAGAGAATTACCTGGGGTAGTAGGTTTTTTTATTTGAAATACGTTTGCTGTATTTGCATCGGCTATAAATAAAATGTTTTTGCATTTGAAACGTGAACATTATTTGCATTTAAATACTGTCCAGTCTATTTGACCCCACGTGTGCTGCCACCTGCCTTGATGCGCTGCTGGCGCTGTGTGCGTTCGGCCAGCACGGCCAGATGAGCCTCGACACGATCAAACTCTCGCAGGAGCTGCTCGTTGCGGCGTCGACTCCTCTCCTCGTCATCACAGATCTTCTTCCAGTAGCTCTGCAGGCGCACGGCCTTCAACTTGGCCCTGGCAACAGTCAGGGGGGTCACTCTACTTGGGTCGGGCAACAGTTGGGGGTCACTCTACTTGGGTCTGGCAACAGTTGGGGTCACTTTACTTGGGTCTGGCAACAGTTGGGGGTCACTCTACTTGGGTCTGGCAACAGTTGGGGGTCACTCTACTTGCTCTGGCAACAGTCAGGGGGTCACTCTACTTGGGTCTGGCAACAGTTGGGGTCACTTTACTTGGGTCTGGCAACAGTTGGGGGTCACTCTACTTGGGTCTGGCAACAGTTGGGGGTCACTCTACTTGCTCTGGCAACAGTCAGGGGGTCACTCTACTTGGGTCGGGCAACAGTTGGGGGTCACTCTACTTGGGTCTGGCAACAGTTGGGGTCACTCTACTTGGGTCTGGCAACAGTTGGGGGTCACTCTACTTGGGTCTGGCAACAGTTGGGGGTCACTCTACTTGGGTCTGGCAACAGTTGGGGGTCACTCTACTTGCTCTGGCAACAGTCAGGGGGTCACTCTACTTGGGTCTGGCAACAGTTGGGGGTCACTCTACTTGGGTCTGGCAACAGTTGGGGGGGTCACTCTACTTGGGTCTGGCAACAGTCGGGGGGTCACTCTACTTGGGTCTGGCAACAGTTAGGGGGTCACTCTACTTGGGTCTGGCAACAGTCAGGGGGGTCACTCTATTTGGCTCTGGCAACAGTTAGGGGGTCACTCTACTTGGGTCTGGCAACAGTCAGGGGGTCACTCTACTTGGGTCTGGCAACAGTTGGGGGTCACTCTACTTGCTCTGGCAACAGTCAGGGGGTCACTCTACTTGGGTCTGGCAACAGTTGGGGGTCACTCTACTTGGGTCTGGCAACAGTTGGGGGGTCACTCTACTTGGGTCTGGCAACAGTCGGGGGGTCACTCTACTTGGGTCTGGCAACAGTTAGGGGGTCACTCTACTTGGGTCTGGCAACAGTCAGGGGGGTCACTCTATTTGGCTCTGGCAACAGTTAGGGGGTCACTCTACTTGGGTCTGGCAACAGTCAGGGGGTCACTCTACTTGGGTCTGGCAACAGTTGGGGGTCACTCTACTTGCTCTGGCAACAGTCAGGGGGTCACTCTACTTGGGTCTGGCAACAGTTGGGGGTCACTCTACTTGGGTCTGGCAACAGTTGGGGGGGTCACTCTACTTGGGTCTGGCAACAGTCGGGGGGTCACTCTACTTGGGTCTGGCAACAGTTAGGGGGTCACTCTACTTGGGTCTGGCAACAGTCAGGGGGTCACTCTACTTGGGTCTGGCAACAGTCAGGGGGATCACTCTATTTGGCTCTGGCAACAGTTAGGGGGTCACTCTACTTGGGTCTGGCAACAGTCAGGGGGATCACTCTATTTGGCTCTGGCAACAGTTAGGGGGTCACTCTACTTGGGTCTGGCAACAGTCAGGGGGGTCACTCTACTTGGGTCTGGCAACAGTCAGGGGGGGTCACTCTACTTGGGTCTGGCAACAGTCAGGGGGGTCACTCTACTTGGGTCGGGCAACAGTTGGGGGTCACTCTACTTGGGTCTGGCAACAGTCAGGGGGGTCACACTAGTTGGGTCTGGCAACAGTCAGGGGGATCACTCTATTTGGCTATGGCAACAGTCAGGGGGGTCACTCTACTTGGGTCTGGCAACAGTCAGGGGGGGGGTCACTCTACTTGGGTCTGGCAACAATCAGGGGATCACTCTATTTGGCTCTGGCAACAGTCAGGGGGCTCACTCTATTTGGCTCTGGCAACAGTCAGGGGGCTCACTCTATTTGGCTCTGGCAAAAATCATGGGGTCACTCTACTTGGGTCTGGCAACAGTCAGGGGGGTCACTCTACTTGGGTCTGGCAACAGTCAGGGGGGTCACACTAGTTGGGTCTGGCAACAGTCAGGGGGATCACTCTATTTGGCTCTGGCAACAGTCAGGGGGGGTCACTCTACTTGGGTCTGGCAACAGTTGGGGGTCACTCTACTTGGGGCGGGCAACAGTTGGGGGGTCACTCTACTTGGGTCGGGCAACAGTTGGGGGTCACTCTACTTGGGTCTGGCAACAGTTGGGGGTCACTCTACTTGGGTCTGGCAACAGTTGGGGGGGTCACTCTACTTGGGTCTGGCAACAGTCGGGAGGTCACTCTACTTGGGTCTGGCAACAGTTAGGGGGTCACTCTACTTGGGTCTGGCAACAGTCAGGGGGATCACTCTATTTGGCTCTGGCAACAGTTAGGGGGTCACTCTACTTGGGTCTGGCAACAGTCAGGGGGATCACTCTACTTGGCTCTGGCAACAGTTAGGGGGTCACTCTATTTGGGTCTGGCAACAGTCAGGGGGATCACTCTATTTGGCTCTGGCAACAGTTAGGGGGTCACTCTACTTGGGTCTGGCAACAGTCAGGGGGATCACTCTACTTGGGTCTGGCAACAGTCAGGGGGGGTTCACTCTACTTGGGTCTGGCAACAGTCAGGGGGATCACTCTATTTGGCTCTGGCAACAGTCAGGGGGGTCACTCTACTTGGGTCTGGCAACAGTCAGGGGGGGTCACTCTACTTGGGTCTGGCAACAATCAGGGGGATCACTCTATTTGGCTCTGGCAAAAATCATGGGGTCACTCTACTTGGGTCTGGCAACAGTCAGGGGGGTCACTCTACTTGGGTCTGGCAACAGTCAGGAGGGGTCACTCTACTTGGGTCTGGCAACAGTCAGGGGATCACTCTATTTGGCTCTGGCAACAGTCAGGGGGCTCACTCTATTTGGCTCTGGCAAAAATCATGGGGTCACTCTACTTGGGTCTGGCAACAGTCAGGGGGGTCACTCTACTTGGGTCTGGCAACAGTCAGGGGGTCACACTAGTTGGGTCTGGCAACAGTCAGGGGGGTCACTCTACTTGGGTCTGGCAACAGTCAGGGGGATCACTCTATTTGGCTCTGGCAACAGTCAGGGGGCTCACTCTATTTGGCTCTGGCAAAAATCATGGGGTCACTCTACTTGGGTCTGGCAACAGTCAGGGGGGTCACTCTACTTGGGTCTGGCAACAGTCAGGGGGGGTCACTCTACTTGGGTCTGGCAACAGTCAGGGGGGTCACACTAGTTGGGTCTGGCAACAGTTAGGGGGATCATTCTACTTGGCTCTGGCAACAGCCAGGGGGGGGATCACTCTACTTGGCTCTGGCAATAGTTAGGGGGGTCACTCTACTTGGCATTGGCAATAGTTAGGGGATCACTCTACTTGGGTCGGGCAACAGCTAGGGGAGCACTCTACTTGGCTCTGGCAACAGTTAGGGGGATCATTCTACTTGGCTCTGGCAACAGCTAGGGGGATCACTCTACTTGGCTCTGGCAATAGTTAGGGGGGTCACTCTACTTGGGTCGGTCAACAGCTAGGGGGAGCACTCTACTGGCTCTGGCAACAGTTGGGGGGTCACTCTACTTGGCTCTGGCAATAGTTGGGGGGTCACTCTACTTGGCTCTCGCAACAGGTGGGGGGGTCATTCTACTTGTTAAACAAGCACAGTCAGGTGTGTTACGTGTGTCAGCAGTCAGGGAAATCACACCATTAATCAGGGGTGTCATTAACTTCACTGGTCACAGATGTCATCAGTCAGGGGTCTACTTCTGTCGCCATTCTGGGGTGTCATTCTTACGCAAACCCAAAATTTTGTTTAAACAATATGTGACAATTATGTTGACATCATAACTGTTGTCTTTGTTTCCTGGGAAAGGCTGGGATATTTTACTAACACAAACCGTAACTTCATTTCTGTCACTGTTTTGCTGTGATTTTATTTTCTGTGTTTTATACAATACAAAAATGGTATGATGTAGGTTGTACCTTGCACCATGCAACCAAATACTCACAATCTGTCATCTGACTTGACGTAGCTGTTGAGCCGACCTTCCAGCTCCAATCTTTGCTTCTCGCTTCAAATAAACACAATTTATTTTTAAAACATTTAGCCAGTTAAATGACAATGAATATGGTTGGGTGCTAAGACACAGTTGCCATTACCTAACTCACTAATTATTCTGTCATAAATAGGACAAATCTACAGCTACTAAAACTAAAACAGTGCAGTGTTGTACATAAGGCAGCAGAAATAGCTTTGCCTTTGATGCTGAAAGTTCTGACTTAATTGTAGTAATAGATTACCAGTAGGTATATTAATTGACCTCCTTTCAAACTGTTTCTGTTTGTTGCCGATTTAGCAATGCAAAGAATTTTGGCTATAAACCGATTTTTTAATATACTTACTGGCATCATACATAATGATCAATGGGTAGCTAGCACTGTCGATCACCAATTGCATCATAGGTGAAAAGGTTTGCTATTTGGCGAAAATAAAATAAAACTTCGCCAAATTGTCGGAACGTTATTCTGATTATTATTATTGACGTTATTAGCAGTACATGACTGCATTATTCACAGCCTGATTCCGTTGAAGTTGCCTAAACGATCACACATTATACCGACGCACATCACACCGACCCAAATAACCCGTCAGCGTAACGTGCCAGACAGGGCTTATTTCAATTTAGAATTGTGTTGCCTGGAGAATTTTAGTCAAGTCAAGTACCCAATGCTGTACCTGACAGGTTCCTTATTATCGCTCAGTATTGGCGCAGTTATCAAATAATCGATGTGCCATCTGGTAAATTTGGGACGTAAAAGAACCACTGAGGACAACAAGCAGAAGCACCCTGGCAGTGACCATCCTCAGTGCCAGCATAGAAAGGTCGGCTTGGCGTAGATGTTCTGAAAAAGGCTGACTAGTTAAAAGAGACCTCATAAGATCATACGTTGTAACCACAACATATACAGACTAGTCAGTTAATAGAACATTTCCGAGTGCTGGAAACAACTAGAACTAGAATGTTCAACCAAATGTCATTGTAGCTAGGTTTCATCTAATTCATGTACACGTATATTTGACAAGTCTCATCACCAGAACACATTACAGAGAGAAAGATGCATGTCAAAAACATGTTTTATCATTTTTAGTTTCTGTCACCCAGGCCAGAAATACAGTCGATCGGTAGACTAAATATATATTACAGTTAACTAATTTGGAGAATTATTCTATTAAACTAATCAGTTATATACTGACGAGTTAAATTATGTTTTAAGATAGGTAATAATTATATCAATGCACTGTTTTAATCACTGCGCGGGGCAACAAGAGTAGAGTAGAAATGTTGTTTCAACTTTTACAGATGAAAGGTGTCCTATTAATTTATTTGTTGTATTTACAAAATTCTCAATAGTTGTTCAGCTTTTTTTAATAATGTATAGCAGCTGTCTATACTTATAATATTTCATTGTGTTTTGACTTTTGACCTAAAGTCTAAACCTACTTTAGCCAAATTAGCTACACAAATGTTAGGGCCAGCGCTAGCCTAGGATCTTATGGCTTACGCAAGTCTTCATATTATCGCAAATTAACAGACAGTTGGTAGGGAAACTGAAGACAGTTGGTAGGGAAACTGAAGAAGACAAGAGTTGAACAGATCATTATCTCAGGAATCTTACCAGTAATCGGAGGAAGGGGAGCAACCTATAGAAACTGTAAGAGGATGGCAATCAATGCTCTGGTGGAGCAGATGTGTGAAGGAGAAGGAGTTGGATTTGTAGATTTGTGGGGATACTTTGTTGGGAAGGAAGATATGTACGTGAGAGATGGCCTCCATCTAAGCGGAAAGGGCGCAGCAGTGTTCTCCGAGAACCTGCTTCAATCTATGGACAGAGGAACAGGTTGCAATTTTTTAAACTAGTTTCGCAGGGGGGATACACAGAGAAGCCAAATACTAGAGGCATAGCTAAAGACAGCAAAAAGAAATCAGCAAAAAACAGCCTGGAAAGCCCTACGAAATTTGGTTATAAATGTGTTTGTTTAAATGCAAGGAGCATAGTAAACAAAAGAAATGAACTAAACATTATGGTAGAAGATATTGACCCTCACATAATAGGTATAACTGAATCTTGGGCCACCCCCGATATATCAGATGCCGAATTAGGAATGACAGGATATGTAATGTTTAGGAAAGATAGATTAGGAAGAAGGGGAGGCGGAGTTATTTTATATATTAAAGAATCCATCCAGGCTTATGAAATAAAATTAGAAAAAGAAGCAGAATGTGAAGCTGTCTGGTGTAACATAGTCACAGGAAACTCAACATTAACTGTTGGGTTAGTTTATCGTAGTCCAAACATAAGCATAGAAGAGAATGAAAAAATGCACAACGCTATAAAAGAAGTGAGTAAACGGGACTGTATTATTATGGGGGATTTTAACCATGGGCATATAAAGTGGACATCTCTACAGAGTCCTGGGAGAGAGGATCAAGAGTTTTTAAATTTAGTACAAGATAGTTTCCTTTTTCAACATGTGTTAGAACCAACCAGGGACAAGAACGTGTTGGACATAGTTTTGAGCTCACAGAAGGAATTTGTTGATAATGTCAATATATGTGAGCCACTGGGATGTAGTGATCATAACCAGATACATTTTATCATCAAAGTAAAAGGAGAACGGAACAGTAAAATACGGTACAGGAAAAATTTTCACAAAGGAAGATATAAGGACATGAGGGAATATTTAGCGAAGATAGACTGGAATAACACACTGAAGAATAAGACAGCAACAGAATGCTGGAATATCTTAAAGAGGGAAATTGACTGCGTCGTTGACAAATTTGTCCCCTTGAAAAAACAAGGGAAAAGGTCAAAGAAGAAACACTTATCGAAGGACGCCATTAGAAAAATCAAGTACAAGCAAATGATGTGGAAGACATATAGACATACTGGAAGTGAAGAAGACTATGCCATTTATAAAGAAGCACTTAATCAAGCTACAGCTGAAATTAGAAATTCGAAGAGAAGCTATGAACAAAAAATAGCTTTCAACATAAAACATGACAGCAAGAGTTTTTATGCGTATGTTCGAAGTAAACAGAAAGTTCAAGATAAGGTCGGGCCACTAGAAGGTAGTGATGGAAACATAATAACGGAGGGATTCTTAATGGCAGAAAACCTAAATGAATACTTTAGTTCGGTGTTTACCAGGGAAGATATTAGTACATTACCAGTACTAGAGACTAAGTTCGAAGGGAGAGAGTGTGACTATTTAGGACAACTAACTGTAACCCCAAAAATGGTAGCTATGAAAATAAGAGATATGAAGGATAATAAATCACCAGGAGTGGATGGGATTCCTCCCAAATTACTACTGGAAATTGTAGAACAAATTAGCATACCACTTGCAACAGTGTTTAATTTGGCATTAGAGGAAGGAGTGGTTCCGGTAGAATGGAAAGAAGCAAACATCATACCATTATTTAAAAAAGGATCAAGAAGCAAGTCAGAGAACTATAGGCCAGTGAGTTTAACATCGGTGATTTGTAAACTATTAGAAAGACTAATTAAAGATCACTTGGTTGATTTTCTTGTTAAAAATAAATTGATAAACACATCTCAACATGGGTTTTTAAAAGCGAGGTCATGCTTAACAAATATGTTATGTTTTTTGGAAGATGTCACAAAGTGGGTAGATGAGGGATCACCAGTAGATATAATCTATTTAGATTTTAAAAAAGCCTTTGACAAAGTGCCACACCAAAGATTACTACTTAAACTAAAGGCCCATGGCATAGGAAATAGTATGATTAACTGGATAGAAAAATGGCTTATTGATAGAAGACAAAGAGTAGTAGTTGATGGGGAGGTTTCAAATTGGAAATCTGTTTTGAGTGGAGTACCGCAAGGATCAGTATTGGGACCTATTTTATTCTTAATATATATCAATGATTTGGATGATGACGTAACAAGCAAGGTGTTGAAGTTTGCGGACGACACAAAAGTGTTTAGGAAAATAAAAAGTGATGCAGATAGACAGCATTTACAAGATGATCTAAATAAGTTGATAGAATGGTCTGAGAAATGGCAAATGCTGTTTAACTTTGGAAAGTGTAAGTGCCTCCACACAGGACATGGGAATGAAAATGCACAATATACAATGGGTGGTACTGTACTAAATACTACTGTAAAGGAAAAGGACTTAGGTTTAACCATTAGTGCTGACATGAAGGTATCAGAGCAGTGTGGAATTGCAGCAGCGAAGGCAAACCAAATTCTTGGATTAATTAGGCGAAATATAGTATACAAAGAAAAAGAACTAATAATACCGCTTTATAAAACAATAGTTAGGCCTCATTTAGAATATTGTATACAAGCATGGAGGCCATATCGCAAGAAGGATATTGATATGCTAGAAAGAGTACAAAGGAGAGCAACAAAAATGATACCAAAACTCAGGAATATTAGTTATGAAATGCGTCTAAAAGAATGTGGTCTAACAACACTCGAAACCAGAAGATTGAGAGGAGATCAGATTGAGGTTTTTAAAATATTGAATGGGTATGAAAATATTGACAGAAATATTTTTTTCACGGTCAAGGAAGAGAGAAGGACTAGAGGACATGGAGTTGCATTAGCAAAGAAGCAGTGTAGACTAGATATTAGAAAATTTTCATTTTCCCAAAGAATAGTAAACGAATGGAACAAATTATCAGCTGATTGTGTAGGTGCTAGAAGTGTTAATATGTTTAAAAATAAAATTGACATATACCTAAGACGGGCAGGGTATACTTAGATAGATAGGTTGGACTCTCGATAAGCCAAACGGCTTCCTTGTCCACCTGCCATCTAGAGTTGATTCTCTAGGTGGCAATCTTGTTAAATCTTGTTAAGACCTACCTGGCCATATCACTGAAGAATGGTTTACTTGCAAAACCCGCAGTGTCACTAGACAAGCCTAAACAAATCTCACAGACGGGGTTTTGACTTTGTGGCTTCCGGCCGCGCTCGGTCTAGCGCCGTTCTTTCCCCAATCACAAGGTTCTATTGCTAGGTTTGTTACAAAACCACATATTTAAAATACTGTCATATGAACGCCTCAAATCTGATTTTTACTATATACGCACCTTTCATCACGCATGTCTTGCAAATGCTTTATTTTTTCGTAGTAATGTGTCGATGCCATGTTTACATTCGTTTGCAACGGTAGGTAAGTTTAGCGCCCTCTTGTGAGCACCTCTTTTGTTGTTTTTCACCCGTCCGTAAGATGGCGCAACTGTCATTAGCAAATCCACAATCCAAAATTATTAATCCAATTACTAAATAAATTATGTATTTATTATAAAATAAATACATAAGTATGCTATTTATATTCAACACACGATTATAACTAGAGGCGGGTAAGATGTTAATATTAACCCTGGCGCATAGATGTATTTCATTACATGTGTCTATAATGTTCTTGAACTTTAGTTTATTTTAATACAATTATGATTAGTTGTATTACATCATAAATTACTCTCCCTTATTAATGCATGTTGCCATGTACATAAACAATATTATTGTTAGCCAATGCAGAATAGGCTATATAATAATAATATAGGCAATTTTACAGGGCCTGAGTTCACTTAAGAAAAAAATGCTTTTTGATGAAACATAATAATATTGTTCATGGCTCCAAAATTTGGTTGTTTTGTAAGAAATTAAATTACTTTGGAGCATACTTTTAAATGTACATTTCGACCCATTAGCTCCGAGTCTTGGTCATGTACAGGTGTCATGTGATATGGCCCAGGTTTTGGTGGGATCCCACCAATATGTTACCTAGACTTTAGCTGATGGATTGAAATGTTGTTTGTTTAAAAATAAGTTAATTTCTTACAAAACAGAACAGGCAGTTAGAACCATAACTGTCTAATAACCAAGCTGTGTGTGTGTCCATGTGTGTGTGCATATAGTCCTATCTTTGTAAGACTGTATCTGTGCATGCATGTATGTATATATGGACAGGCAATGTATGCATGCATCTTTGTGTATATGCTAAATTTAATAGCAATTAATGAAATGAAACATAGAAAACTTGTAATCTTGAAAAAATAATGTTTAATACATAATAACTTTAACCCGAAAATGACATACGCAATTGCAAGCCAACATCAAAACAGATTTGTTCATATAACTTTAGCAAGTACTAGGTACGCTGAATACCAATTCCAACACATTACCATAATAATGCTTTATAACTGATTCAACCTAACACCACAAGTTTTGTTCCTAAACAAACAGCCAACATCAGACTAAAATCCAACGAACACTGCAATTATTATCAACTTGTAATGTGATGTTCCAGCATTCCGTTATAATAATTAACAAGCTAATTATTATCTACGTAAATTAGTGTCTCAGCTTGAACATCATCTTTTCTCAGAATGTAATTTGGGTGATTATTAGTTTGTATTTTAATGTATACACTTTCACTCACAATGACGTTGTGTCACCCCTGTACAGCTTACTACTACAATAACCCTTAAGTTGTGCGTGAGCAAGATACATTCTTCCGAAGCCAGCTGTGAACCATCTAAATAGGCTTGTAACTATAAACATGCCTGAAATGAAAAATAATTATTACATTAATATGTTCTTTCATTCCTCTTAATCTGCTGTAGCATATTTTATTTTTATGTCGATAACACCGCTACAGGCTTCTTGTATGTTAATATGCTGTCAATATGCCTTGTTTTGGCAATAGTTCTTTTTTCAAGGTGATGGCGATCATTTTCCAACAAACCACTAATTTTGTGTTTTGCGGCACCTCTTATGCGTCTTGTAAACCAGATATATGCAGCTTCTGTTAACGGAAACATAACAGATTATTGTGGATTTCCACAAATCAATATATATATGCAAATTTCTTAATTGAACTTGTTAAATATTGTATCTTTAAAATACTGTTAAATACTGGTCTAGCATTACTACGGTTAAGTTGATGGGTTTCTTTTAAGACTTCTCTGTAATAGGATTTCACTGAAGAATCAGTCGTCGTAGTCGAATACAATCACACATGGACAGGCATGGACAATGATTCTGAACTGGTCTGTACTGAACTATACAACCTTTGAGTAAACAGGTATGGACAATGATTCTGAACTGGTCTGTACTGAACTATACAACCTTTGAGTAAACAGGTATGGACAATGATTCTGAACTGATCTGTACTGAACTATACAACCTTTGAGTAAACAGGTATGGACAGTGATTCTGAACTGATCTGTACTGAACTATACAACCTTTGAGTAAACAGGCATGGACAATGATTCTGAACTGGTCTGTAATGAACTATACAACCTTTGAGTAAACAGGTATGGACAGTGATTCTGAACTGATCTGTACTGAACTATACAACCTTTGAGTAAACAGG